>PYXC01001757.1:0-16853 GCA_015244755.2 Tenualosa ilisha
CTGATGTGTGTGCGCGCGCGCGTACGCAGCGTGTGCAGGCATGCCCTGTGACCCACTCACACTTGAAACAACATGCTCTCTCCTCCATCTGGCTCAGGTCAGAGACGTGCTTCTCCCCCACTACCCCAACCCCAACCCCCCCCCCCCCCCACCCCACACACACACACACACACACACACACACACACACACATGCATACATACACACATGTATACACACCACACACACACACACACACACACACACACACTCCCGCTCTGCTCTCCTCCCTTTATCCCACATTTCCGAGTCTCTTGTAGGTCATCTGTCTTGGACGCTGGACTCTGCATCACCGTGCAGTAATACATTTTAGTTTCATTTTGGTGGATGTAAATGTCGCACATGCATAGTACTTCAAGCAACAGGAAAGTTACCAAACTGAAATGCAACTGTGTGTGCACGTGTGTGTGTGTGTTTACATCCACGGTGAACCTTGTTTTTTTCTCATTATATACAGTGTATATGGTTGAATTACATTTAAAAGCTCACTTGACTTGATTTGATGTACATGTATACACATATATGTTTATTAAATAGTGAAGCTAAAGGTCTATACACACTATACTCTCATACTCCCCTGAACCCTTGTACTCATAATGAGATGTAATAAATGTAATAAATACAACATTGTTACTTATCAGTCCCGTACGTATGTTTGTGTAAATTGGTAAATCATGCTTTCAAGCCATTGTGGGTTTCTCTAGTAATGTCTTTTGATGACAATATAATATTAGTGTGTAATCAGTTTGTGTCATGGTTGCCATAAGAGAACAATATAGCAAGACAGTGTGTGTGTGTGAGTGTGTGTGTGTGTGTGTCTGTACGTGTGTGTCTGTGAGGCTATGACGTAGAACAAGAGCTGCATGGTAGGGCAGGACTGTGGGGTAACATGCCTTTCTAAAATACCCTGCAGTCTGTTATTTCACTTGAGGACCTCGAGAGCACGCCAGACCCATTGCAACAGCCTGTACTGCATTGTTAAATAAGACACCTGTAGACAGCTGTAGAGTGACTGACTTTAAAGCCGGCTCTGGTTTCCCCTGCAGTCCGCTGCAGAATATCTGAAAAAGGGAGAAGGCCTGGAGCAAAATCCATAGAAAGAATGAAAAAATGAAGGGAAAAAAACAGCTGTGGAATGGTACAGGAAATTGTCAGACCACAGACAGACAGTCGGGAATAGGGGACAAGACAGAGAAGAGAAACATGTTGTAGGCCGATAAACCTCCACATGTGTGTGGAGAGGAAACTGGGGCGGTGGCAGGTGGGAGGGTATTGGCAAGCAGCATTTTCTGTCTGTGAACTCCCTCTAGTGGTAGATTTGTGTTAAGTCACAATACCCCCTCGGCGTGTTTGGATGAATCATCTGTGTGTAACCATCATCCCCAACCCTGTGGCTCTCTGATTAATCCATTATGTGCTTCCTGGGCTTGTGTTTGACTTGCCCTCCGTCTAAATCACCAGAGTACACCTGCAAATGCTGATTCATATATAAACCTAGGGTGGCATGCAATTATGGCCATGTTTACTGTAATAAGATACTGCAGTGAGATATACAACAGGAAGCACTTGGGAAACAGCACACTAAGGAAGGCCATATGGCCAAAACATCTGCCTGTCTGTTTGAACCCATGCTGAGAAGGAAAATAGCTAATAAATCTTGGCATATTGATTTGGAGCGTGATATCTTCTGTGAAGTTGTAATTAGTAAATTGACCATAAACCGTAATCATTTGGTGTGCATTTGTGTAATGCTGCATTTATAGAAGAGTGGATGTTTATATGTAGAGGTCTGAGTGTGTTGGTGTTTGCATTCGTCTCAGGGCATGTCAGAGAAGTGCTCCCTCACACATATTTATTTGGCACATGCTGTATTCGACAGCCTTTTTAACCCAAACTAAGCAAAACAAAAAAAACATCCAATTGCAAAACTGCAGATTACAGTCCAGTGGGGTACAGTGTAAAATGTCAGGAAGGGAGCAATGAAAATGAATTCTGAATTGTGATTTCATGTTCAAAAGCAATGCTAGACATTGGTAGGCCATATAAACACACATCAAACCTGTTCATTCTGTTTAGCTGGAAGCTGGCCTAGAAATCTAGACGGACCCAGTACTAATCTATACTCTTTTAATCCCATGAGGAAAGTTGGTGTCTGCATTTATCTCATAATGAATTAGTGAAATACACGCACGGTGAGGTAAAGCACACACTGCAACCTCCAGTGTTAAGCCCAAAGCCCTAACCAGTAGGCCACAGTGCATGTCACAGTCACAGGTAAATAAAAACAAAGACACATAAAAATCAGCACTCAAAAAAAAGTACAAAGAAGCTTAAATATAATATATAAATGTAAATTAACCATGACTTTGTTAAGAGGAAATGACAGTGGGAAATACATTTTTACTATTTGTCTGCATAGTAATAGTTTACTGAGCTAGTACGTCTAGCCACGAGCCATGGGGCCTAAGGGGGTCTTCCTCCTGGGTTTTGTGGGACAAATCACATCGCTCTGTCCTTATAGTCGCCCCGACATACACTAGCAGTAGCTTATTAGCTTATCAGCATGCAGAGACAGTTTGAAAGACAACTGCTGATTCTGCCCTTTGGATTGAGCCCAGTCTATCAGCCATGACAGAGTATACATTTTGATGTTATAGTCTGGGTGCATTTTTGCTATCAAGTAGTCTAGAAATGCAAAGCCAGGGAAGAATTCATTATTAATGTGTTCAAAGGCACAAATATGAGAGAGGGCCTACAGGAAGTCATGATGCCATCTTACACACTTGCATACACTCTCACACACACACACACACAGAATTTAGCAGCTGCTATACATACCTTTGTGTATTTTGAGGCTAGCTAAACCCTGTTGCAATCTCAAAATTGCAACTCTCTCTCCATCTATCTACCTCTCTCTGGGCTGTTGTAAGCCAGATACTGGCCTGTGGACCAGTTGCCAGCCCTCTCAGCATTGGGGAGAGGGAGTGGACAGAGCATCGGCAGTCATGCGTACAGTCCCTTCTCTGAGTGGCAAACACGTGAGTGACTCGGGGACTTTGGCTGGCCTTACATGTGTTCTCCACGTTTTTGCGGTTTACATGTGGACGTAGTGGAAGGGGCCAGTGGGGTTGCAATCATGCATAAATCCATCTGTTAATCCTGTCAATGCGGGATTATGTAATTCCTTAATCAATGCTGGAATCACTTTGTGAATGGGGAACCTGTTTGTGATGTGAGAGCCTTCTTGCTCCCCCCCTGTGGACCAGGGTATAGACCCAGCTTCGGGTCATTATATAAGTATGTGGGAAACTCCCACAGGAGTGTGTGTGTGTGTGTGTGTGTATGTTTATGATTGTGAGTGTGTGTGTGTTCTCCTGTTTGTGCATGTGCTCTCTGATGAATGTTACTGTTTTTTTAATTTGTTGATGTACTGTAATTTAGGGAGTAGAAGTGGAGCTTGACTGTCATGGAATAAATCCTAACTAACTAAAACCAGCCAAATGACGCAGAACTAAGACACGTGTAATTGCCGCATAGTAAAACAAATGGAGTGACTGTTTGACTCAAGACGTAACAGGTGGGTCTGTTAGAGAGCTCTGACCTTGCGACCAGTGTGCTCGCTGACGCACTTGTGCTCTGGTGACATAAGAACAGGACCCAGCAAAGAACCCTGATCCTGTTGCCGCATACTGTTTTCTCGGATTTGAAATCTGTCCATGTGAAATCACAGGCAAAAGCCCAGGCTCTCTTTGTTCTGAGACTGCAATGATGATGTCTTAACTCCATTAAGAGGTTGCAAATCTTACACTCTAAATGCGTATTGGACATTTAAAGGAAAAATCCAGTGTTAATCAGCCCATATCCCTGTTCTTTGAGGCTGCCGAGTGCTGTCGGTAGATATAAGAATGTCAACATTTGGTACAACTTAGACCGAATTTTTGAACTGGCAGTTCACGCTAACTGATAGGGGCACAGAAAAAAGAAACTTTCTTGCCCTCATCAGTTAGCGTTGGTTGCCGTTTCGCTATTTGGTCTATGTTATACAAAATTCTGTCATTTTCATACCTACCTACAGCACTCGCAACGTCGAACCACGGGGCTATGGGTTGATTCACTGCGGATATTCCCTTTAACATGACTCAGTGCGGATGCTTACTGTACCCACTGACTGTCAGATTATCACATTACATGCAGTACATGAACATCATTTCCTGTTAGTGAACCTGGTGCCGGACATTTACGAACATAACTATGCACTTACTCCAGCATCTACTTTAGGAGGAAGTACACCTGTTGCTAGCTACATTTAGCTCTTATGTCTTACTAACAGACATTTTTTTTTATCTTACTCACACACACATATACACACAAATATACACACACTTCTGGTATGTTCTGCCGTGCTCCACTATGGAGATGAAAAGGCATATGAGACAGACAGCTGGTGGTCATTGTATGTGGGGAGGGGCAGTGTCAGCGGGGACGGAATGTTATGGAACCTCTCTGGAGTCCAGCTTTTGTGCCAGCTCACTCTGCTGGAGTCAGTCTCACTCATCCACATTCTCTCTCTCTCTCTCTCTCTCTCACACACACGCTCTGTCACTCTCTCTTATTCTTTCTCTCGCTATGTCCTACGCCCCCCCCCCTCTCTCATACACACTTTTACCCTTTTTCTATCTTTTTCTCTCTCTCACTGTCTCTCTCTCACGGACACACAAACATATTTTATGCTTGCTGCTCCATCTCAATCAGTTCTAAAATATGAATCCCATTCAGTATTTCCAAAGGGAGCATCTACAGCATTGGCAGTCTAACAGGCTCTGTACACTGCAGATGTAAAGTCCCAGAAGGACTGTCATTCAGGATGGTCACTCTTTTCCGGTAATTAGCTTTTACATTGGTAAACAATTGTGTAATAAGGCCATAGCTATGAGTTAACTACGGAATGAACCCTGAACTGGCGAGGAACATGGAGAGCTTATTAGTTAGACTTACTTTGGATAGTAAACTAGTATAACTACACTATACAACTAATACATGTGCCTAAAATCAATCTAGTCTACCGTACTTTACAAAAATGGACGTTCACCAGAAAAGACTGACCAGCCTGAAATAAACGTCCTTCTGGGATTCTACATCTGCCCTGCACGGAGCCCATTGACTTCATTTTTAACTCTAGGCTCTCATTCTCTCCATCACACACACACAAACACACACACACACAAATGCATAGAGAGTGAGATTGTTATTGGGGTATGCCTGGTATGTACTATATATGTGTTGTTTTGCAGTGGAGGTGAAATATTTGGGTGTGAGGTAAAGAATGTGTGCATTCCATTACCGACAAGTAAAAGGCATTGTCTTAAGAGCTATCTGCATAGGTGTGCATCTGTGTGTCACGTAGCCACACTGTTGTCTGCTGAAAGAGGCTGAATTATCTTTTCTACCTTTTTGCATATGCTAGACAGTATAAGGCAAGTTCACACTTCACATGAAATAGTTCACTGTTCCGTTTATACAGAAAAAAATGAATACATTCACATACATAGTTCACTGTTTAAACTGAGAACTAGTTCAGGTTCAGCTCATTTAACATTTTTAAAGAAGTGAAGAAAAACTGAGTGATTTTTGTGCTGATCTTTTCAAATAAACCCTCTCTATAATCAGCTGCCCTCCACCTCTAATTGTTGTAGATGTTGTTGGGACAGCCAACTGGTTAGGGGCTTCCTACTGGTTCCTACAGGGGCTTCAGGCTTGTAATTGCAGGGTTCCTGGTTCGATCCCCGACCAGTGGACCGTGGCTGAAGTGCCCTTGAGTGAGGCACCTAACCCCTCACGGGTCCCTGGGTGCCACTACAGCAGGCAGCCAACTACTCTGGGTGGTGTATTGTGTACTTCACTTTGCTGTGTGTGTTTCACTAATTCATTATTGGGTGAAATGCAGAGATCAAATTTCCCTCACAAGATCAAAAGAGTATAGATTGTTATTATATTACTTTCACACCTGTTTCATTCATCACTACTAAGGCAGTAACACTGTATACCAAGATTTTTTCTGAGCCTAAACAAAAATCTGACCTAGTTCAAGTTCTTTAGTTATGCATGCGCTCAGTTCACAGTTCATAAAAAAACAAACTTGATCAGTGAACTAGTTGTTTGTAACTAGTTCATGCACAACACTGATGCTAGGCTTACTACATTTGGAGAAGAAACAAGTGTTTTGGGAAATGAAACGTGTCCCAAGAAAAGTGTACCAAGCTCAGGCCAATGCCTATACATACTGAAAGGCCAACATACAGAGGTTCCTTCACCAGTCTATTGGTTGCATTAGTAGACTGCTCACTTTGTTCTCTGCTGGGCAGATAATGGGGCACCATGTAATTTCTCCTCATAGAGAACTTCACAAAGCCGCGGCTGAGTGATGCTTATTCTTACGTAAGTCACCTTTCCCCTGAACACTCCAGCTCTCTTTTCTATAGAGCAGCTTTGGCAGCTCTTGACCATGAAAGCAACCCCCCCCCCTCAACCCTCGTCTTGTCCTGCTTCGCTACACTCATTAATTGGACTCACAGCCATATGCACTCTATGGAGTCATATGACAGTGTAATCTGGCCATGCTTTTCTCATTCAGACATGCAGTAATTGGTTTGGCTTCACTGTAACCGTGTGTGTGTGATTCTTTCTGTTTTGTCTGGAAACCTCATTTACCAATAACCCTTCAATGGATGTTTTGGTAAATGTCACTGCTGATTGGCTGCCCAGGGCTGGTGATGAACTTGTAATTGGTTTGCTGGGAACTACTTAGTTTCTGATTGGCCCTAGCGGATCTGTGGGGGTTTCACCAATCGATTGGTTAAGCTGTGGAGAGCTTAATGTTGCTGTGCTGTGCAGGCATTGGGATTACAGAACCGACCCAGTACCACCCCCTTCTTCTTCCCCTAAAACTCTCACTCTCTCTTTCTCTTTCGCTCGCTTGTTCTCTTTCTCTCTGCCTCATTCACACGATCACACATACACAGTCTGATGGAGCTTCTTTCTCAAGTGAATCCATCTGGACATCTTGCCGTCTCCGGAGTTGAGCGCAGCGGACGAGAGCCGACACTAACCACAGCTGACTCTCAGACTCTCAGACCTTCCAGCGGCCCGGCCATCCGTACCTCAAAACCTCTGCAGGACTGTACTTACGTACTCATGTTAGAATTCAGTGTAGAAGATGTGTAAGTTTTTGTGTTAGCTCGCTTGTGTTTTTGTTTGTGTTTGTGTGAGAGAGCGATTGTGAGTGTGTGTGAGTGAGTGAGTGAGTGAGTGTGTGTGTGCATCTTTGTGTTGCTGGGATACAGCTTCCTCATGCTATCTCCAATGGAGGTCATCCTGAATCTGGTAACCCCTGAATCTTCGCCATCCAACTCTCCTACAAACACTGTGAGTGCATCATCCGTATTGAGTGTATGTGTGTGTGTGTGAGAGAGAGAGAGAGAGAAAGAATCTAGATAGTCAAAAAACTAAATTACTTTTAATTTCCATTTTGAGGTGACTGTCCCCTGTAAGTGTGTGTGTGTGTATGTCAGAGGTGGACAAACTTTTCTGTTTGTGAGCCACATACTGCCAAGGGCCAATGCAAAATAATTTTCAACCAGTTTCAAGTGAAAGACAGACTGCGTTTTAGATCAGAAAACATTCTATATTATATTATTAAAAATCGCTGAGACGTGCTGAAACTATGACGTGCGATACACGTATATTATTAGATTCATGTCGCAACAGACATTACATTTTATTTTTAGGCTTATTATGAGCCCTTTGAAAGAAAGCAGTGGGCCCCAACTGGTCCCCGGGCCGTAGTTTGGCCACCCCTGGTGTATGTTAGCGAGAGAGAGAGTGCGAGGGAGTGTGTAGACTGAATCATTTCTCTACCTGTACTGTGCTGTACTGTACCTTTGTGTTTCTGCAGACATCTCTGCATTTGCTTCTTGACTTTTTGGATGGTGATTTGTCAGGGCTGTGGCTGTCTAGGTTTGTTTCTGTTTAGGAGGGCTTTGGCACTGTAGAATATAGGTTGCGGTTAATTTGGTACTTTGGTTCTTTTCAGATACATCACATGGTCTTTTAAGTCCTCTTAGCAAATGTAGGGTTGCTGCTGACCCCTGTGTGAAGTGTGTGTGTGTGTGTGTGTGTGTGTGTGTGTGTGTGTGTGTGTTTGTGTGTGTATGTGTGTGAGCATTTGTGGGTGTTTATTTCACGCCTAGTTGCATGCAAACCAACACAGAGAGTTATGTAATTGTCCGTGGATGGTGAATGGGGCCATTGTGAGAGTTGGCCTCAGACCCCTTGAAGAAACAAAAAAGCGGATTTCCATGAAAAACTGCCCTTTGTCTCAGCAGAGGGGGCTTAGTCTAGAGAGAGGGGCAGAAGGGAGAGACTGAGGCAGAGAAAGGGAAGCAGAGAAGCAGGAGGAAAAGGAGAAGAAGCAAGAAGGGGTGTGCCCATAAGAAAGGAAGGAATGAAGGGAATGGGGTCTGCTTGTGTCTGACCCCAGGATAGCACTAAGAAATGCATCACTGCTAAGTTAGTTTGGAGCTTTCGCTAAGTTAGAAATTAGCTTACTGTAATTTCTATTATTAACCAAGTTTAATACTTTGATTTTGCTAAATTTCTTCAGCTATGAGGTTAATACATGGGTGAGGGCTATATACAGTATTGTATTTCTTTTTGTCATTCTACTTGATCTGATCTGATTGTGATTCATGTTTAGCAAACTAAGGTTAATACATGGGTGAGGTTAATACAAGGATGAGATCTACACATGGTTTTGTTGTTTTAGTTTGCATAAAACACTGAGCTGAGGTTTAGACATGGTGCGGCTTATATTTGGAAAATGACTGTAGTTAGTTATGGGTTCGCTTATTTTAGCCTACTGTGCACTCACACCATGAGCTATTAAAGCTGTAAAATCGGTGGAGGTAATTCACTTTGTATGGACAAGAGCAGCTAAAGTAACAAAAGCAACGAGCGACAAAATTTGGGCGACAAAAATAAGTTAAAAACTGCTCAACTTTATGCAAATTAGCTTTGACGCGTGTTGGCTGTAAATAATATGTCAATACACGTCATGGCCAACTAGAGCGAAATGAGCAAACACAGATATTTTAGCAGTGATTTTATAACAAACAAAAACTATTTTACAGCTTTAGTAGCTCTTGTGAATGCACAGTTTGGCTAGCTTAGTTAGTTGGGAGTTTGGTTAGCTTAGTCATGTAGGAGTGCCCTTTGCCAGACAAGCTACCAGACAAGCTCTTCATGATCTAGGGAGGGCTTGTGATCTGAGTTATTAATTAATGGTTTGTGTATGTGTGTTTATGTACACTGTACACACCCACACATTGTTTTATCAGATTGCGCTGTTACGTAATTTTTTGTATTAGAAATTAGAGGTCAAATTTCAGACCGCTCTCTCGGTTGAATTCAATTTAAATTGTTTCACTGGTTTGAGAGGTCATAATGAATACAAGATGACCATAAAGTACCATAAAGGAGAAATCAGCACAAAACATATCTCTTTCTCTCCCTGTGTGTGTGAGAGAGGGAGAGTGAGGAAAAGAGGGAGAGAGAAAGAGAGCAATACAGAAACTGTTTGTTCTCGCTGTAATCAGGCTTGTGTAATGAATTTTCTATGGCCATGAAATCCAGCTATAAAACTGTCTGTCTGTGAGAAGGCAGTCAATCGAGGAGAGTAGCAAAGTGAAAAGGTGTGCTTGTGTAAATGAACAGGGCCCATTTTTCCAATGTGTATTCATACACACACACATTTCCTACAAAGATGTGCTAATCTCTTATCAAACTCTTGCAATTTCTCCATCTGGCTAAGTGTTCTAATGTGGCTGAAACATTTCTGAGAGGTTTGGCATCTATGTGAAACTTTCCTCATGTGAGCGACTAAGATGCTGGAATGACAAGCTCCATTAAATCTGCTCTGTTTCCAGTGACAGGCCCCTGATGCCAATCCCTGACCCCAGGGTGTTGCATGGCTATGTTACCTTAACTGCCCTGTGTTGCAGGCCTACTGGCTGACTGACAGGGGCACAACACCTATAAACCTCTAAAGAATGATCAGTACTCAAAAAGGTCACTAATAGTCCAATCATTTTAGGAAAGAAAACTAAATATTCATATGAAATTGACTCCTTGGTTTAATGCATATGCATATACATTTTTGACATAATTCATTATCACACTGACATTGTGTAGCCACTGACAGCAACTAAATATTCTGAAAGAAAACTACACATTCACATGAAATTGACTTATAATTAATACGTGTTAATATACTTTTATATAATGCATGATCACAGTGGAACTGACAAGGCTGATTAATGTGGAGCTCAGTAATCAAACCTAGGCCGCCGACTGTCATTTGAGCGACAACCAATGCTCCACCATGCCCGCAACTCTTAATACAGCCCTCCCAAAGCCATCATGGCCACTCTTTCATAACCTCTCATTTAGTGTGGGAAAATCTTAGGAGCAGAGGCACAGTCCTGTGGTCTTGACCCTCACAACATACAGTGCAGGCATTCAGGCAAGGAGACCTTTTAAAGCCTTTTACAAATCCCCTTATGCCACAATGACATACAGTAGGCTATGCAATGACTAAGCAGTAAGGGACCAAATACAGTAGTGTTAGTATAATTTAGCGATTGCAGGTGATAACCACTGACAACATGAAATATTGCACAGCAAAGTTCAAATAATTTTCAATTTATGTGGTGAAGAAGGAACATGTCAAGTGACAATAGACCTGATATGTACACTTTTTATGAATGGGGCTTAAGCCAGCAGCGCCTGTAGTTTCTGTCTACTAATGTATGCAGTGCTGTAAACTCTGCTGTGAAAGGACACAAGGCATAGGCCAGCACTGGATAGGAACCCATGACCTTATGTGTCCTAGTGCACCAATGTATATGTGTGTGTGTGTGTGTGTGTGTGTGTGTGTGTGTGTGTGTGTGTGTGTGTGTGTGTGTGTGTGTGTGTCAGAGTGGGGGTGCTGGGTGGGTGGGAGATGCACTGGATTACATAAGTGAGTGTGACCTTAAATTCCAAAGAGATGTCCCAGTGTTCCCGTGGCTCGTAAGTCTGTTATGCTGTCTGTGATCTGTTTGGTGTTGGGCCTGATTAAACAGCTTTATGGTAAACAGAACTCCAGGCACAGAATGTGCACCTTCACACCAGTACTGGACACTCAAAGTTTGCCTTAGATTCTCAAACTCTTCTTCATATGTAATACTGGTTATGAGGCAGTGATGTGTAAAGTATGAATTGGATAGATTTACTGCAAGTAGATGGTATGCAGCCTATCCAAATGGACTATTATTAGACCTTACCCTTGTAAAGGGGCCATTGCTGTTCCAGTCTCTTTGTGCATGCATTTGTGTGTGAGTGTGTGTGTGTGTGTGTTAAATATTATTAAGCTTACACACAGATATCTTTCTTAGTCGGCTTAAATACTTAAATTATTTAGAATACAAATATGTTTTGAGCTTTCTCTCCATCTTTCTGCCAGTTGAGGTCAGGTGAATGTGCATGCATTAGATAATTAGTGGTTTTCTTGGAACACTGCCAACATGTTTCTGTAGCAAAGCCTTCTTGTTTACTTATCCAGTTACAGAAACGCTCACCGTTATGAACATGAGCACACACGCATGTACTCCAGTGTTCTGTTGCCATGTTCTTAGAATGGTGTCTTCATGCGTGGAATTGTGGCTGTGAATGTATTACTTAGGAACGAACACGAGATAGGGACAAGTTATTTGTGAAGGGATGTGTATTACTGCTTTTGCCCTCCTTTGCCAAATTACCATTAGACAAGAGATTCAAACTTTTTATCTCTTTAAAAGCAATTCCCTTTAGTGCGCACAAATTCATTTCTCTTTTGATTCCCCCACTCTAATTTGATGGAAGGATCAAGGTGTCAAGATGCGGTTTTGGTCTTTGGACTCACCTTCAACTGGAAATTCCTAGAGATGCAATAATAGGCTAATCCCCAGTTTGAGCCCTTGACAGAAAGATAGTTATCTGAGTGCCCTTACGACTGACACCAGCAAACAGGAATGCAAATCGGTGCGTGCGTTCGTGCGCGACAAGGTGAAACCAGAATTCCCCCCCTCGCCTTTTGATACAATCTGAGGATACACCCCGCTTTCGGCGAAAACTTTTAAAGATCACAGGCGCAGGCACATACTGGTGGAGTAAGCTTTAGGCTCATTTATTTAAAGTGCTTCAAAGCTACGAGTGCAAACAAAACTGTATTACCCTATGCATGTTGGTGGTTCTCAGATCGGGGCTATAGAGTGAAACAAATCATTTAGCATGTTTTTGTTTTCTCTTGAAAGCTATGTACGCTCAAAGTTCAGTCTGACTTGTTTGTGTCTACTTCCTAAGCGCTTGAGCCACCTGCCGTTGTCCTAGTGATCTTCACGACCGAAGGATGATGTCATCCTGTGAATAACCGGTTGGAGGAGTGTCCATGTACTCCAGGCGGAGTTGGAAGATAGTTTCAGGAACGACTCCACTTTTAAAACAAGTTTGGGAGGTTTAGAAGCGGTACCGGTGTGTTCAACATAAATTCCCCGGACACACATTCACCCGGATTAACAGACTACAAAAAATTCCCCGGCTGACCAGATGAAACTCGCGCCACCGAAAGTCACGCCAGATAATAATAATGCATTGGGAGAAGGTCCTTCGCTTAAAGAATGGAAAGGTGAGAGAAGTTTTGCGATTAGTTATGCGTTTCCCCTCAGACTTTGTTTATGATGACGTTATTACACTTTTTCGTCTGTGACTATTCATGCCAAAAGCCATGTTAAGGTATTCTGCATTGAATAGGGCAGCTTTGGCCTAAAACCGGCAGCAATTTTGTGCTCTACAGTCACTCAAGAATCAGAACATGGTAGTGCAAGCTGTCTAAAGTTCAGTGGCAAGATCAAGATGTGGTGGTTATTGTTTGGTTTGTCATCGGTTTCTGCCTGACATGGAATCGGTTTCGTTCCCGTATAGACATGTTGACCAGTGACGGGCTGGCTCTCGTGTTACTCATGTTCCTGTTACTACACCAGAGTTGCCTGTAAATAGTTTTAATTATTCCTACACGCCATGTGACTAATTTCCTGCGCTCCTGAGACATACCATGTCAATCAGTCATTATTTGCTATTTGGTTCATCTTGTCATCTGTCTTCTAGCATCCTGCAAATATACAGTTGTTGACAATGGTTCGAGCGAGTTCGTGTTTGCTGTAAAAAGCCTTGTTTAGGTTTTTGTTTCCACTACAGCAGCCGCATTTAGGCTATTGATGGTAGTGGTGACATCGCTATTGGTAATGGTGCGACATCCATTATGTTATGTCAGAAGGATCTTTTTTTTCTTGTTGTTTAAAGTGAATTCACCAGTCATTACATGTTTGTGTGGTGTCACAACCTAGCCAGTACATGCATAGCTAACAATTTAACCAAGTCCTCAGGATCCAATCCGCAGAAACCTGATTTTGAACTATTAAGGAAACAGTTTCTGATGGACACACTGACCCTCTTTGTCCTGGTTCCAGCTAAGAGCACAACATCTTCCTGTGGATGAAACTTTGTGTGTGTGTGTGTGTGTTTGTGGCATCGTTATGTAGGTTATATGCTGACTCCGTACATCAGCTGACGGTAATGTCTAACCACAGACTGCTGCAAAAAAACTCTTGCTTCATCATGGCTCGAGAAAAAGGAAAATGTTTTTTTACGGAACTCCTTCGTCACATGTTTTCTCTTCTATTTAATTGTTTATTTACTTATTTTATTTTTGCCATTAACCCCTTCCTCCATTGTTTCTCTTATCATGCTCTTGCCATCTCATTCTCTTTCGCTGTTTCTTTCTGTCTTTCTCTCTCTCTCTCTCATCCTTTGTCAGATTGAAAGATTGGATGGAGGTGTACAGGCGGCCCTCGCGGGTGCGGGGGATATTTCTGACGAGTCTCTGGACCCCCAGCGCACGCGGCAGGTGATCGCACAGCTGCAGCAGAAAATCCTGAAACTCACCGAGCAGCTGCGCATCGAGCAGACGGCGCGAGATGAGAATGTGGCCGAGTACCTCAAGCTGGCCAACAACACCAGCGACAAACAGCAAAGTGTGCGCATCAAGCAGGTAGGCAACACAGCAGTACAGACCAACCAAAGTTGAAAAGAGCACAACAGAAAGGAGAGGAAGTGGGTGATGTGGTGTGGTTTGACATGTACATGATGTCCTCTTTAGCAACCCGAATTCACATATCCTGTCCGTACTGTAGAATTTCTCAATATGTCCCTCCGCTCACCCCATCCAATAATAAGCCCCATTTACAGTTACAATTATAAGCCCCATCTTTCCCTCTGAATATAAGTCTAGTGTACACTACAAGTGTAATATTGTTTTGTGTGTGATTGGCCAGGCAGTCAACAAGTTGACCACATCTCTGTAGTTGTTAGCTATGTGGAGAATAGGGGCTGCTGAGTAAATATATTGGTAGCCTAATGTCATTTTCAGGGTTACCACATGTCACTGCTAACCTTCTACTTGTTCTAGGTCATGCCCATGTACCTCTGACCATAGAAGCTTCATGTGATAGGTATGTTTGTGTTTGTGTGGTGTGCCCCCTGCAGGTGTTTGAGAAGAAGAACCAGAAGTCTGCCGGCAGCATCGCTCAGCTGCAGAGGAAGCTTGAGCACTACCACCGGCGGCTGCGTGAGGCCGAGCAAGGTGGCGCCGGGGCGGCAGGGGGCGCTGCTCGCCAGCCGAAAGCAGTGCTGCGTGACATGCAGCAGGGCCTGCGCGACGTGGGCGCCCGCGTGTCCGAGTTCAGCGAGGGCGTGGTGGACAGCGTGCGCGGAGGCATCAACAGCTTCCAGCAGGCCACCCACCAGGCGGCCTCCAAGCCTCGCGAAATCGCCTCGCTCCTGCTGGCCTCCAGGCACCGCAACGGAAGCGCAGACAACCTTCACCAGCTGAAGGAAGCTGGGCAGGAGATTGATACCAACGGCGAGGAGGGCGTGCTGAGCAGCAGCGGACGCCTTCAAGCCAGCCCCAGGTACGGCAGTGAGGAGGACTGCTCCAGTGGCACCTCGGGCTCCGCAGGGGCCAATAGCACCACAGGGGGCGCCCCCGGGGGCCCTCCGAGCTCCAAGGGCAACACCCTGGAGAGGGGCCAAAACGGCAGCTTGGAGATGCTGCTCCAGGAGGTCCAGGAACTGCGGGAAGCCCAGGGTAGACTGGAGGAGGCTCTGGATGGCCTGAAGAGCCACTACGCACGAGACTATGCACTCATCCTGCAAGGGCTGCAGGAGGAGAGATTCAGTACTGTACATTAAGTGTATAGGTACTGTACATGTTCAGGTACTGTACATTAACTGTACAGTCACACACAGCACATGAGCACACAATCACATATAAAATGCCTCAAATAGATGATTTAAGTACTTACATAGATATAATCCTTGGCAAAAAGCATTGATGCAGAAGGAATGATGGCACATGCATGCAAACACACACACACACACACACACTCATAGATATGCACAGTGGGCTGGATAAATGTGGCCAGATCAGCATTTTTCTACCGAAAATGGCCTCTAAGCTCTTGTTTTTCCAGCTAAAAATAAATGTTCTAGCGCCAGTGAGCCCAGACTGAACTTGGTGCACATCTTTGCATACAAGGACTTTTAGAGTGCTATCCTAAAAGCATATTTGACTGTGAACTCTCTCTGGAACATTTAGTTTATAAATAAGCACAAATTATTTTGGGTGTAGGAAGTCTGTTGAGAGCTGTAACATTTAGGAAGATAGAAACCTGTGGTGTGTGTTTGTGTGTGGTGTGTCTCTGCATCTGCATGTACAGTATGTGTCTCAGGTTGTCAGTGTTAAGTAGTGACTCGTGAGCAGGTCAGGTGTGACACTGTGATACTGTATCACTTTACACACCTCAAAGTGGCACACACAATCTGACCCACTCTCCATGTGCTGAATATCATCTGTCCTTTTTAACTCTCCCCCCCCCTCTTTTTTTCACATTTCAAGAGCTTTGTAATGTGATGTGGTGTTAAAGGTTCTCTGATTGCTATCTTTCTAGGAAATAACCCTTGGACCTGTCTTATGTTACTCACTTGGTGTGTGTGTGTGTGTAGGTATGAGCGACTGGAGGAGCAGTTAAATGACTTGACAGAACTCCACCAGAATGAAATCCTGAACCTGAAACAAGAGCTGGCCAGCATGGAGGAGAAGATTGCCTATCAGTCCAACGAGAGAGCCAGAGACATTCAGGTGGGTGTGCACACACTAACCATCCTCTGCCCTTACAATCACACATACATACTTTGCATACCTGCACCGTGATGATTTACAGGATAACTATGTTTATGGGCATTGCCAGCAACATGAATGTGACAGGACATGAGCAAGCATAGTGTTATTTAAATATTTTGCGCAGTTTTTAATTTTCATTACAGCTGAATACATACAAAAAAAACATTAAAAAAATATGTGGCATGTTATTGGCACTGGTATGTGACATAAAAGAGTCCAAATTGCGTGGAATAGCCCTTATGTAAAATGTTTACTCTATAACTAAATCTCATTGTACCCACTAACCCTAAGACTTGAACCCTCAAAGAATTACCTGGCATGAATCAGCCAATCACAAAGCAGGTTCATGCCAGTAAAGTCTTTTAGGGTTTAGGCTTTGAGGGATGGACAAGCCCATGTAAGTGAACCTCAAGATCTTGTGCCCTTGAGCAAGACAGTTATCCCT
>PYXC01001758.1:0-5000 GCA_015244755.2 Tenualosa ilisha
AGCTGACCGGCATGCAACAGGATGGTCCGCTGAGCCTTTTGGGCTTGAGCCTTCTGTGCACTGGCAGAGCGGGCCGTCCAGAGCACGTGCGCGTACGTGTAGAACAGGGTCACCCACACAAGCACCATGAAGATGCTGTTGCCTGCTGTTTTGATCACTTGATGGATTGGCAAGTGGAAGAGGCTGGCGTGATAGCACAAAATGTTGGACGTGTAGAACTGTAGGGGATACTGGCCCAGGGATAAGAACAGTTCGGCGAGACTTGGTGTGATAGTAACACACCACGTCACAGCATTGAAGACCTGTACTCTGTTGGTGGTGCAGAGCCGGACATGGTGGAGGGGCAGACACACCGCCACGAAACGCTCAACTGCCATGCCGGCAAGAATAATTGGCGTGTTCCTGAAGCTCGTGGTGGTCATGATTATCAGAATATAGCAGAGAGGTACATCGATAGGTATAATGTGGTAGAGCAACATGTGCAGCAGGACGGTCGTCTTCACCAGCAGCATGTCATTGACTATCAGATGGATGTAGAGCGCATAGCGAGCGTCCTGCCTAAACGATGGCACGCTGAAGTAGATGCGCAAAAGAGCCCCATTGATGTAGAGGATGAAGAGGCCACAGAGTATCACTGTTATGTTTTTGGACAGAGTGTCTTCAATGGTGTCCCGGTTCCATGTGGTGTTGGTGTTGTCCATATTTGCTGTGAGACTTAAACCCTTGAAAATGATGCTAAGCCAATTTCAGCGTTATGGATGTAACAGAACATGATCAAGTCGGTAGGCCGAATTATTTCAGGTTTATACGCACATATACGCAATATACATGCACAATATTGTATATTGTAATATTTCATGTAATGTCTACAGCTGAACAAAACAAATCTTCAAATTTTCTGTACATAATAAAACGCATTTACATCATAAAAGTACATGGCTTTCAATCAAAATTGTCCACTTTTCATTGAGTTGCCCTATATAAACTGAAACTAATTACTATGGTTTCTTGCACTTGTGTTCTTGCAGTGGTCTCCCTCTGAGTTTTGAGTTGGAGGACTTAACCAGCTGCAGATATAGGAGGCGCCCAGCCAGAGAATTTCCCTGCGGTGTGATGTTCTTGTCCCCTGTTGAAAGCCTAAACTTTGGATCAGTTGTGCCCATGAGAAGGCAACAACTACCTCATGCACAGAATGACTTGCGTTGCGTTGTCTTGCGTTGTCTTGACAGTTTGGAAAGTCAGATTTGATAATTACCTCAGGCTTTCAGTGCATCTTGCAAAAATCACTATTAATGTGGTTAAAGAGGCTCACTAACAAACAAAATTCAGTGAGGGGGAGCTCCCCAATTTTACGTTTGTGCAGTATGTCTATATTGCTGATTTCCCGCCGAGATCATATAGTCAAACACTCCTGAAGTCAAATTAGACTGAAATGAATCAATTGTGTTTAGGTGAGCTGTGATAGTTCAACACACACGTGAAACCTTTTAAATTTTGGTTTCTTTTCACAATAAAATGACATCATTTATAAAAGAGTCTTTAGAGTTGTTATTCGAGCCAGTGAACTTTTCTCTTTTAAATCTGAAAACGCCATCTGTTATTTTAGGACAAACAGCCTAGCTTATCATGCATTGTAGTTCAGGGACCCTCAGAGTCTATATGAGGAGGTTATAGGCCTCTCACTGATGATTGTCAGATTGTCATTCTGAGTCATGCAGCACACTGTACAATGTTCAAAATCAATAGGACGGTCTGTGAGCAGGACTGTGAAGTACATGGCCACATGAGGGAGCCATCAGGTAGGCCTTTTCCCTGTCCACTCAAATTTCAGATGGCTTTCAAATTATTTTAATCAAAAAGCCCCCTGGCGTGTGGTGATGAGAGTACAACTCCTCTCTATTACCAGGTGCTGTCAGAATGCCACTTTGCCACCACTGTATAATCTGCCTAAACGTCAGGGTTTGCAGCCACCAACCATTAAGGGCTTAAGTGCTTATAGTAGAGGTATTCAGATTGTAGCATTTGAAATCAATGCATGTAAGAAATATCCAAATGGTAATGAAGTATTGGTTATTAAAATTTCATATGATGTAATAAGTGTTAGCAATTGCACAAGGTCGTAAAACACTTTAATTCCATTCTAAAGATACTTTGAAATTGTGCAAAAAGAGAGTACTTGAAATCACAGAAGTTGATGTAAACAATGTTTTTTATTTAATGTCACTGCAACAATGCAGTAATATTTGACCTGATATGTATTGTAGAACAGAACTAGGGTCTGTCGAAAGGTGTAAACATTTTTCCTGTTACTGGAGGGATTGTCTGACATTTCAGCGCTTGGTCCTTTAAGTGTCTCTGGGACAACACGCTGATAATAAATAGTGCCATGGCACTGAGAGAAATTCTCAGGGGTCACTGAAAGGTCAGAATTGTTGTGATGTGTGCGTTTGTCAAGGTTTAATTAACATTCATGGGAATAAAGACACAGAAAGGGATATAGAGAGGCAATAACAAGATGAACATTTCATAATAATAATAAAAACAATCCCAGTCATGTTTTGTTCCCATATGATATATGATTTTTCTTTCAAACATACAGCAATTAAATATAGAATTCTACAATGGTTATTAAGTATTATTCTGGCTAAATTATCACAAAACGGTTGAAATAATGGAGATGATGGTACTTGCATTTAGATGGTTATATGTAAAACATACTTTAAAGTCTCCCAAAATTAGATATTTCAAAACCGTAGCAGCCTGCGTATGGTGGGTTCTGCTTAAATAACTCAAGTCTATCCAGATATAACATTTTGGGATATTGTCATGTAAGGCCAACTTTTACTGTTGTATTGCTGATGATTGTTCATCCTGGTGTAAAATAATGTCTTCGTTCAGCAGAATGTGCTCTTGACACGATGACCTATGTGGTCCTCAACGGTCGACCAATGAAAGTCATGCAGATTTGTTTGCAGATCAGCAGCTGATATTGCACCTGTTGACACAGAAAGCAAAAAAGGCCTACAGAGGCTGTTGGGCATGACACAATACCTTGCCCAGTATGTTCCACATGAGGCAACGCTGACCGCACCACTGAGGTGCTTTCTGCTCCTCAGAAAGGACATTATGTGGCAGTGGCAGTCGGAGCACCAGGCGGCACCGGACAAGCTGAAAGCTGCAGTCTCCTGCGTGCCTCTGCTGAAATTCTTCAATCCACTAGAGGAGATTGAAATACAGGCTGATGCTTCGAAAGATGGCCTTGGAGCGGTGCTGATGCAGGCTCAACACCCAGTGACTTTTGCTTCCAGAGCACTGTCTGTGGCTGAGCTAAACTATGCTCAGATTGAAAAAGAACTTCTTGCTATAGTGTTTGCTCTGAAGAAGTTTCACCAGTATGTGTATGGTGTTAGAGTCAAAGTCCAGTCTGATCACAAGCCTCTTGAGGCTATCATTACCAAGCCCATTGGCAGAGCACCGGCTCGCTTACAAAGAATGCTTCTTCAGTTACAGAAGTATGACATTGACATCGTATATACCCCTGGCAAGGACATGTTGGTGGCTGACACGCTCTCCAGGGCTGCCCGCCCTACATCCACACAAGAGGACAGTGACCTGGGTGATGAAAAGGTTGTGTATGACATCACACCACTGGAACCTCTGAGCGGGTCAGTCATGGAGCAACTTAGAGCTGCAACAGTGAGTGACAGGGAGATGCAGATGCTGATGAAGCTGCACAAAGAGGGATGGCCAGACAGGAAGAAAAGCTTGCCACCAGCAGCACAGCCATATTGGCATGCCAAGAATGAAATCTATATTGAAGATGGGTTACTAATGGTCAACCTCCGCATGATAATCCCAGAGGCCTTAGAGCTGAGATGTTGAGAAGGTTACACACTGTGCACCAGGGCATCCAGCGCTCCCTTGCGCATGCCAGAGCTCTAATGTACTGGCCAGTCCTCACAGCAGATGTTACGATGATGGTGGAATCGTGCCCGGCATGCCAAGAAAAGCTGCCTGACAACCGGAAAGAGCCCCTCCTTCCTCACGCAGTACCTGATACACCATGGGCAAAAGTAGCAGCTGACATCTTCGAGTTTCAGGGCTGTTCCTTTTGCTAATAGTGGATTACTTTTCCAAATATCCTGAAGTGCTGAGCTTGTCCAACAAGACTTCTGGTGTTGTCATAGCAAAGTTCAAGGGTGTTTTCGCTAGGCATGGCATACCCACTGAGCTGATTGCAGACCACGTACCATTTGCTAGTGCTGAGATGGCCCAGTTTGCGAAGCAATGGGGCTTTAAGATAACACATTCCAGCCCAGCCTACCCTCAGTCGAATGGGCTGGCCGAGAGGACCATCCAAAGAGTAAAACACATGCTGAAAGCCACATCACAGACAGGCATTGACCCTCACATGGCTCTTCTGCACGCTCTGATCTCCCTGCAAGCAAAATGATACTTCAACCAGTGATACCAGTCTGAATGCCAAGACGAGCCTGGCGCAGAAACAGCTTCAGCAGAAGAGAACCTATGATAGAGCAGCATCACCACTTCTTCCGTTCAAGGAAGGTGAGAGAGTGTGCATGAAGACTTCCAAAGGATGGCAGCCAGCAACAGTGGAGAGAGTCAGGATGTGCAGAGATCATATGACATCATCACACCAGAAGGAGCACAATACAGGAGAAATCGCAGACCTGACAGGGTGGCTGTACACCGGTTTGCAGATCAGCAGCTGATATTGTGCCTGCTGACACAGAAAACAAAAAGGGCCTACAGAGGCTGTTAGGCATGACACGATACCTTGCCCAGCATGTTCCACATGAGGCAACGCTGACCGCACCATTGAGGATTCTGCTGTGGCAGTGGCAGTCAGAGCACCAGGCGGCACCGGACAAGCTGAAAGCTGCAGTCTCCTGTGCGCCTCTGCTGAAATTGTTTAATCCACTAGAGGAGATTGAAATACAGGCTGATGCTTCGAAAGATGGCCTTGGAGCGGTGCTGAT
>PYXC01001758.1:10000-122500 GCA_015244755.2 Tenualosa ilisha
TTTTCAAAAGCAGTTTGCTGCGGTTCATCCCAGACTCACTAATTTTTCTCTCTTAGTAGGTCTTTTAGTGGCATGGTGATGGTTGCCATCTGAGGTACAAACTTTGACAAGTAGTTTGTCATGCCTATAAAGCGTCTCACGTCCTCCACACATGTAGGCTCAGGCATTTGTAAGATAGCTCTCACCTTGTTTGGATCTGGCTCAATTCCTTTTGAGGACACCTTGTGCCCGACGAACGTGATGTGGTCCTGTGCAAACTCACACTTCTCATTCAGTGTAAGACCCTCTTCCTGCATCTTCTGTAGCACGTGGTGCAGTCTTTCATCATGTTCTTGTCTATTTCGTCCATACACTAACACATCATCAGCATGACATAATACACCCTCGAAACCTCCTAACATCTGTGACATCCTCCTTTGAAAATGTTCTGGAGCAGACACAATTCCAAAAGGGAGTCTGTTGAAAAAATATCTGCCAAATAAAGTGATGAAAGTTGTCACTGGTCGTGATTCTGGAGTTAAAGGAATTTGCCAAAGTCCAGATCACACATCAAGTTTTGTGAAGACTTTGGCATCTGACATCATTGCCAGGGTTTGGTCGACAGCAGGCAAAATATGGCGCTCTCTCTTCACAGCTGCATTCAGTGGTATGAGATCGACACAGATTCTCAGTTTGTCTTTCATTGGTTTCGACACCACAACCATCCCTGAGCACCAGGCTGTAGGCTCCGTCGCCTTTGATATGACCTCCATGCGTTCCATTCTCTCTAGCTCTTCGTGTACTTTGTCTCTGAGGGGTAAAGGTACTCTTCGAGGTGTTGACAGTGCATAGGGTATCGCCCCTTGTTTTAGCTCAATGTGGTATGGTTCTTTTAGTCTGCCTAGCCCTTGAAACACTGATGGATAAAGTGTGATGGGTTGAAGTCTGTAGCTGCCTGCGTCATCTCATGGACTCTGTGCACTAGCCCCATAGCCTGTATGGCCGGCAGGCCCAAAAGTGGCTGTGTGAGTCCTGCCACAACATACACACATTGATCTGTGCATCGGCCTTTTGCACACATTTTGCACTGGAAGCAGCCTTTAACATCCAGCAAATTCTGTCCGGGACCAACTAGTCTTTTCAGTGGCATGTCTAGCTTACCATCTCGCTCTGGCTTGAATACGCTTTCTGGTATTGAGGTCACATCCGCACCCTGTGTCAATCTTGAAACTGACAGCGTCTTCATTTAGAGTGACTTTTCAATCCATGGCTTGGTGGTTTGTGTAGACACCTCTCCTAAAAACACAAAGTCCTGAGAATCACTGTTTGACGGCACTTCTGTAACTGTGTGCACTGCTTGACCATTACGGCAGGCCACTGCATAATGTCCTTTTTTGTGACACTTCTTGCATTCCACGTCTCTGGCTGGGCAATCTTTCCATGCATGTTTTCGTCCTTTTCCACATCGGCCACATTCTTTTTCACTTGGCACATCCGACCTTTGATCTTTGTTCCTCTGTTTCCCTGTATATTGGGGCTTTTTTCCTTTTCTCATTGTTTTAATGGCGTCCACATTTGTTTTTGAGTCAATTCCTGCTGCACAGTGTAGTATTGTCTGTTGTTTCTTTACTGTCTCACTCTGTCTCACTTTTTGTATTGCCTTTGCAAGGGTCAATTCAGAGTCCATTTGTAGTGTTTCAGATAATTTTCTGTCCTTTATTCCAACTACTTTCGATCTGTTATAAGTTCATCGTTTAGCAAGCCAAAACGACAATGTTATGCTAATTTGTGCACTTCAGTAATGAAGGCTTCTGAACTCTCTCCTTCCTGCTGGCATCTCATGTTAAACTGTGCTCTTTCAAATATAACATTGTGTTTGCCTATAAACTGTTGCTCTATTGCAGTTTTAACAGCGCTATACTTCTTTTTGTCAGCTGCAGTTATCGGCAAGATACTCAAGATATCGTCAGCTGCATCCCCCATAGCATATAGGAGTGCATTTACCTGATATTCTTCGTCTTGATCTTTTAATCCGGATGCAACATGGAATCTATCGAATCTTCTGATCCATCTCGGCCAGTCAGAAGGATTTGAAAAATCGAAAGGTTCAAGCTGAGTTATTTGCACTGAAACTGCCATGACGTTTTTCCGTTGTCACACGTTTTGGAATTCCTTTGTTTAATTTCGTACCGTTGGAGGTTTTTTTTTGCTAGCGTGCGCGTAGGTTCTCTCTTACCCGCCTTCGTGAGCCTCAAAATTTACCGTAAGTAGGCCCACTCACACGTTCGCTGTGTCCACATAGGCCTGAAGTCATTAGCAGAGTATATCACGGAGATTTGTATTCTAACTCGCTTCTGACACCAGGCCAGAACTGAAAAAGTCCTTTGGATGAAAGGTGAAACGTCTTGAAGCTCCAAAAAGACGTCCAGTTGCAATTTACAGAAGATGAGATGTCAAGAATCAACATATCAAGACTTAGCCTCCCTCAGTAAATGTAGATCAGGGCTCCTTCTCTCCTGTTCATGCCCCTCATATTAACTCTACCCTGTGTTAGCTCATTCATTCAGTCTGTCATGTCTGGTCACGACCAACTGACTCACCAACTGACTGAATGTTTGGTCACGACCAACTGAGCTCACCAACTGACTGAATGTTTTGGGTGGTTTTGACCTGCAGGTCGAGGAGGCTGTTGCTGTACTTCAGGCTCATCAGGCTAAAAGCAAACAAAAGCCCCTACCGGCCCTAACACTTTAACTAGACCCAGCGGACGTGCGGAGGACTTTACTCAAGGTGAACCCCAGGAAAACTGCAGGTCCAGACATCATACTCGGGCTAGTGCTCAGAGACTGTGCGGACTCACTCACTGACGTCCTCACAGACATCTTCGACATCTCTCTGAACCAAGCCATCATACCAGAAAGCTTCAAAGCCACCACCATCGTACCATTACCAAAGGCCACAGCCACAGCCTCATCACTAAATGACTACAGACCCATAGCACTCACTCCCATTGTGATGCAGCCTTCCTACTACTCTCTATCAGTTTGCTTACCGCCCCAAGCGCTCCACTGATGATGCCATAGCAACAGCACTGCACCTATGCCTGGCTCATCTGGAAAACAAAAACAGTCACGTACGGATGCTGTTCATCGACTTCAGCTCCGCCTTCAACACGGTCATCCCCCAGCACCTGGTGAACAAACTGAGTGCAGTAGGCATCAAAACTTCACTGTGCAACTGGCTAATAGACTTTCTCGCAAACAGACCATAGACGGTAAGAGTTGGCAAGAACTCCTCAGAGACCACCATCATAAACACCGGGGTACCCCAGGGATGTATGCTGTCTCCATTGTTGTTCACACTGATGACCCACAACGGCTGTGCCATCATCAACAAGTTCATGGATGATACAACATTGGTGGGTCTCATCAGTGACGACGATGACTCGGCATACATAGAGGAGGTATATCAACTCATAAATTGGTGTGACAAGAATAACCTACTACTTAATGTAAACAAAATGAAAGAAATAACTCTGGACAACAAACACACACCAACTCATCATCAATGGCAGTGCTGTGGAGTTTGTGAAAAGCACAACGTTTCTGGGAGTGCACATCACAGATGACCTCACATGGACCACCAACACCACCTCCCTGGTCAAGAGAGCACAGACACGCCTTCACTTCCTGCGCAGGATGAGGAGAGCTGACCTGCTCACTTCTGCACTCACCACTTTCTACAGGGGTGCTATTGAGAGCATCCTTCCTAGCAGCCTCTCTGTCTGTCATTTGCTCAGCTGCGGACAAGAAAGCACTACAGAGGGTAGTGAGGACTGCAGAAAAGATCATCAGATCACCCCAACCAGCTATTCAGGACTATTCCAAGAGAGCCATCAACATCATCAAGGACACCACTCACCCAGCACACAAAACGTTCTCCCTCCTACCATTTGGAAAGCACTACCACAGCATGCGGAGCCACACTGGGAAATAGTTTTTTTTCCACAAGCCATCAGGCTTATCAACACACTAAAGAAAATTCAATGAACATTCCATGAACATGTTACTGACACCAAAAACAAACCCTATAAACACTGATATCCATGCTGCCCTCAGCACTCTTGCACTTTATTTTTGCACCTTACATATTGGATCTACACTTACTGCAACTTTACATATTACACACTTCACTTCACCTTACCTCACCAGCTTCCAAGAAGAGATACCTCAGTACTTCTTTCTTGTTGGTATGTTTACCTGTATGTTTTATGTCTATTTATTATTGATATCTGTATCATTCATTGTATTTGTTGATGAGTGTTATGTGTGTGTGTGTGCATGTTTTAGTTAACACACACATTTAGTTAACATTGCACATTTGGTGTCTGGTGAAACGCAATTTCAATCCTCTCTGTAATGCTTGTTCCATAGTGAATTGACAGTAACATGCACTTTGACTTTGACTAAAGAGCTAAACGCATCTAAATGAAGTGAGTAGTATTCTCTGCCTCCTGGGTTAGGGCTTTCAATTCATGCCACACTCTCTCTCTGCCCCCTGTCTGCACTTTCTTTAATCCTCACTGGTGTCATAGATGAATGTCATCCTAGCACTTGTTTGCCAAATAGCCCATAACTGACATAATTTGGCTAAACAAATGCCATCATGCGGTTTCAGTTTGTTGCATATGTTATACTTTTGTTAAAAAAAGACAGAAAATGTTGAAAATTAAGAATGTGTTATTTGTTGCACATTTAAATCTGCCATTGAAACAAATGGAGAGATTTCGAGCATCTTTCAGAACATATTTCATGGGGCAAAGGCGTTGTCAGTGTCATCAATGAACAGTTTACATAATGTTTGTAAGCTGTTCAAGGATTTTGCTGCTCGTCTATATAGAGTGGATGTTTATGAATTCATTGAGATGTTTTGTATGCTTAGATATCATAACACAGTTGGGTGTGTGTGTGCGTGTGTGCACGCCTGTGTCTGTATTCTATGGCAGACAGCGGAATTGCTGAAGGCACCCAAAACAAAATACACAGATCTTGGACATTTTTGAATTGTTTGTCAGAAGCATTTAAAATATATTTCGGTCATTTCAATGTTACAATTTTCAAAGGACATGTTGGTTTTAAAATTCCAGCAGCATCTAGTGCAAGCACCATGATTCTCTCGCTCTCTCTCTCTCTCTCTTCTCAGCTCCTTTTATCCATATGGATAAGAACTGTTGTGCTACGTGTATCCTTACCCACATCCATTTCGGAAAAAGAAATTGGACAGAGGCAGAGGCAGTTTTTACACACTTAGCCGAATGAATAGGAAATTTGGCAACAGATGCAAAAGCACAGGATTTGTACAGGAGATGCTATTGCATTATTTTTTCTGATTGGCTGATGAGGTGGTAATTATCTTTGTATAACTGGCTACCTTTGAAGTAGATCCGAAAATCACCGATCCATATCAATGCTTTTATCAACAGTAACCATAACAACCTTAGTAGAGTATTTCACACAGTACTTTCCCTTAACGGTAGCTGCAATAGGTTATTTCCGTAGTTCATGCACACGATTCCTAAATATAAAGAAAGTTATGGATAAAAGTATATCCTAGACAAAAATGGCAGATAAGCAGGATGAAATGACCAGTTCGATGGAAATAATGACTCGGCGGAGGCAAGCCCTTCGCCTCCAACTTGCCATTATTTCCATCGAACTGGTCACCTCGTCTACCGTTATCCCTTACTTATACATACATAAAATTTATATATTTGCTAGTTATGGACTTTTGTGCTGTGAGTGCCCCCCTGGCAGAGCAGCGCACTTTTGATGTGTTTCTTGAAGGCCTGGTCCCTTATGCCATAGATGAGTGGACTCAGCACCCGGGGAAGTAGACTCGTCAGTACAAAG
Source organism: Tenualosa ilisha (assembly GCA_015244755.2). Taxonomy (NCBI): domain Eukaryota; kingdom Metazoa; phylum Chordata; class Actinopteri; order Clupeiformes; family Clupeidae; genus Tenualosa; species Tenualosa ilisha. The sequence continues at coordinate 15,889 of PYXC01001758.1, forward strand.
TTGCTAAAGAGCACCTTGGTGCGCCACTGGGGGAATCTGGCGATGAGGAAGTCGAGTGCTGGACTGAGGTAAGACAGCATGCATAGCAGCAGCTGAGCGGCATGCAACAGGATGGTCCGCTGAGCCTTTTGGGCTTGAGCCTTCTGTGTACTGGCAGCGCGGGCTGTCCAGAGCACGTGCGCGTACGTGTAGAACAGGGTCACCCACACAAGCACCATGCAGATGCTGTTGCCTGCTGTTTTGATCACTTGATGGATTGGCAAGTAGAAGAGGCTGGTGTGATAGCACAAAATGTTGGATGTGTAGAATTGCAGGGAGTACTGGCCCAGGGATGAAAACAGTTCGGCGAGATTTGGTGTGATAGTAGCACACCACGTCACAGCATTGAAGACCTGTACTCTGTTGGTGGTGCAGAGCCGGCTATGATGGAGGGGCAGACACACTGCCACGAAACGCTCAACTGCCATGCCGGCAAGAATAATTGGCGTGTTCCTGAAGCTTGTGGAGGTCATGGTTACCAGAATATAGCAGAGAGACACATTGATGGATCCAGGCTGGTAGCTCAACACGTGCAGGAGGACGGTCGTCTTCACCAGCAGCATGTCATTGACTATCAGATGGATGTAGAGCGCATAGCGAGCATCCTGCCTAAACGATGGCACGCTGAAGTAGATGCGCACAAGAGCCCCATTGATGTAGAGGATGAAGACGCCACAGAGAACCACTGTTATGTTTTTGGACAGGGCCTCTTCAAAAGTGTCCAGTTTCCGTGTGGTGTTGGTGTTGTTCATATTTGCAGTGAGACTTAAGCCCCTGAAAATGATGCTAAGCCAATTCCAGCTTTATGGATGTAACAGAACATGATCAATCCGGTAGGCCCAATTATTTCCATACAATATGTACATAGATTTACATGCATAAATATACATGCACAAATATTGTATATTGTAATATTTCATGTCATGTCTACAGCTGAACAAAACAAATCTTCAAATTTTCTATACATCATCAAACTCATTTACATGATGAAAGTACATGGCATTCAATCAGAATTGTCCACTTTTCAGTAAGTTGCCCTATATAAGCTGAAACTAGTCAGCAGCCTGCAAAAGGAACGAAACAGAAGTGAAAATTGTCTGTGTGGCTGACGAATAGTTTCTTGCACTTGTGCTCTTGCAGTGGTCTCCCCCTGAGTTTTGAGTCGGAGGACTTAACCAGCTGCAGATATAGGGGGCGCCCAGCCAGAGAATTTCCCTGTGGTGTGATGTTCAAAGAGAACTTGTCCCCTGTTGAAAGCCTAAACTGTGTATCAGTTGTGCCCATGAGAAGGCAACAACTACCTCATGCACAGAATGACTTATGTTTTGTCTTGACAGTTTGGAAAGTCAGACTTAATAATTACCTCAAGCTTTCAGTGCATCTTACAAAAAACACTATTAATGTGGTTAAAGAGGCTCACTAACAAACAAAATCCAGTGAGGGGGAGTTCCCCAATTTTACGTTTGTGCAGTATGTCTATATTGCTGATTTCCCGCCGAGATCATATAGTCAAACACTCCTGAAGTCAAATTAGACTGAAATGAATCAATTGTGTTTAGGTGAGCTGTGATAGTTCAACACACATGGAATCTTTTAAAATTCTGTTTCTTTTCACAATGAAATTAGATTTGTTTGTTGAATTAGAGTTGTTATTTGAGCCAGTGAACTTTTCTCTTTTAAATCTGAAAACGCCAGGTGTTATTTTAGGACAAACAGCCTAGCTTATCATGCATTGTAGTTCAGGGACCATCAGAGTCCTTATGAGGAGGTTATAGGCCTCTCACCGATGATTGTCAGATTGTCATTCTGAGTCATGCAGCACACTGCACAATGTACAAAATCAATAGGGTGGTCTGTGAGCAGGACTGTGAAGTAAATGGCCACATGAGGGAGCCATCAGGTAGGCCTTTTCCCTGTCTGCTTACTCAAATTTCAGATGGCTTTCAAATTATTTTATATTATTTTTCAAATTATTTTAAGCAAAAAGCCCACTGACGTGTGGTGATATGAATACAACTCCTCTCTATTACCAGGTGCTGTTAGAACTATATGAAGAATGACACTTTGCCACCACTGTATAATCTGCTTTTTATAATCTGGTTTGCAGCCACCAAGCATTAAGGGTTTAAGTGCTTATAGTAGAGGTATTCAAATTGTAGAATTTGACATCAATGCATGTAAGAAATATCCGAAAGGTAATTTAATACTCGTTATTAAAATTTAATATAATGTAATAAAAAAAGAAAACATGTAATTATATAGATTTTTCTAAGACAGGGTTTAAGTTATGTTTCCAAGGAAACTTAGAAATAGGTCCCATGAAGCTCACAAAATGTTTGGAAATTTGAAAAATAGAGTATATAGTATATACTCCCATGTATGAGGCTTGACATGAACTATGAACTATGAGGTCCTCAAGGGTCTGCCAATGAGAATCTTGTGGTCACAGCGTGATCCAGGCTTAAGGAAGTCTGGTGTTGGAAATATATTCATTAAGAACATGGATGCGTCTATTGACAATAAGGCACTTTATGACACCTTTTCTGGATTTTGAAATATTCTTTCCTGCAAGGTGAATCCGCTAACAGAATATATAAAATCAAACATGGCTATATTTTGTTTCAGTGTTCACGTGTAAAAGGAGAATAGCTTTTGTGTATAATAAATGAATACGCCTAGGCTTGCCTCACTAGTACTAGGTAATAAAACTGCCACTGTCTTACAGCAGAATTGTGTAAAAATTGTGTGTCTTATCAGACCCGCTTGATTTACTCAGTGTCACGTGTAGCTTAATGACTCACTTCATTCGATGTGCACCAACCTCAGAGCTGCTGAGAGGAAATAGAACAAAACTAATAATTCAACCGATCTAACACAATTCCAAGAAGTGCTATCATCCTTCTTATCCAGTGTCACTGCTGCAAAAAAGGCTTTTTACCATGACAAGATTCACAATGCCACTGACACCAGAAAACTCTTCTCCACCTTCAAATCTCTACTAAACCCACCACCTTCACCTCCGGCAACTATCCTCACAGCTGACACTTTTGCTGCATTTTTTACCAAGGTGCAGCAATTAGTGGTCAGTTCTCTAACCCATCTACACAGACCTTGTCTTATCCTGCTTCACAGCTCCTCCAAGCTTTTCTAAACCAACTGCTTCCTTTTCTTTATTCACTCCTCTCTCAGAGGCCAAGGTGTCTAAGCGTCTCACAGACAGCCGGCCTACTTCTTGTCCTCTGGACCCTATTCCAACAACCCTTCTGCAGGCCATAGCCCCCACCATTGTGACAGCAGCCACACATGTGGTCAATGCTTCACTAACTATGGATACATTTCCCACCACCTGCCCAGGTAACACCGCTGCTCAAAAAACCTTCCCTCGCTCCCGCTCAAGTGGAGAACTACCGGCCAGTCTCTCTTCTTCCTTTCCTTTCCAAAACTACTAAACGAGCCATCTTCAGACAGGTCACAGGATTTCTCTCTCAACACAACCTCCTTGACTCCTACCAATCCGACTTCAAAAGTGGCCACTCCACTGAAACAGCACTTCTGACGGAAGCATTAAAAGAGGCCAGAGTGGCAGGTCAGTCCTCGGTACTCATCCTGTTTGATCTATCAGCAGCATTTGACACGGTCAACCACTGCATCCTACTGGACAAACTGACCAACAAGGGCATCAACCGGATGACCTTTGCGGATCACGTTGTCTCTGTAGCTCGGTCATGCTGTTTTTCCCTATTCAGCATAAGGAAGATCAGGCTGTACCTAACCCAACATCCGACCCTGGTTATCTCTCGCCTTGACTATTGCAATTCCCTCCTATCAGGTTTTCTAGCCTGTGCTGTGAGACCACTACAGATGATCCAGAATGCAGCTGCACATCTGGTTTTTAACAAGCCAAAAAAGGTGCATGTCACACCGCTGTTCATTGAACTCCACTGGCTACCCTTAGCCACTCGCATCAAATTCAAAGCACTGATGTTGGCCTACAGGGTGATTGATGGTTCTGCTCCCATCTACCTAAATACTCTCCAAGGAACGCTGTCTAGCACGGCCAAAACCTCACGCAGGGCAATCCAGACTCTTCTCATGTGTTGTTCCACACTGGTGAAATAACCTTCCAAGTGCTACCAGATCAACAGATACCCTTTCCACCATCAAGAAACTCTTGAAGACCCAGCTCTTCCAAGAATATCTCCTGGCTTGAATTTCTGAATACCAGGAATGCACTTTATTATTAATCTCTCTCTATACTGCACTTTTATTACACTAATGCACTTTCAACTTAAAATATTGCAACTTTTGTGTTAGTAGTGTAGTTAGTTAGTAGTTAGTTAGTAGTTAGTGTTAGTAATATGCACTCTGTATTAGTTTTTCATTGTGCTGTAGTTTGTATGTTATCCTCTTTTGTAGGTCGCTTTGGATAAAAGTGTCTACTAAATGCATAAATTTAAATGAAATGTAATGTAAAAAGTCTCTGATGCGATTTTGTCATCATAGGTTGTGTGTGATGAGCGCTGCTCCAAAGGTAATGGCTTTGCGCATTTTGAGACACAAGAGGCCGCCAACTGTGTCATAGAGACTATGAATGGCATGCTGCTGAATGATTGGAAAGTCATCTTGTTGGCTGTGATAAATGCTCACTAAAAAAAAACATGGATGCCATATGATGTGTTTGTCATAAAAAAGAAAAAGATATAAATAAAAAATGCTATATATTAAATAAGTAATTGCATAAATAGACCCATGAATATAAATAAACACATCAATAAACATATAAAAGAAATAGTTTTTAATAGAATAAAGCGCTTCTTGTTTAAAGAATTCCAGGAGTTGTGGTTGCTAGGCTACCAGATTTGTTTCACATTTTTCCTGCACTCTCACTCGATTCCTGCTTTCTTCTGATGAACCCTGCTTTTTTATTCCTAAAAAAGTACCCGATGAAATGAACCTCTCTTGAACAACTCTTAACGGTTTTCATAGTTGAACGCTCGCGACTTGCGAGCCATATAACTGTCATGGAATGCGGCGCGCACACAGTAGCTTGTGTGTGGGAGAAAAGGAATCGTTCCTCTATTGCCATCCTTGTCAACACAGCGGTGCGCTCCCTCCGCTCCCTCCTGTTTAAGAATGTAGTTCCTACGAATTATAATTGCTCTGAATAATGAATTGTAGATGTAACCAGTAGTTGATCAGTTGACAGTATGTGATCTTGTGAAAGATGGAATATTATTTCGTTTTCGTGTGCAGATAGTTTTTTTTTTGTACATATGAATGTTTGATGGCGAGCTAGACTACATGATTGAACCCCTCGATTGCTCCCCTTGACGATCCTCGAGAACTTCGGACTTCCCCTGGACCCTGGAGATAAGACACATACAATGACAATACGCACACACACTCCCCTCCCGGATTTATTTATTTTTATGGACATTTGAATTTTTTGAATATTTATTTGATACTTTATAACATTTAAATCTGTTATATATATATTTGTGTATAATATAATATAATATTATATTATTATATTTAATAATTTATTAATACATTATTGTTGTTATTATTATTATGTTGTTGTTGTTATTACTACTATTAATCTTAAAATGTTGGTCTCAAATTCAATTGCAATTTGACCTTTCCCTCTAGTAGCCGAACCCAGAACTGGCCTAAACATACAGTAACCCACGGGTCGGCAACGTCCGGCCCACGATTTTCATTGCCCCTCCAGCTGATTCCATGTTTTTTTCCGAGCACGTCTTTTTTATTATTATTCCGCCTCCTGTGGTCGCGGACCTCGCGGAAAGGGGTACCTGTTTAACAGAGGTAATGACCCCATCCACAGAGTTGCCATCAGCTAGCTCTTTTAACACGGCAGTCATGATATCTTTGAAAAGCTCTGCATCGGTGAAAGGCCTGTTGTGTCGTGCAAGCAACCAAGATGCCTTTGGGGACACACTTGTGGCTTTTTCTTGTGATGTCAGACCTCGAACTAGGATGCTGCTGCTTTTCATATAACCATCTGAGAGCTCTTCAATTTTGCGTTTTCGTGCCTCTGATCGGAGTTGATAAGCAACACTGCTTCGTTTCGTGGTGCCGCCTGACATTATATTATTTGCAAACAGCAATAACTTCTTTGCATATGAGTCACATAGGCTTACAATTACTACACCCGTGTAAGATGAAGGCGAATTTGTCTCTCCATTCCTCGTTATAGCTCCTGTTTTCGCTGTCAACTTTACGTTTAAGAGCTTTTGACAGAGACATCGTTGAAAGCTAATAAATGTCTTTGCACGTATTTTCCGCCAAAACAAACATTGTAACATTGTAAGAAGACGGCCAACGTAGTATTTCGAAATAAAAGTAGAAAAAGATTGTTTGACTTATTAGTAAAGTATTTATTATTATTGCCATTACTGACCCTTTTACAATTGCAGACGACTCAATAGTTAAAGTCCATTAAGAAAATTCAATTATCAACCTAAAAGATCATGGGCTTGTGCACATGCCACATGGTTTATTTATTGGTTTAGTTATTTTTATAGTCGTTTTTTTATATTGACCATTCTCCATGTAGACCATGTGTTTTTGCCAGTAAAGCTTTGACGGGTTCTTACCGCAGGGTGTTTAACCAAGCCGTAGGCCGGGCTCTGGCCCGCCACCTAGTGGCGAGAAAAAAAAATCTGGCCCGTGGCCTAAATTACTTGCCGACCCCTGCAGTAACATATCCCTATTGAAGTACCTCCTTGTACGTAAATTTCTGTTCAAGTAGAACAGAGGGGTGCTACAAACACTTTGAAAATAATAGGCCTGACCATATAATTTGTGAATTGTTTTTAATGCTCAGACAAGAGACAGATAGAGACTGGCAGGCAGACAGTGCAGATCCAAGCATTGCGAACCCAAAGCTTTGATCCCTGTGGAAAAATTGTCTGCTGTCACCATTTAGGTCAGTCAACAGGTCAATAAAGTGTTCTCAATGGTTGTCCCCGTGTAGCGTGCCTAGGAAGAACATGGACCGGAAGATCTCGAGATCTTGGACTAAAATAGGAATAAGGTCAATGTCACATGTCCTGTTCAGTGCAGAGGTAATGACATTGATGTGCTTTTGAAGAATGACTACATTTTCTGATCCTGTCATTGATGCCTGTTCCTGTGGTGCTCAAACAGTTTTGTAGGCCATTTTAAAACCCAAAAAGAACGTGAAACAGAGTGCGATACAAAGGCAATGGTTTTCACTAATGTTTACATCAAGAACTTTGGGGAAAACTATGATGACAAGCAACTTGAGAATGTCTTCTCAGAGTTTGGTAAGTTTACTATCCCGCCGTCAGAGAGGATTCTTGGTGTTTGTTTTTCTGTGATGGGCCGTCCTTATATCTTTTTGACTGTACTACAGCAACAGTGATTCCACATCAATTCCACTGTTTCTTTATGTGCTGTACTTTGGTCTCAAAGAAAATCTTTTTTTTTATGTACGTGTGTCCATTCTGCTCCAGTCATAGCTGACGTGTTTCTGCGTCTCATTCCCTGACCATAGGATGTGACACTGAGTGTTCGGGTGATGCGTGATGATCGAGGAAACTCCCGTGGGTTTGGCTTTATGAACTTCGAGAGCCTTTCAGAAGGTACATTTGGTATTCTCTGTCTGACCTGTCCACTTGGTTTGTTGCTTCCATCTCCATAGATCAACACAGGTTTGCATTACTTAAGTAACTGTCAAAGTAAAGGTAAGTTCTCTCTCAGTGTTTTTTATTAGGTGTTTTACAAATCAAGGCAGATGGCTTCAGAGTAATCATGATGATAACATTTGTTTGAAGTAATAGAAAGTAAACACAGCTTTCCTGTCGGACAGTCAGTTTAGTTAGTTGGGTCACTTATGTTTGTGTGTTGGTTGAATTGGGAGAGAATAGGAAGAGATTGATGGGTAAATAGTCAGTGTGTTTCTTGACAGAAGAGAGTGAGAAATAAAATATAGGTAGGCAAGGTGTAGGGGATGTTACAATCAGAATCAAATTTCAATTAAAGTTTCAATAATTCTGAAAATGTTTTACAGTTGTACTTGCGTAAACAGTGTTTTTGTACATTTATTATTGTTTATTCATTTTTTAAAAATCCAGTTCAATTTCTTGTTCAAAATCATGTTTCACTAGAAAAGCACTTGGAAAGTGCAGACCTCTGTCCAGGCAATATAGGGTCACTTACCCAATACAAATTCCAGATGGTGTTCCAGATCACCACCGAAATGTAGTCATCTGTTTCTTGGCCAAATACCCACGTTGTCCCAAGAAGTCCGTGCAGTGCTTTTTGTGCCGCAAAAACGCTGACAAAAACATAACCTCCTTGGCAGAGGTAATATTTGTGATCTGTGTTGACCAAAATGATTTTTATCCATAATTGTCCATAATTGTTGGCTGTGTTAATATGGAAATATTCTGCTGTTTGCCAAAATGTGTGTGTGTGTGGGTCGGCTGGGTGGTTGTTTGAGCAGGTTGTGGAGGCAATGAATGGGAAGGAGCTGAATGGGAGGATCTTGTATGTGGGCCGTGCTCAGAAGAGGCTGGAGCTCGGCTGGAGCTGGGAGCTCAAATGCAAGTTTGAGAAGATGAAGATGGACCGACCGCATGCAGCGCTATCAGGTGTCAAAACTACTCTTTTCCTCTCGCTTTCTCTTATATGTAGAGAGTAGATTACAGTTGAAGTCTACACTAGTTGGCACATTAAGATTGGTAAAAAAGTTATGATATGAGGTCTAGAAATCAAGCTTTTTGCATTATGACCTTCACGTCTCCGTAGTGTGTGGAACAATGTAAAGACACTTGCATTAACTCATCTGTGGTTCTTGCCACATGTGTATGTACATTTCAGTTAACAAGTTAAAACGTTAATTTAATATTTTTAGTTTAGTTAACAAGTTAATTTAATATAGGCCCAGGATTTTTAGTAAGGGACAAGTAAATGCAAGTGATAATCGGTTGAGTCAGTGATCAGTCAAGTTCAAATACATTTAAATTCACTTGATCTACTTGCCACATTCCTGTCTATCCTTTGAGTGGTCATTGGTAAAGTACTATATAAATAAATGCCTGATTTTTTTTACTCTGTCTAACTTTCTGCTAGTGCTAGTTCTGAGTACTTCTAGCTATAACCTTGCTGTTCGAGCTCGCAGGGTGCTGTCGGTTGGAGGAAGAATGAGAGAATTTGGTACAGCATAGGCTCAATGACGAACCATCAGCTAATGCTAACTGAATGGGGCCATAAATTCATTAATCAAGTCCTAAACAGTTGGGCTGTTAAAGGAGTCTGTTAATCATTTTGGTCATTTTCTGGGCTATCAAGCAGAGGCCTTCTGTGGAAATAACCTGCATTCAGCAAATTCAAAATTCCAGAAGCCAGTCGTTCCAGCATTTTAGGAGTAGTAGGAGTTGGAGTAGGAGTTGTAGTTGTAGTAGGAGAAGTTGGAGTAAGAGTAGTTGGAGTCGGAGTAGTAGTAGTAGGAGTAGGAGGAGGAGTTGGAGTAGTAGCAGTAGTAGGAGTTGTAGTTGTCGTAGAAGGAAGAGGAGCAGTAGTAGTAGTAGTAGTAGCACTAGTAGTAGTAGTAGTAGTAGCCATTTTCAGTGTCGTGGATGTGGCATTTGAAGTACTCAAATTTTATATTATCATTTACATCTTAAAAATATATGGTGTTTCATTGCTGTTGTGACGAAAGATCTGCTTTGCATGGAATCACCCCAGTAGCTGCCTCAGCACTAATGATGGTATACTAGTAGCAGTTTGTGTCAGGAGGTGATATGTGTGTATGGTGAGCCACTGAGATCTGAGCTATTCAGATCTTGCCTCGTTACAGCCTCCAGGCCGACACCCATACAGTGCAGGTTCCAGTGTTCGCTTTGGCCCAAGATAGATCACTCAGCCTCCCAGACCACAGGGTAAGTGTTTGTGTGTTGCCTTGTTGCCTCCAGACCGTGCTTCGTCAGCTCCTGGAGAACTCTTTATTCATCAAGGCAGAGAAATGCTAGTTCCACTCCCTGTCAGTGTCATATCTGGGATTTATAGTGGCAGAGGGAAACATCAGCATGGATTCCACAGTCTCCGCCTGGCCAACTCCCCACTCCCGTAAGCAGCTTCAAAGATTCCTCAGATTTGCCAACTTCTACCGCTGGTTCATCAGAAACTACAGTTCGGTGGCAGCCCCTCTCACAGCCCCCACCAGTCTCAAAGTCACCTTCGCCTGGAATGCCGAAGCGGAGAGAGCCTTCCAGACCCTCAAGACCAGGTTCACCACAGCTCCCATTTTGCAAATGCCTGATCCCGATCTCCAGTTCGTGGTGGAGGTCGATGCTTCGGACGTAGGGGTAGGGGCTATTCTCTCTTAGCGGTCGCCCAATGATGGGAAGCTGCATCCCTGTGCCTTCCTCTCTTGTCGGCTTAGTCCAACAGAGAGAAATTACGACATCGGGAACAGGGAGCTTCTTGCCGTCAAGCTGTCACTGGAGGAGTGGCGACACTGGCTTGAGGGGGCGAGACAACCCTTTCTCATCTTGACCGACCATAAGAATCTAGAATACAGTCAAACAGCCAAACGCCTAAACTCCCGACAAGCCCGGCGGTCACTTTTTTTAACCGGTTCAACTTTACCTTGTCTTATCGCCAAGGTTCCAGAAATGCCAAGCCCAACGCCCTTTCCCAGCTTTACCACAAGGGGGAGTGCCCATCCCACAACCTGGATACCATCATCCCGGCTCCTTGTGTGGTGGCAGCCTTGACGTGGGGGATCGAGAGGCGAGTAAGGGAGGCTGCCCGAGATCAGCCCGGTCCCAGCAATTGTCCAGCCAACCGGCTGTTCGTTACGGAAGCGATGCGCTCCGAGGTTCTCCAATGGTCCCACAGCTCTCATCTGTCGTGTCACCCGGGAGTCCAGAGGACCCTGGCCTTACTCTCCCAGCGATTCTGGTGGCTGACGATGAGAGAGGATGTCTGGGGCTTCATCCGTGCCTGCTCCATCTGTGGCCAACACAAGTCTCCCCACCATGCACCCGCCGGCCTGCTCCATTCGTTGCCAATGCTTTGTCGTTCCTGGTCCCACATTTCTTTAGACTTTGTCACCAGCCTGCTGCCTTCTGAAGGCAACACGGATATTCTCACTGTGGTGGATCGTTTCAGTAAAATGGCTCATTTTATTCCACTTCCCAAACTCCTCTCCGCCAAAGAAACAGCTCAACTACTCCTCCAGCACGTTTTCCGGTTTCACGGTCTCCCCACCGACCCCAACCTCATCACTGAGTTCCATCAACACCATCCTGACCAGCCCTTTCTTCCTCAAAGATCCACCAGGGGTCCCTGCCGAATGTCTGCTGAGGCCAACCCACCTGATGAGTCCACCCCTGACTCTGGGTCCGAGTCCGACCTTGAGGAGGCATCCCCCAATGACGGCAGTCCAGCTTGGGTTGAGTTCCTGGGACGCAGGGAGCCGGGGGGAGCCCTGGGGGGTGGGGGTACTGTCATCAATCACCTGCCACGCCCACTCAGTCACTACTGCTCCTCCCTCTAATTATTCAATCATTGCCTTCACCTGCTCCTTGTTACCAGCCACAGTATTTAACACACAGTTTGCAGTCAGTCCTTATCAGATCATCTGTAATTCATGGTGTTTCTGTGCTGTTTCTCTGCTACTTTGACTTCCCGTTTTCGACCCGGACCGACCTGGCTATCCCTGCTCAACACAACACAAACTCACTGTTGCCTAAGGGTGGAAATCCTGCTCCAGGAATGTAGCAAATGTTTGCGCCTCTCACTCTGTTTTACCCTGTCTGTCTTAAGGGCTGTTCAAACCAGAAACTGTAACAACAATGATGTAGTTGATATGAATGACTCAGTCCACACGGCAAACTACAATGACAATGAAGTGTGTAACTATACTTGTTTAGATCACTTTTAGACCAATTTTGAAAACAACAGGAACTTACACATTATATTCATTGACATGCAGAGAGACTTGTTATCATTGATCGGTGTGGATACAATTATCTTTGTAGCTATCAGTCCTGATCTGACTGGCCTTGTGTTACAATGTTTTTGGTAACTTGGAGAGCTGAGTGGTGCACCTGACCTCTTTGGGGTGTGTCAGCCATTAAACACACTATGGTTTTGTGTGTGTGTGTGTGCTTGTGTGTGTGTATATGTTAAAAGCGTGAAATGCACTTGTAGCAGCCCTTGGATCCCAAAGACAGTCTCAACAGATGCTTAAGGTTTCTTTATTTCTTCGTAGCATCAACTAACGTTTCGTCTTGCACCATAGCACCGTGAAAACTGTCAGGACATACACAAACAATAAACATTCACAATCTTGTTCTCACGGATGCAAACTTCATATTATGAGAAAAAAAAATACTAAAACATTCATTCATTCATACAACAATGCATTTCATTCATTCACGTTACAATCATGACTGAATAAACAAACATACCTCGCTGCGCTCACCAAGGAATGCAAAATATATGATACGATAATTCTTTCTCCTGTCATTAAAACAGGCGTTACTTTAACTTTAGTTGTGCAAGTGAAGCAAAAACTCTGGAGACAAACATTCATGCGGCACAGGCCCAAACTAAGCAGCTTTCTAATGACCCACACCTGTCGGTTTATAAAGTTCTCTCCCTTGTACAAACTATGGTGTCCTCACAGGACAAAAGTCAACACGTTTAAATTGCAGATTCCGGTACATTCAATATTAAATTGCAAACACACATACACGCACACACACCAGCCACATCAAACACATAGAAAACTAGAAATATTTTTAATAAGTTATAATTTAAGTTAGAGTATAAATTAGACACATTTATGATTTTACTCAAAGAAAACATGAGGACTAGTGTGGTCCTTTACAGCAGTGCATGTGTAAAGTGTGTTGTGATCTCTCGGCAGCCAACATCGGCACCCAGACAGCAGGAAGACAGGTGGTGGTGTGAGTCGTGGGGTCAGCCAGTACAAATACTCCAGTGGAGTTCGCAACTTCCAACAGGTGATTCCCCCACCTTCGCTCCCCTGTGACCCAACAGGTATACACACACTCACAAACTTCTTGGGTTATGTACAATTATGTACAATTCAGCAGAGCAGTGAAGTCCTTGTGATGCTGCTTTTCTATCCCACATTCAAGTCAGTCATATATCTGAAAGGCTAGTATGTCTGTTAGTGCCAAAAAGGACTATGCTATCCACTTATCTAAAAGGACTATTGCAAATGTACATCTTGGACATTTTTGACTGGTTTGTCAGAAGCATGTAAAATATATTTTGGTCATTTCAATGTTACAATTTTCAAAGGACATGTTGGTTTTAAAATTCCTGCAGCATCTAGTGCAAGCACCATGATTCTCTCTCTCTCTCTCTACTCAGCTCCTTTTATCCATATGGTTGAGAACTATTGTGCTGCGTGTGTCCTTACCCACATCCATTTCGTAGAAAGAAATTAGGCAGAGGCAGAGGCAGTTTTTACACGCTTAGCCGAATGAATAGGAAATTTGGCAACAGATGCAAAAGCACAGGATTTGTACAGGAGATGCTATTGCCCTATTATTTCAATATTATCACCCTTAACAACGGGATTATTTTTTTCTGATTGGCTGATGACGTGGGAATTAACTTTGTATAACTGGCTACCTTTGAAGTAGATCCAAAAATTTTGAATCATTTTTCCATATCAGTGCGCTTATGAATAGTAACCATAACAACCTTAGTAAAGTATATCACGCTGTACTTTTCCCCCCTTAACAGTAGCTTTAATAGGTTATTTTCTGAGGTTCATGCACATGATTTCTAAATGTAAAGAAATGCATAGATGAAATTATATCCTCAAACGGGAGATAAGCGAGATAACGGCCTTCGAAATGACCAATTCGATGGAAATAATTACTCGGCGGAGGCAAGTCCCTCGCCTCCAACTCGCCATTATTTCCATCAAACTGGTCACCTCGTCGACCGTTATCCCTTACTTATACATACAAAATTTTACATATTTGCTAGTTATGGACTTTTGTGCTGCGAGTGGCCCCCCCGCAGAGCAGCGCACTTTTGATGTGTTTCTTGAAGGCCTGGTCCCTTATGCCATAGATGAGTGGACTTAGCATCCGGGGAACTAGATTCGTCAGTACAAAGTTGCTGAGGAGCACATTGGAGCGCCACTGGGGGAATCTGGCGATGAGGAAGTCGAGTGCTGGACTGAGGTAAGACAGCATGCATAGCAGCAGCTGACCGGCATGCAACAGGATGGTCCGCTGAGCCTTTTGGGCTTGAGCCTTCTGTGCACTGGCAGAGCGGGCCGTCCAGAGCACGTGCGCGTACGTGTAGAACAGGGTCACCCACACAAGCACCATGAAGATGCTGTTGCCTGCTGTTTTGATCACTTGATGGATTGGCAAGTGGGAGAGGCTGGTGTGATAGCACAAAATGTTGGACGTGTAGAACTGTAGGGGATACTGGCCCAGGGATAAGAACAGTTCGGCGAGACTTGGTGTGATAGTAACACACCACGTCACAGCATTGAAGACCTGTACTCTGTTGGTGGTGCAGAGCCGGACATGGTGGAGGGGCAGACACACCGCCACGAAACGCTCAACTGCCATGCCGGCAAGAATAATTGGCGTGTTCCTGAAGCTCGTGGTGGTCATGATTATCAGAATATAGCAGAGAGGTACATCGATAGGTATAATGTGGTAGAGCAACATGTGTAGCAGGACGGTCGTCTTCACCAGCAGCATGTCATTGACTATCAGATGGATGTAGAGCGCATAGCGAGCATCCTGCCTAAACGATGGCACGCTGAAGTAGATGCGCAAAAGAGCCCCATTGATGTAGAGGATGAAGAGGCCACAGAGAATCACTGTTATGTTTTTGGACAGAGTGTCTTCAATGGTGTCCCGGTTCCATGTGGTGTTGGTGTTGTCCATATTTGCTGTGAGACTTAAACCCTTGAAAATGATGCTAAGCCAATTTCAGCGTTATGGATGTAACAGAACATGATCAAGCCGGTAGGCCGAATTATTTCAGGTTTATACGCACATATACGCAATATACATGCACAATATTGTATATTGTAATATTTCATGTAATGTCTACAGCTGAACAAAACAAATCTTCAAATTTTCTGTACATAATAAAACGCATTTACATCATAAAAGTACATGGCTTTCAATCAAAATTGTCCACTTTTCATTGAGTTGCCCTATATAAACTGAAACTAATTAGCAACCTGCAAAAGGAACAACACAGTTAGAAGTGAGAAGTGTCAATGTGGCTGGCGAATGGTTTCTTGCACTTGTGTTCTTGCAGTGGTCTCCCTCTGAGTTTTGAGTTGGAGGACTTAACCAGCTGCAGATATAGGAGGCGCCCAGCCAGAGAATTTCCCTGCGGTGTGATGTTCTTGTCCCCTGTTGAAAGCCTAAACTTTGGATCAGTTGTGCCCATGAGAAGGCAACAACTACCTCATGCACAGAATTAATGTGGTTAAAGAGGTTCACTAACAAACAAAATTCAGTGAGGGGGAGCTCCCCAATTTTACGTTTGTGCAGTATGTCTATATTGCTGATTTCCCGCCGAGATCATATAGTCAAACACTCCTGAAGTCAAATTAGACTGAAATGAATCAATTGTGTTTAGGTGAGCTGTGATAGTTCAACACACACGTGAAACCTTTTAAATTTTGGTTTCTTTTCACAATAAAATGACATAATTTATAAAAGAGTCTTTAGAGTTGTTATTCGAGCCAGTGAACTTTTCTCTTTTAAATCTGAAAACGCCATCTGTTATTTTAGGACAAACAGCCTAGCTTATCATGCATTGTAGTTCAGGGACCCTCAGAGTCTATATGAGGAGGTTATAGGCCTCTCACTGATGATTGTCAGATTGTCATTCTGAGTCATGCAGCACACTGTACAATGTTCAAAATCAATAGGACGGTCTGTGAGCAGGACTGTGAAGTACATGGCCACATGAGGGAGCCATCAGGTAGGCCTTTTCCCTGTCCACTCAAATTTCAGATGGCTTTCAAATTATTTTAATCAAAAAGCCCTCTGGCGTGTGGTGATGAGAGTACAACTCCTCTCTATTACCAGGTGCTGTCAGAATGCCACTTTGCCACCACTGTATAATCTGCCTAAACGTCAGGGTTTGCAGCCACCAACCATTAAGGGCTTAAGTGCTTATAGCAGAGGTATTCAGATTGTAGCATTTGAAATCAATGCATGTAAGAAATATCCAAATGGTAATGAAGTATTGGTTATTAAAATTTAATATGATGTAATAAGTGTTAGCAATTGCACAAGGTCGTAAAACACTTTAATTCCATTCTAAAGATACTTTGAAATTGTGCAAAAAGAGAGTACTTGAAATCACAGAAGTTGATGTAAACAATGTTTTTTATTTAATGTCATTGCAACAATGCAGTAATATTTGACCTGATATGTATTGTAGAACAGAACTAGGGTCTGTCGAAAGGTGTAAACATGTTTCCTGTTACTGGAGGGATTGTCTGACATTTCAGCGCTTGGTCCTTTAAGTGTTCCCTCTGGGACAACACGCTGATAATAAATAGTGCCATGGCACTGAGAGAAATTCTCAGGGGTCACTGAAAGGTCAGAATTGTTGTGATGTGTGCGTTTGTCAAGGTTTAATTAACATTCATGGGAATAAAGACACAGAAAGGGATATAGAGAGGCAATAACAAGATGAACATTTCATAATAATAATAAAAATAATCCCAGTCATGTTTTGTTCCCATATGATATATGATTTTTCTTTCAAACATACAGCAATTAAAGATAGAATTCTACAATGGTTATTAAGTATTATTCTGTCTAAATTATCACAAAATGGTTGAAATGATGGAGATGATGGTACCTGCATTTAGATGGTTATACGTAAAACATACTTTAAAGTCTCCCAAAATTAGATATTTCAAAACCGTAGAGCCCTCCATTTTGAGATATAGGCCACACAGAAGATGGTTTCACAGGTAGAAAAGAATGATGTCTGCTGTGACAGGACATAACATGCATAAAGGCACATTTTACAACCCCATATATCAATATTGCATATCTCCCCATCTTCAGACATAAACAACGTACGTGTACGTGTCACAGTGTTGTGTGTAGATGAGTGTGTGTGTGTGTGTGTGAACAGGCAGTGAGGCATGTGCATACTTCCTTGCCTGAGTGTGAGTGTGCACACTAACTCATCATCAACTCAAACTTAATGCGAATTCTAGATAGCTACTACATTCCTCTGTTACTCCAAAGTGTGATTCTGTGCCCTTTGCTTGTTATGTTTATCTCAGGTTACGCTTTCCCCCATTACCCAAGGATTCATTTTTTTCAGAGAAACTAAATGAGACCTATGGAAATAGGCAGTTTCTGATAGACAAGCACATAATTAATAATGAGCGTGTGGCTGGTGTTAGTGTTAGGCAGCTAGAGGTCGATGGAAACAGCGAGACGAAGGCAGAGCACCGCCTCAGGTGGCACGTCCCTGGAGCTGATCTCATTGCCGTCCAGTCTGAGCACCCTGATCTGGGAGAAGTTAACCATGTCCACCACCCTACAGAAGCTACTCAGAGAAAACTCTGGAAAGTAGACAGAGACAAAAAAAATAAATTAGGTCAGAGCCATCCTGTAGAAATAAGAGCGCAAGATTGTGCAAAGAGAATTATCTGAGAAGGATATCTTTACATATAATTTATGGCTATATAGCACATAGTGTTTTGGCATGTTATGGCATGTGCATAATGTTTTTTTTCCCTCAAGCAATGAATGCAACTAAGTAACCAATTAATCTTTTCTCGTCTGTTAAAACATTCATACGATCTGTATTTTTTAACTCTGATCCTAGTGCCTACGGTGCGTTTGGAACATCTGTGGCTTTTATTGGCGTGGCTGTAAAATTTGCCTACAGTATGCGCCCCAGAACGCAACTTTTACAGCACCTCTCTCACTGATTATGCTGTAGATCTGAACCAATATGAAGTAGGTCCACTCCATTGAATCATTCATTTGCTCTTACCTAAAACAGGTGAGCCTATTCTGTTCCATAAAGGTCACTACCATAAGCTGGTTCTGAGGAACCGATTTTTTTTTCATTAAATCTGTGTCTCCTTTAATTGTTTTGTGTGAAGGGTCAGAACTGTGGTGCGTACTGCTGTTTTCCTGTGTCTGTGCTGCGGTACCTTTGATGTGGTTGCCCTGTAGGTAAAGGTTCTCCAGGCTTGTGCTGATGGTGGGGATCCTCTCCAGGCGGTTGTGAGAGAGATCCAGCTCCACCAGCCCTGTGTTGTTGAAGGAGCTGGATGGAACCCCGTTGTCAGTGAGCTGGTTGTGCGAGAGCCTCACATACTGCAGGGTTGGGTGATGGGCGAGGAAGTCCTTAGGGACACTGGTGATCTGGTTGAAGTTCAGGTACAGCTGCTGGACCTTGTCAGGAAGGCTTGTTGGCACTTTCTCCAAGCTGTTACGGCTCAGGTCCAGCACGGTTAGAGATTCCAGGCCTTTGAAGGCACCTCCCACCTCCTTGATTTCATTGCCATGAAGATGCAAATGGCTCAAATCCGCCATGCCCTTGAAGGTGTCGTCCGAGAGCTTAGTGATTTTGTTGTTGTTTAGACGGAGGTCCACTAGGGACGTGGGGAGGTTATCAGGAATGGCAGTTAACTCATTGCTGTTCAGATACAGCTTCTGCAGGTTCTTCAGTTTGCTGAAGATATTCTTGCCAATCTTGTCAGAAGTAAGCTTGTTCTTGTGCATGATGATCCAGACCAGGTCTGTGGCATTGTCGAACACACCCTCCTTGATGCTGGTAATCTGGTTGTTGTGCAGGTATACATACTTCATCCGCGAGGGCACAAAGGGAACGTGCTGGAGATTGCGACTGTGGCAGTACATGGCCCTCGGGTACAGCCCCGGGCAGTCACACTCTAGTGGGCAGTCCACCTCAGGATCATCAGGATCTTCAGTGTTCCAGTGTGACGCTGGGTAACCATTCCGGTAACCATAGCCGTGTCTGCTCCGCAGGTGGGAGAGCCAGTACAGGGAGTTGCGGGAGTACGACAGGCAGGGCTGGGCCAACATGGCCAAGACAAGAAGCGAAGCCCACTGCATAGTTACTGCAGACACAGCATGCAGACCCTCAGCATTACTGCCCAAAGTAACAATCACATAAAGGCAAACCTATTTCTTATGTTCATTACAGTAGTGCATCGGCGTGTGTGTGTGTCCGGAGTGTCTGTACACCAAGGCAGAGGTCAAGGTCATGTGATTATTTACTTACACATCAGTAACCTAAAATAGTTGCCAATGGAAACTACCATAAGAATATGTTACCTGTATTTATACATGTGTAATGACAATAAAGTTGAATCTAATCTAATCTAATCTAATGTGGTTTCCAATATACACTCCCATGCAAATATACAGTAATGGCTTCTCGGCTTGTTAATCATTTGTTGATAGAATTTTATATCTGACTTCTATTACCTGGATATTCTGAATCTTCCACAGATGCCAGTCAGAGGCACACAGAGATCACCATAGCATCTAGTTAGACTTTAAACTAATTGTCCCCCTTTGTAACAAATGTAATGAAAGCATCTTTGATTTTCTAACAGCACTGTCATTAAGTCTTGTAATTGCATATAATAACATGCCACGGACAACAATTAAACCACAACATGCAGTTTTACGGTTATTTACTTGATAAATTACACCACTTGATGGCCTTAGGGGTTTGTTGTGACCAAGCCAAGAAATGTGTTAAAAGAGACCCTTAAATGCCAGATTCCACGCGTGGTCCTGAAGAATGTAATTGCAGACAGTTATACTTTAATCCAATGTTAGAGTAAATCTTGAAACAAACAAATCTTTCAGAGCACTGCATCAACAAGCACAAAAGCCTCAACAAATTACTTTATGTAGAATTAGGAAAGATTAGTAGAGGGATTAGTAGAATTAAGAAAATGTATGTCTATATATTTATAAATCTGATGAATGAGGCCCATGAATAGAGTTCCAAGTGGGAGTCTTGGGGAAACTTTTTATGACTCGTTAAGACAATAGATTTCTTTATTCTGTGGGATTTTCCAGTTCTTTTACATGCTCAATCGATGGTTAGTACACAGATAAATTATGTAATGCCTTTTTCAATCAGTAGTTAGTGAAAAGACCAAATGCATTTTAAGGATAACATTAAATAATTGAGCTATTTGGTTTTTGTTTGAATTAAGCCTATGTCCCATAGCAGATAAAGAGGAGTAAGTTTGTTTAAAGAGGAGTTTGAAGGTCATAAAGTGATGATTTGAAATTACAGCAATTATGATTAGGGTATCCCAAAGATATGATAATTGTACCAACCTGTAAGAGACAGAGGGTCCTGTGTGCGTGTCGGTGTCTCCTTATCGCCCAGTCTGGTTTTGAGGAAGAAGCAGAGAAGGGTTTTGTGGAAATACCCCCCACTCCAGCTGCATACCAGAAACCAGCCAATTAAGAGCACACTTTTGAGTGTCAGGGCACGCACACACACACACGCACACACACACATGCAAACTCAACACTGTGTCCTCCAGCCATGTCAATATGAATCCCATCTGTAGGCTAGCTGGGACATCTGCAGTCTCAAGTTCTTTGTTTTTGATGTGTCAGGATGTAATGTATTATTATCCCCACCCGCCCCAAAACACACACACACACACACACACACATGCACACACATACATGCACACATACTCCTGCTTGCCTGGCCCTGTTTCTTCATTGTTGTGAGGCTCAGGGGGTATCAAGGCTATGACTGATTCACATGCCCTAACATACCTTGGCATTAGTACAGCGTTACTCTTTAGTGTAATGCTTCTGGAAATGCTGTCGATCAGAATGGGAAGATATTGAGCGTCTCTATGATTTATGGTGCACTAGCTGTCATCACCAAATTTCCCTTCCTGTGTTTCCATGGTTCCTGATGAGAGACATCCCTGACACTCCAAAGCATAACCCAAATTATTCTCTGTTTACGCCTGCCAGTGCATACCTGTATGAGGGGCTTAGATTTGCATATTGCCCAGTGGTGAACTCAACTCACCCTGCTCATTGCAGTTCATGGTTTTAGCCGTTCTTTTTTCTTAATGCTTTGACTTGAATTTTTACTAACCTTGGTCCATAACATAGCGTAACGCAACGTAATGTAGCGTAACGTAACGTAACGTAACGTAATGTAACATAACGTAACGTAATGTAACAGTAGCATAACAGTAACGGAACGTAACAGTAATAGAACAGAATGATATAGAGATGGCTGTGGTGTAGAATAGAATTCATATCTATCTTCAAATTCCAGCATGAAGTTATGGTCTTACCATGCTGGTATGTAAAGTATGTATACGCAAGCAAGATGGAGGCCTGAAAGAGTTGTGTTTTGTTGAAGATCTAATAATGTGAACCCAAATAATAATTGTCTAAATTTTCACCTTGAAAACAAAAGTCATGTTTCATTTGCAATTTTGTGTTCCTTGGCTTGTACACTGGTGTGTACATTTTGAAAAGGATATAGACTGCGCTGAACTACATCTCTCTCCAACTCACTCACAGACACAGGCACTCTCACCTCATTCTGTCAGCTTTGAAGTGCACATGCAAATTACAGTCTTTAAGTCACTGAGAAAGTCTCAGACACGTGGCTTATTACAGGTCTCTCCAACATAAATACTGCTGTCCATCACAGATAATCTCCTCCAGGATGGACACTTGCAAGTTCACAAGATGTGCTCATAAATAACGCAAAACAGGCGCCTGTTACCCTCACTAGAGTTGCCGGTATTCCATAAGAAAGCATCCACTGAGAGACCTCTTGGGTAGTCTGCATCAGAACATGACCAAAACAAAAGCGCTTCGCTTTGAAATGAAACCCAAAAATCCCTGGCCTGTCAGCAATAGAAATTTAGATAGAAGTCTAAACTTAAACTTTCTTTCCAGTAAGATGCCTATTGTAATAGGAACCTCTTGGAGGCAGATGGAAGTACTAAACCTCTGTTCTTTTAGAAATCCTCTTGTCTACCATTTTGCATTGTGGGTACCAACATTTGGAATGATGAAGCTAAATGATTCACGCTTTTCTACTTTCATAATCGTGTTGTGAAAGATCAGACTGTAGACAACGTACAGCAAGTTTTTGTTGTTGTTGTTGTTGTTGTTGTTATGAAATTTAGAGCCACAATGGCCACACTGTGTGTGTTTTGTTGATGACCAACAAAGGGGACTTTGGGAACAAGGAGACAGTGGTGTGAATGAGACATGGGGTGGTTGCCTATAATGTATAATGATTTCACATTATGAACTATTATGATATATTACTATAGTATACATAATAGTATACTACTATTATGAATTATTTGTTTGATCTCCTCGAGTGGGATTACATGTGATGTGTGTGTGCGTCTACTTCTGAGTCAAAGACGTCAGCATGGCCTGGCTAATAAACCCTGTAACAAGCCTGCGCTCAGCCAGGGAGAAGTCAGGCATTTTTCCACTCTTCATTTTTGTTAAGGCATGCATACTACATACACACATGCACCTCCAACTCCTTATTCCAACCCACTCAAGGTCTCAGTCCTCTCATGCACCTTTACAACTTTTTTTTTTCAAACTTCATCCTTGTTTTCCCCTCTAACTTCACTCTCATATTCTCCAAATTCCTATTCATTGTTCTTACAGATTGTTAAACAAGCCCAACAGCATCTCTTCAACCTCAGACGACTAAGGAAGTTTAGTGAAGGCCTTTTACAGAAGCACCACACCTCAGACTTCCTTAGTCATCTGAGGTGGAAGAGATGCTGTTGGGCTTGTTTACATCCTAATTGGAGGTAACAATGCATGGTTTGGAAGCTGGTCTGCAACCAAATGAAAAGCACTACAAAGAGTTGTCCGTATAGTCCAAGGCATGTGTGGATCTGATCTGCCCTCCATGCAGGACTTGTATAACAGGCGATGCATCAGAAAGGCCAAAAGAATCAGTATGGACCCCAGCCATCCTAGTCATGGGCTGTTTCCACTGAGCTCGCTGGGCGCTGGGCTCAATCATCCACTCCCATGGCTTCTCTTACCACTGCTATGCGGATGATACCCAGCTCTATCTGTCCTTTCCGCCGGACGACTCCACGGTGTCATCACGGATCTCGGACTGTCTCTCCGATATATCTGCATGGATGAAAGGACATCACCTCCAACTAAATCTCTCCAAAACTGAACTGCTGGTCCTCCCAGCCAAACAAGCCATACACCACGACATCGGTATCAAGATCGACTCCCTGTCTGTTTCTCCCACCAAAGTGGCAAGAAACCTAGGTGTCATGATCGATGACCAACTGACCTTTGCAGATCACGTTGCCTCTGTGGCTCGGTCGTGCCGTTTTTCCCTATTCAACATAAGGAAGATCAGGCCGTACCTAACCCAACATGCAACCCAGCTCCTGGTTCAGACCCTGGTTATCTCTCGTCTTGACTACTGCAATGTCCTCCTATCAGGCCTACCAGCCTGTGCAGTGAGACCGCTACAGATGATCCAGAATGCAGCTGCACGTCTGGTCTTTAACCAGCCAAAAAGGGCACATGTCACACCTCTGTTCATTGAACTTCACTGGCTGCCCTTGGCTGCTCGCATTAAATTCAAGGCACTTATGTTGGCCTACAGGGTGAATGATGGCTCTGCTCCCATCTACTTGAATTCTCTTCTGAAGCCCTATGTCACCCGACGACCACTACGCTCCTCTAAGGAACGTTTTCTAGCACGGCCAACACCTTGTGCAGGTCGGTCCAGACTCTTCTCATATCTGGTTCCGCGCTGGTGGAATGACCTCCCAAGTGCTACCAGATCAACTGATACCCTCTCCACCTTCAAGAAACTCGTGAAGACTAAGCTCTTCCAAGAATATCTCCTGGCGTAAACTTTGAGAATGCACTTAATAATTTAATTTCTCTACATTGTGTTACACTATTGCACTTTCAACTTAAAACAGCGCAGATTCTATGTTAGCAATATGCACTCCTTGTTAGTTCATTGTGTTGTAGCTTGAATGTTATCCTCTTTTGTAAGTCGCTTTGGATAAAAGCGTCTGCTAAATGCCTAAATGTAATGTAAATGTAAATGTTTCAGTTGCTACCATCTGGCAAGTGATATCAAGGTCTTAAGTCTCTGACCACCAGACTCTAAAACATTTCTTTTCCACCAAGCTGTAAGGCTTATGAACATGAAAACAAAGACAGCCTGTGCCTGTCAGTCTTTGCACTACAACACTTTTTTTGCCTCCCCTCACACGCACACACACACTCTCTCTAAACATAGTGTTTGTTTATTTATTTATTTATTTTCTTTGAGGAGCAAAAAAAAAAAGATTTCCACTTATACTAGTATAATGAGATATAAAAGACAATCTTGAAATCTGCCATCTCCTACCACCACCACTCACTCTCTTACCATCCTTTCAATTTCACATCATAAGCACCATAATAACACCACCATAGTGGCATTGGTAGTGTAGCAGTTAAGGAACCTGGCTAGCATGCTAGTAGCCTGGAAAGTTGTGGGTTCGAATCCCAGCTGTCACCATTGAGCCCTTGAGCGAGGCACTTAACCCTAAGTTGCTCTAGGGGAGACTGGCCCTGCACAATTGCTAGTTGACAAAATGTAAGTCACTTTGGACAAAAGCATCTGCTAAATGCGTAAATGTATAACGGTGTAGACTCTATTATTGTTTTCTGCAAATGCATTTTTTTAACCACAAAATGCAGAGAAATACTTTGAGCAAAGACTCATGACAACAAAGTTTTATTTACAATGTGATAAATCTGTGTTCACACTTTATAGAGATAGACAGCTCTCTAAAAGAGACAAGAGGATGAAGTAGAGTTAGCTTAGAAAAGCGTTTAGTAATTCAGACCAGTGCCTTAGTGGATGTGTCCCAGAAAATGCTCACACTGTGTTAAGCTGCGTTGCTCACATATGGAGCAGATTATATATGTTGTTTTAAGAGAGAAGTTGCGGTAATGATTAGACATCATAGCATCAGGATTATAAAATTTCAATGAACAGCTGAGGATAGTAAAGTCAGTATGTAAACAGCTCACAGGGTAAAAAAAAATGTAATGTTCCATACCTAAAGTATGAACTTTATTGCTGAACGTGAAGTAATCGTGTTTGAGATACTGAAGAGGTTTTGTGTGCGTGTGTGTTTCAAAGCACTGGTGGCTCTTAAGATGCGATGCCCGCTTTCTTCCTCCTCTTCATCAGAAGTGGATTGTGTGAGTCTTGAACATTTTTTATTCTGATCTGGTCGTAGTCCACTCTTATTTCTGACAGGTTGCTGGTCATTTCCTTCTAAAGATGGTAAAACACCAAAAAAATGCTCAGACTCACCCAGGCTCACTGTCTTACTAAGGGCTGATCACTATTAAAGCAATAGTCTGGAGTGCTTCCAACCACAGCCCTGTTGTTCAGGGTCACTGAGTGGTGTTGGTAGGAGAAAATTTGGTGTACCTGCAGCTAACACTAGCTGAATGGGGCCAAGGAAAATTAAACTGAAAGTGAGTTTCTGGCATTATTTGGTTCATGTTAGCTGTTGGTTTGCTATTGTACCAAATTCACCTGTTCTTTTTCCTACTAACAACACTCAGTGACCTCGAACAACAGGCCTAAGGTTGGAAGTACTCCAGATTTTGTTTAAAGGATCGACAAGGACATTTTCTTTTGTCTCTAAGGCACTTACCTTTACTTCTTCCCAAGCTTCTAGATCTTCACTCAAGACTCGACTTGTATGGAGAGGCGTCTGGGGAACTTCCATTGACTGGCAACAATTAAGATGGTAGAAATGCATCAGTTGTATCCTCTCACAGTTTTTTAATCAAATGTGTCTCTGTTTCTGCAGAAACTATTTAATGTTTACAGAGTTGCAACCTTTTCATTAATAGTGATGTTAAAAAAACAGATCAGGCAGTGTTAATATTAAATACAAAATATATTATGTGGGCATGATTAATTAAAAAAAGCTCTCTTCCTAATCTCTTCCTCAAGACTCAACAAAAATATTCCCCACAATTCCTTAAAATCTATTTGCAAGCACTGATTTTCTAACATGGCTGTCCTTCACATAAGATGTATGTCCACATGTGTATTTTATAAATAAATGTGTTGTAGTGGCTCACTTGTATCCAAGGATGGTTCATGAACTCTGAGATTTTCATTCTCTCTGTGGGATCTGTCTTCAGCAAGAGTCTAATCAGCTCCTTGGCTGCAAAAAGAGATGAAACAAGTGAGAGTTGAAAGACAAGAAAACAAGCTTTGAAGGTTAGAATTTAAATCGTATAGCTTTCATGCTGTAACTTCGCTCTAAACTGATTGGGCCTCATCCACCAGTGTCTTCCTAAGAATTTTCTTAAACTTTGTTCTTAAGGTTCTGTTTTTAAAAATCTGCATAAGTGGGTTTTAAGAACAAATGTTTTTGTAAGAATGGTTGGTGAATGAGGCTCATTGCTCTTCCTTGTCCAGCTCAGCGTCAAGTAGATTTGATGCTGTTTTACACTTGAGCTACAAATTTGTTTACCTTCTTCTGACACATCAGACCACTCATCGGCAGGGAACCCATATTGGCCATTCCGAATTCTCTTTTTCATGCCAGGGGACATGGCCTGTCCATGAAGTGAGTAGAACGGTGGATATCCACATAGACTGGAGAGAAGGAAGCAAAATTTAAAAAATCTAATAAAATAAAAACAAAAAAATAATTCAAATGTCTACTACTAGAAATATCTACTACAAGCCACTGACTGATATACTGGTGAAATCTGCCTGCTGATAGTAAATCATTATTTTGTTGCTTAATAATCTACCAGCCAGCCAGCTCCATATTTTAGCTACATTTGGCTGGGGGCTGGTGCTAACTTCAAGCCTTGGAGGAAGGAAGGGTGGATTCCAAAAAAGGGCAAAAACAAACAAAAAAATCAGGGATATGGGAATGTGAGGAATGCAACTGGAATTCATCTGAGATTCAAAGCTATTGCAGATGCGAGTTTGACTTAATGCTTCCATAACGTATCCGGTGTAGTCCAAGGGTAACTGATATTAGACTTACAGTATGTACATGATGACACCCAGGGACCACATATCACAGGACTTATCATATTTCTCTGGACCAAGGACCTCAGGAGCTAGAGAAAATCAAATCATATACATTAAGAAACAAATACATACTGCTCTGAAAAAAGCTACTTTTGGGCTTATCGTTACAAAAAAGACTTTAACTAAACAATACCTGCTGTTAAGGCTTGAATTACTTTTTTTTGCTTACCAACATAGTAAGGTGTATAGCAGGGTGTTGCTAGGGAGTTGTGTGACGTAGTTTCTTTGGCAAACCCAAAGTCTGTAAGTTTCAGGACTGCATCTGCTCGTTTTGTTGTGTACAGGAGGTTCTCAGGCTAAAATAAAGACAGGTTAAGCAGAGTTTAATCTTAACTACGACTGAGTTACAGACACTCTCCTCTGGAGTTATGCTTTTGGAGGTCTTGACTTACCTTGACATCCCTATGTGCAATGTTGATGGCGTGTAAAGCCTGAATAGCTTCTCCTATATCCCTCATGATGTTTGAAGCCTCTGTCAACACACACAAACACACACAACTATCACTTTACCGGCACATACAAAAAAATTATGTTTTGTGTGCTTTGGTATCTTGAAAAGCACCCTTGTAACTACTAATGTAACTACAACTAATAGTAAGAGTAGACAGACAGAGCAATTAAATTCTAATCGGAGTAATGTGAATCAGAATGAAGTAAACTGAATTCTGATTATTTGTTTGCATGTAACCACCGTGACTAAAAGAATGATGTTTGTGCAAATGTAGACAGACAGAGCATGTCTGTTTCTACCTCTCTCGGTAAAGCACTGATCTCCTCTCTTCTGGATGCGGCTGAACAGCTCACCGCCTTCCATGCTGTGATGGAAACATTCAAGCAAAAAAAAAAAAAAAAAAGCTGTGTCACTCAATTTTAGAACAAACATAAAAAAGATGCTCAAACACAATCTAGCTCAAGTACAGCCTCACTACTATTTGTCAAGAAGGACCTCTACATACTGTTTCCAGAGGTGAAGGGGAACAGAGCACGTCATTGATTATAATAATAGGTCCTGAATGACTCATCAATGTGCATTGCCTGTGAAGCCATTTGTTAAGATTGATACAGAATAGGAGTGTGTTGCACGTGCTTCTAAAGAGCTGGACCAGTCAGTGGAAATGTACAGTCTTTTGTGGTGTATACAGCCAAACGCTGAAGACTCCCCAGAACCCTTTGACTGAATGGAAACTTTGCTTTGCCTCACAGCTCTCACTGCTGTGGAAAAGGGTTTTAATCCAAAAACAGCCTATTAATGTGTGCATAATGACACAGATGCAGGACAATCACCCCCATGTGTGCTAAGTCATTCTGGGTTGTATGAAGTAAAGACACACACCATTCCATAATTATGAGGAGATACTTTTTGCCCTGGTAGAGGTTCTCATAGACGTCAGCAATGCCCACAATGTGAGGGCAAGAAGAGGCTCGACAGTGGAGCTCGACTTCCCGGCGGGCCTTTGGACAGTCCAGCAGCATCTACAAAACAACAAGGGGAGATAGATGAAATGGACAAATAAGAAATGCTGTCACATGACGGCTCACTGAACCTTTCCATTTATATAATACTCTAATATACAGTAAGAGATGGAGAGACAGAAAAGACAAGGATATGGACCAGGGAAGACAATCTGCTTCCCCAGTGCCATCTTAGTATGGATCTAAGATGTAATAGAAAGCTCTTAGCAGCACCACATCAATCAGCCTGATGTCATTTAGTCGTCAGCGATAGGAGCTTAACATACTTCCTGTCCGTAGGCCAGCTGAACCAGCCTAATGCCAAACAAGGCAGCTTCATATCCTAACCATCTGCACATCTGTCATGTGGATATGTCTGGGTATGGACGACCTCAAATGGGCCTGTCAGAGTGAATGTATTCAGTGAGCTTCATGAGAACTGGATGAGACTGTATACAGTACTATTAGCAGGAGTATGTGAAAGCATGCATGCATGCATTTAAAAGCTAAATTATACCACAATCACACCATGTCTAGACCATATAGCACTCACTTTTCACATTAATGAACTCAGACCTAAGGCTTTTAGGAGGCAATAACACCTCATCCATCCCCCATGAATACTCACATATGCACACAATCACAGAATGTATGCAGGGACTGCATAGGTAATAGGTGGCGAAAAAGGAATGTGGAACAACGATTATATCCCTGGAATAACCTGCTGTGCAGATAGATAACAACCCAGAACAAGGTAGCTCAAAATGCCTGTTAAACAAGTGTGTCCTGGTTCGTTAAATTTTACAGTTTGAAGGAAAACCTCACCCTGAGGAAATACAACCACATATCCCCACTGTAGACCATAACCAATCAGCTAAAATTCTGTTGAAAAACGGCTTTAAAAACAATGCAGTTGAAAAGAAAGTATGTTTTGAAGACTACATGTGTTCTACATTATTCGGTTTCCAACAGACTGTGGAAAACACTGACCCTGTGGAATCAGCAGCAAGACATTTAGCCATTCCATAAAGCATATAAGGCCACAGGAAAAAGGACAATGGAACATAGGAAAATAATCAAACTGTGTTTGTTTTATGTGAGACAATAAGTCAACAATTTAAAGTCTAAATATGGCCAAAATATTGGTAAGACAACTTCTTGGTCCAAGTCCTAATTTACTGCCCGCCTTGCAGACATTGGTTCATGTTCAAACATCCCAAGCACTGAATGTTTCCCAGCTTGAATAGCTCCCAGAGCTGGGTATCTCCTCATCTCCAGGCCAGCCCAGCCCGTGATAATCCCCCAGTATGCTTTACTCTGCTTAGCTTGGCATTGGCTCTCTCACAGCAGACTACATTTAGCAACATGCACATCCGTCCTCCTACTCCGTTAAGAGGGTTAGCAGAGCCAAGCCCTGGAAGCCGTGACAACAGCACGAGATGTCTGGCACCGGGGCCAAGGTATATGTCAGTGTTCTCTACCCCCACTCCCGACGCCCCCAAGAGCAGCACACGTCTCTCTCACACAGGAAATGGCTGTGGCTGAAACCAAGACAAGGGTCGGAACATGTCGCCCCTGCAGTCTCACAATGCTGAGGTATAGGCCCTACTGAACATGTTGAGTAGGGGGATCCTTTCTTTTCATGATTACTACTGAAGCTACTAAACACACACAAGCTAGAACATGGAAGAAACCCACTCTGTTTCAGCTAGTCTCCAATGGCATCTGTGCTACTCGATGCTCCCGAGTCAGTAGCCAGTACTGTTTTACAGAGCTGCCTTTTGCCCACTGTACACGACCTCAGAGAGACTATGGTGCAGTCATCTTAACCAAGCAGATACATTTTCAGTTATCTCTCCTCACCATAAATCAACTTTATAGTGTACAGGTCTTTCTTAAGACTTGTGTAGTTCCAGTGTGTACAGTGTGTGTGTGTGTGTACACATTTAACTGCTTACATGTGGGGCAAACCCACTATAACACTCATATTTTAGCTCTTTCTCCATTCATTGTGAAAAGCCTTAGTGCTGTGCAGATGGATCTTTTCAGCGACATGAAAGGGGGGGAAATCACATCAAAGCAAAGAGATTATTGCCCTTCCATCAGTATAGCATTTCATTGCGATATCCAGTTCTCAAAGGTCTGTCTGTGACCCCATAACCTCAAGGTAAAGTTTAATGTGCTGCTGTTATGGTTAGTAAGGGCAAGGCCATCAAGAATAATCAGGAAGCTCAGAGGGTTTGTGCCAAGCATTCAAACAACACTTAAAAGTAAGTGAAGAAAACTTTAACGACAATACGCAGCTGACACCTGGTTGCATGGTGATAAGTCTGATGTATGACTATACGAACAATCTCCGTATGGTTGGATGCATTTTACAGGGAAAAAAAACTTTTAATCATAATGTTGCCTGTTCCCCCTCACAGACATTTATTGGGGGCATTCATAGCATATTTTGTTGACAAACAAAGTAAAGCATTGTTTCTGCGAGAAGCTAGCATATAGGAAACTCATTCATCAGTTGGGGAAGTGGGCGAAGATCTGGATACACTTCAGACCACTCTTTCTGGTCGCATGTAAAAAGGCGGGGCCCACAAATAAACTTAGCATAGGCTATATCCTGTGATAGTAACAAAATAATGCAAATGGATTACCTTTAATGCGTACTTTTGACCGTTGCTTTTCCGAAATATTTCCAGCACCCTACCATTTATGCCCATACCGAGGACTTGATTCGTAACTTTGTATTCTTCAGTTATTGCGTTCTTCTTCAACCCCGGGATCGCTTTTACCTGAGTTTGTGCGTTGGACATGACTGAAAAAAATCATTAATTTCTACCTTCCTATTTTAATGATTTCCAGTGGGAATGACACTTAACGTTATGCTCACACTGTCGGAGCAGCGGATGTCTTAAGGATTTCCTTGCTATCCAATTAGTTAAAAGGAAACCGACTGATTAAATGCCGCATGTCACCTCGTCCTATTATACGGATGTATTAAGATTGTAAACTTTTAAAAGCGTTCCAATTTCTTGTTCCAATTTGCCATTGCTGTTCCGGATGTTTATGGACCAAAACGAAAGCGTCCGATGAACAGAAATTTTCTTGAGGAAAACAGTTCTTGGCACCACTCAGTGGTATCCGCCTGGGACTCCAGTTACATTACATTTTACCCATAGCGAATGCATAAACGTTTACCAACGATCGATTTAAGCCTGGTAAAGGTAGCAACTGATGACAGTCAGTCATGACTGTTGTTTCCTGTCTGTGATCTCACGTTCCATGTCGGGTGGTGACAGTGGCGCTGTCCTTAAAGGCATATCTGCAACACTGCGTCTCAATGCATAGTTGAAATGACATTTTTAAAATCACCGAATGGCCAGATTCTGCATCATTTACACCCAAGTGCATTATTTTGTGTGATTAGCATTACAGCACAAAGCTGCACCCTTGCATCTTATAAGCCTTCCAGACCTATCCAGTGCAAAAACAGTGTGAACAGTGTGTTTATAAGAGCAGGTGAGTGCAGACAAGGGCCAGATAAATATACTTACACTACAGCCCTTAATAGAATAAATTAGTCAGAATAGACCACTGCATAGGACAATAGGCTGGCCCCTTCCAGTTTTTATGTGCCAAGTGTGCAAGAACATGGTTATGAAACAAAACATGTTGACCTCGAGCACCAAACACAGCATTTACCTCTATAATGAAGTACAAGTAACAAGTAACACAATTCTTATTCTTCTGCAATAGTTTTACAATTACAGTGTACTGTGACTTTATTCCACTATCATGGGACACACCTTTCACCAAATAATTTAGGCAGCTCAAGGAAGCCACATTCCATGGACTGAAACTGATCCAAAGAGGTCTGTCTTGGAGATGATACCACTCAGACTCTGGTGTTACTGTTCCAAACATACACATCTATACACACCTACTGAGGCAAGTCCACCAACCTGGTCAGGAGCAGACTTGAATGGAGGGTAGAGGCGGTCAGAAATCAACTATCTTTGCCTGTGTGTTGACACTGATACATTACCTCCACCAGAAGGCTATGTTTTCGCTGGCGTTTGTGTGTCTGTCTGTGAGCAAGATAACTGGAAAAGTATGGCGCGGGTTTGCTCTTCTTGTTTTCAATGAGTCTGTGTTATAAACCCTGACACAGCACCCACTCTTTTCAATGAGTCTGTGTGATGAACCCTGACGCAGTGCTCACTCTATGGATAATGTCCAGTACCTTTCAGGTTTTTACTTTTGTATTTCTAAAACTCTACATACAGTCATAGACCCAGGACACATATGGAAATCCTTGTCCAGTATCATGCAAACCATGCTAGTAAAACTGAGGGAACTGAGAGAAAACATCAGCCCACAACCTGGGTTTGCAGGTTTAGGCTTGTACTGTAGGTCACGTGACCCAGTGAACAAATTGCTGATGTCAGTGTCAATCTTTCCCCTGGGCTGATATGTTCTCAATTTATTCCATTACCCAAAATCAATGCAGTCTTGCCAGTGTTGCAACTCACTAGTGTGGTCAGTGGCCAGAGTAGCCTTTCACCTACTTATTTTGGGCAAATAAGAAAGTTCAGCAATTTGTACACCTCTCAACTGGTAGACAAAAGCATCCATGGAATATAGAGCTACAGATTTTTTTAAATATCAAATTACAGATTGAAGTCTGCTGTTCTCCAAGTTTAGACATAACAGGTGTTGTATGGATCTCTCCACTCATTGTTTATTAACAAAAAAGCAAGAATCTTATCCTTTCATCAAATCATATGCCACCAATGAGGCACATTTGGAAAACCATGAGAGGTGAAGCAAGCAGTGTAAGCTACCAATGAAAATGTATGGCATAACTGACAATGCTGATATAAAAAAAAAACACTTAAAGCATAAATTTAATTCTTCGACAGATTTCACAATGCGTGGGTCTATTTCTTGACCATCCACATGGCTTGTATGGACCTAAACATTTAAGTACTATAGTTTCCTACCCGGAGGTATTTTGTGTTGCACATTTCTCCCACACAAGAGGCAGCTGGTGTTACACACCGCTCAATGTAGGAATGTTTCAATCCAACAATGGTGTGTAAAATATCTAATATTTTTTAGACGGTAGTCTACATCATTCTGCGAGAAGAAACCTTGAAGATACCTGTTTTCAAGCAGTGCCAAGATGTTCGAGAAAGCATTTCGTGTGAAGTCCAACACAGTAATAAAAGGATCTGACAGGTGTGAAATCTTGCTTTCTAGATGAAAAAATATATATACGGGTTCTCCATGTAGAAATAGCTAGGCCTATTTATTGTTAATTTATCCGTGCCGGGGTAGTTAGCTTCGTCAGCTGTTTGTCCCATGTGAATTTATATTTGTCCCACCAATGCAGTAACTTCTTGACAGAGACATCTGCAAATATGGTAATAACTGAACAACTATTGAATACCCATTGACATAACTTTTTTAGCGTGTCCCACGATAATCCTGTAGTCAGTTGATTTGGCTGTTTAGCAGTGGTTGTTTACCCGTATCATTCACTGTCTAGAAAACCAATATTCGATATGTTGATATGATGGTCGATTATTTTTACTGACAACTGATTAACATATCTCTCTGTAGGAGAAAGCTAAGAGCTGATATTTCCGCGGCGTTCCCATCTCTTTCACCAGATGAGCTGTCAGAACTCGTTCCCAACAAAGATGAATTGAACGTGGTGAAAGTGTATGCGCATAAAGGAGATGCCATCACATTTTATGTTCTCCACAAGAATCCTGTCTTCTTCCAGATGGAGAAACAGCTTTACCCCACAGGTACAAAAAATACCTATCACTAGTACCAATAGTGGGGTAGGGTTGAACATTTTTGCTCAGCTCACTTGCAAACATACATTCCTTTTTGTTGCAGTGACATAGGAGTGCTGTTTATGTATTATGTTTTCTCTAGGCAGATGTGTTCTACTGGTCAAAACTCTTTATAAAATCTTTTTCAGTTTATACACTCTGGAAGTATCCTGGAATGCTCCCAGCGCTCAGAACTTGGCCAGCAGTTTTGCAGAAATTAGTCGGTGGGGCAGGTACTGAATGAGTCTTTTGATGGAAAAAAAGTTTTATTCTTGCATCACTAACTTTGAAGCTAACTTTGAAGCTAACTCTCTCTCTGTGCCACTGTATAATAATCAAGTACTGAATAATCAGTATTTTAGAACATTATGACATGCAAACATTCCTACTGAATTCCTAGTCTTATATTATTCCTAGTATGTATTATGCTACAGAAAGGAATGGCAGACCTGGGTTGTATTCCAAGAGGGTGGTTAGGTGGCAAACCTTATGAAGTTAAGCTGGAAGTGAACCTGAAAATAGAAAAGCCTGGAGTCCTCATTGTCTTAACTAAACAAAGCAAACAGGATGCTCTGTCAGCAGGTTTACTACTTTCTCTAGGTTAACTAAGCCAGGTTTATCACTTAGCCATTTTCTTGGAATACCTCCCTCTTTAGTCTAAGCATGCATATTTTCACTTGTCAATCTCGTTAATTCTTACCAGACCTCATGCTGCCTGGTGTTGTTGTGCCTCCCGCTGGTCTTCCAGAGCTTGCTCGTGGAGACTGCTGTGCCGTTACTGTGGTTGGAAATGGGTGATTAGACAAGACTGCATTTTCACACCTTGTTTATAACAGTTATTCATCTTACACAACACATTCTATTCCTGTTCCCAGAAAAATATGCTAATAGTCTTCTTGAAAAATAAGCACCTTGGTAAGCTTGAAAGTCATTGTGTGTTCCAAGAGCACCTGTTGCTGTGGGAACGGTTACCATGTCTAACTCGGAGATGACGAACAGTGGCATGAAGGGCAAAGGAGTAAATGTTCTCCACACATACATGGACCAGCTGTGGTGAGGGCCCCTGTGTTTTGTTTGTGTATCTCCTATACTGAATGGATTTGTCAGGGCTGCGTTGCTCTTACAGCACTGTTAATATTTATAAGATATGCGTTGTTTTTAATGTAATGCCTTTACTGCTTGGATAGGGACTTTTATCCTTTTAACCCATGTAATGTTACCAAGGATCTATCTATCTAGCTAGCTAGCTAGCTAGCCATCTCTCTCTCTCTCTCTCTCTCTCTCTCTCTCTCTCTATCTATCTATTATCTATCTATCTATCTATATATATATATATATATATATATACCTATCTATCTATCTATTTATCTATATTGTCTGTATATTTTTTTTATTGTCACTGTTAAAATGTCACTTCTGCAGGGCATTTGGCGATAAGACTGCTCCACCTACCATCTCAGCACCTGAAGACAAGGAGGTGTCAGAGGAAGTGCTCGAGGGAGACAGAGATGGAGAGGAAAATGGAGCAGGAGAGGAGAGAGAGAAGGAGGTGGAGAACAGAGAAGGAGAACCCCACCTCAGCCCTGAGGTGAACCAACTGACAGATATCGACTCTAGCTGTCCAAACATCGAGCAGCTAAGCCTTGCCGAGGGAGAGCTGGAGCGGGATGATGAAGAGAAGGATCGAGAAGAAGATGGAAATGAAGAGGAGGAGGACCAGGACTCCAGATCTCCTCAAGGTGAGGTTTCACTCAGAGGAGGGCCAATTAGGGGATTTCAGTGGAATCATCTTTCCCTGCCTTAGGGCTTGGCTTCTCACTGTTTTGAGGCGATAATGAGTCCACCTGTGATGATAATGAAGGCCTGTTCTAGCATCAGGCTGACAGCACTGTCAACCATGTCAGGCAATCTTGCAGCCTCAACAAAAGCTAATTCTTTAAGGTTCTTTAAGGTTCAGACTTAAGAGTTAACATCAATATCCACATTCATACACAATTATAATTTTAACAAATAGTTGAATAAAACAAGTACATAGTTTGAGAAGATGCATTGATTAGATCATCAAGATGCTTTTGAGATTATTCTCAAGCTAAAATGTGTTCTTAATTTTAAGTGTTATACAGCCTTGTATGTAGACATATATTGCTTCAAATAGGTTATGTGGACATACTCCCATGACTATGTCATGTCACTGTTGGTAAGTCTGTGATGTGATCAGCAGAGTGTGTTTAAAGAGGTGTCTGCAGAGAGACTTCAGGTTGCCCTGAGGTTGTCTTACCCTCCTCCCTGTGCTCTTTTGCAAGGGAGGCTTCAGGATTAGAGAGGAGGCTGAACTCTGGGGTTAATGGCCTTTCTCCAGGGGTTTGTGCTGTGGAACCGGAGCCTGATGGGAGACGTTGTTGATGTTTGTTTTTTTTCCTGCTGTTTACAGAGCAGATGGATGAGCTACTCTTGCAGTGTTTCTTCTACGCTCTTAAAACCAAGGTGAAGAAATCAGAGCTCCCCCTGCTGACCAGCACCTTCCTACGGAACCACATGGTGTCCTGCTGGTACGACTGAATCCCCTCAGCCCCGACTCAACCACCCACCAACACATACACACATTCATCAGTCACATATCAGCTTTGCATGGAGTCCATTTAACTGACACAGGCTGCCCTGATTTGGACATTAGCCTGTCGTCTGTAGTGAGTGTGGATGTGCTCTATTCTCTGTTCCAGCCCTAGTGGAAAGCAGCTTGACATTAAGAAATCCAGCTACAAAAAGGTACTATTTTAAAAGCCAGATTGCACTCTAAAACACAGTTGTGAAAACGCTACTTTTTAATTATTGTTCTTGAGCCGCTGCTCTCTTCTGGAATAAAGAGAGCAAGTGAGTTCTTGTGAAGTGTGCCCCTCAGAATGATGACTGTTGGGCCTGTTTGCTATAAAAAAAGAAATGAGTAATTTAGTCTTTTTTTCACTCATCTACTTTTCTATGTTGTGGTCTGATTTGATCCCCGTCTCCTCTCAGCTCTCTAAGTTCCTGCAGTGTATGCAGAAGGAGCACCAGCTGGTGCGGGTGAAGGAGCTCAGCAAAGGAGTGGAGAGCATTGTGGAGGTGGACTGGAAACACCCCGAGTGAGTCTCTCACTCTTACCTATGATCACACACACACACACACACACACACACACACACACACACACACTCTCTTGCTGTTGCATTGCTGCCCCCATGTGGATGTGTCCCGTAGAAGGAGCAGTAATGACTACGATCAGTGTTCCCGCTGCTCATGGAATTTTTGGAATGTCATGGAATTTTAATAAATCTGTTCCAGACATGCAAGGTCAGGGAATGTGATTCATTTGGAGGCAAACCAGGGAATATCAGGGAAGTTTGTTACACTAATAGCATGTATAGTTTTGTCATGAAAATATATTTATTTCCAACTCACTCCTGGCTGATGGTTGTGGTTCACCATTTTATTTACTGCTGGAATAAACACACACACACGCACACACACAAAACACCCTGAGTCTCTCACTCTTACCTATGATCACCCAAACACACACACACACACACACATTTAATGTATGAATGTCTGGAGGGTCTTCTGCACTGTGCTGGCATTCAAGAGAGGATCAGTCTGTTAAAGATTGAACAGGTGGTTATTTACAATCAATCTGAAAGTGTCTTATGATGTTCAGGCAAAGGTAGTTTCCTTGCTGTAAGCCCTGGGTATATTTCTGGGTTTTCATAGCAACAGAAGTCTCACCAGATTTTCTGTGTGTGGGCATAGCAATAAATCACCGTGGGCTCTTAATTAAATGTAACAGTTTCACATTTTGTTGTCCTCAGCTTCTAAGTACAGTTTGTCATTTTTGGCACCACAATACAACATTGTTCTTTTCCAACCCTAATGGATGGCATAACTGCCTTGAGTGAACTACTTTTGAATCTGTGTTTGTCTGCTTTATTTCAGACTGCGCTCTTTTCTCGCCCCAGAGGACTGTGGGCCAGCAGATGTCCCAGCCGAGGGGGGGCCGGGGACCGCGGTGCCATACCACCCCCCTGAGATCACCATGATGTACAGTGTTACTGCAAAATTAGAGCCTCTCTTCCAAGATGCACAGAAGAGGTGTGTGAATATCCATTCATTACACAGATTTTGATTTACTTTACATACTGTATAGCCAAAGGGGATGGCCAATGTATCTCACCAGATCCTGAGAACTGCAATTATCTTTTGTGTTTAGTAAATATCAATAGTCCAGCCTTTGGTGTGAGCATGTTTTCT
This sequence comes from Tenualosa ilisha, assembly GCA_015244755.2. Lineage (NCBI taxonomy): Eukaryota > Metazoa > Chordata > Actinopteri > Clupeiformes > Clupeidae > Tenualosa > Tenualosa ilisha. Next base: position 54,704 of record PYXC01001758.1, read on the forward strand.
TGAGGTTGTGTAAGACTGTGCGTATGTTCTCCCAGGAAAGGAGCAGCATTGCAAGCCGCGGAGGTGAGAACCATCATCACTGACTACGTCAAAAAGAATGAGCTAGTCGATGACAACAACAAAAAGTAAGGAATCAACTGAGATTATTCCACATGATCTAGTCTTAAAATGTGGCGTTTCTTTACTTAACATGCTTCAAATGTCCATTTTTGCCATGTAAAAGCCAACCATGTAAACATCATAAAACCATCAGCAGTTCTGATGAGCATTTCTGATCTCTTTCCAGCTTTGTCACTATTAACCCAGCCCTGTGTGACTGTCTACTGGACAAATCTGAGTATCAGGAAGTTGAGAAGCTCAAATGGGATGACCTCTTCACAAGGTAAGAGCCGCAAAACACACAGGACCAACCTTTACCTACAGACCATCAGTATGTCATTTGAAATGGAGTAAGTAGTGCCCCCTTGTGTCTACAGAACACTTGGCAAGATGCAGCAGTGCCACCAGCTGCAGTTCCCAGGTCAGCCACCAGTAGTAAGGAAGGGTGCTGTTGAGCCCATTGACATCACAGTGGCATCCAGGGGCTCGAACAAGAAGGTGGATTTAATATAAAACTTTATACTCTCTGTGCTGGTATGCCTTAATTTTGAGTAACACTGATAATTATTGCTGAGTGATTTCTGTGTATGCGTCTTCATTTTACGGGTATGGGTATGTAGTAAAAGTGTGTCTGTGTTGTCTGAGATTGTGTGTATTTTGTTGACAAAGCATAAATTGAGGGCATCAATAAAAGGCTTTGTTTTTTCTTCTTCTTCTTCTTTTCTTCTTCAGGTCACAGTTGTAAAGAACCTGGAGGTGTTTGGGCTGGACCCAGCTGTGGTGTCGGCAGCCCTCCAGCACCGGGTCCAGGCCAGCTCAGTGCTGCACGGGGCCCCCGGCTCCAAAGACCGCGTTCTGGTGCAGATCCAGGGGAACCAGATCCAGCACGTAGGCAAGCTGCTGCTCGGTGGGTTCCAAACATACGGCCCATCTGTCCTTATTCTGCACACAGTCTGCTTCCAATCTGCCTCCTCTGTCCTCTGATATGGGTTATGCAGCCATGTATTACAATATCACAGAGTGTTTTAACTTCTGAACAGTGGTCGTTAAAATGGGTTATAAGCAGAGACAGTTCTATATTTTTGGTGTTACTGCTCTAGGCATACTTGGATAGATCCACTGAACACACAAGCACATCCCCCACAGTAATCTGTGGTGAGGTGAGGAAGTTGGTAGAATTTATTGGTCATCCAGCTCTATATATATAGGTATATCTTATAATATGTATGTTAACATTTTGTTTATAAAGCAGAAATATAGAATTAACACAACATAGCTATAATATAGTGAGCCATTTGTGCTACTGCTGACTCTCTGAGAATATCTCAGAGCAGAGGTCCCCAAACTGAGTTGTAAATAACAGTTTTCATCTAGAATTATTTCATTGATAACAAATTTTCCAAATTACTGAGGCATTTTGAAAACCACTGTCTTAGGAGACACAGCTGTTAAAGTTGTAAAAAGAACCACAGGAAGAGAAACTGACTGGTTTGCTGTGTGATGTGTTTGAGAGGGCGTTATATGTGCCTAATGAGGTTGTGATTGTGATTGCATGGGGTTTTTCATTGGTGAGTGTAAGATTCATGATTTGGCTGTGTGTGTTGGTGTGTGTGTGTGTGTGTGTGTGGTGTGTGTGTGTGTGTGTGTGTGTGTGTGTGTGTGTAAAGATTTGATCCGCTTTATGACCTAGGGTAACCTTTTTTTTTCCTCTCTTGAAACAGTGTATAACTCTTTTTACTTTGTTGACATGGAATATGCACTCAATCACTCAAAAAACAAAGCCCTCGTCTGTTTTTTTTTCCACAGATGAATACCACATCCCGCGGAAATACATCCAGGGACTAGACAGAGCACCAAAGACCGCCAAGAAGAAATAAGAGTCCACCAGCACCACACCCATTCACCCGCTGCTGCATAACCATGTCTAGCACTCATACAGTTCACTACTGCTGGTGCCCTGAGGGCTTCTCCACCTAGCATTGGACCCTCACACTCACTCATTCTACTGATGTGTGTGTGTGTGTGTGTGCGCTGACAAAGTCAGACCGCATGACGCATTACATTCAATAAAGCACCTGTCGCTCTGGGAACAGACTGTGTACCAGCATGCTTCTTGTCTGAGAATGGATGATTGGTTTGAAAGCATTTGACTTTAACAAGTACCTCACAATGAGTTTTCTGTCCAGGCAGACCAATTTCAGCTAAATGATGTTATTGTAATCTAGGGGTAGCTCATTCTATTCAGACCTAATTATAGCTCTGCTGTAAGCTATAAACTTCCATATAAAATATTTACGTTGCATTGATTGCTTTGCCATGTGGCAGTAAGTGGAGTCTATGTTTAAACAAGCCTGATGCACAATATGGCTGCTCCATAGAGCTGTCTGGGTTTGTTGTTACAGTATATTGTTCATGAAAATGTCTATGGGTTAGAGGGTCAATTTTCAGTCCTGGTGAAGTTCTCCATGCTGTAGTTCTGAAGCAGCCTTGGTGTTATAGAAGCCCAGAGGAACCCAGACAAATTTGCTAGAACATTTTAATTCATTCTGGAAGTCCGTCTGGTGTCAGCCCATTTGTGAAGACCATTTCCAAATCACCAAAAAACACAGAACCAATTAGGAAGCTTATTCTGCAGGGGCGGACCTTGCATAACGACAGACTGTGCATTGCATTCAACACAACCCATGGCTGTGCCGATGGCACCATTGTTTAACTATATCCTGTGTTTTCTTTACTTAACTTCCCTTATAAGAAATAAGCGTTTTTTGGCTTAACTCTCAATGGTAGATGGTTAAATAGATGGAAAGTGTTTTGCTGAATTGCATGACGAGTGTGCAGGTCTACAATCAAGGACTTCCCTTAAAGATCAAAAGATCTACAAAATGTCAGATCGACAGGCAAATCAAAACCAGAGATGCAGAGATGTACAGTAATAAGTAAAAGTACTTAGGTACAGTACTTAGTATGTTTGGAAGTATCTGTGCTTTACTTGAGTCTGTCAACTTTTACTTTTAAGTCACTACATTTCCTTAGTTTATTGCATACTTCTACTCCACTACATTTTTGCAGTTGGCAGCAAGTATCAGATGAAATTGAATTTGGGGGTGGACTGAGTAACTGCAAAGTTTTGGGGAAACCTGTTTGTCATTGGATGAGTGCAAACAACAAATTCTACATTAAACTTATAGATGTGATGTAGGCACTATTTTCCATTCTGACTGTATGTGTGGAGGGGGGATTTTTTTTTTCTTCAAAGTTTGTTGTAAACTACATGTTTTAAACATTTATTAAGTACATTTAAATATACATAACTTCTCATACTTAAGTGTAGTAAACACATAAATATGTGTAGTAACATGCTAGTGGGTGACTTAAACTTCTACTAAAGTCATTTTTGGCAGGGTATCTGTACTTTTACTGAAGTGGGCCTCTCTGACATTGACTATATGAAAACCAAGTCAGAGCTGTCAAGTTGCTGCTTGAGTGAGCAGTTACAACCCTCACCTGGTCTTGACCCCTTCTTACACAATTCTGGTGTCCTACAGCAAGCATCCATGTTTTCTAAGTGGAGGTTCCAAGTTAGGGAAATGTTCACCCCACATTCTGTAGATTAATGAGGCCAGAGGCCTCCACTGTGTCCTATTCATTTACTCCTCTACCAGCCTGAGGTTTGTCTCCCAAAGCCATTTCGCCATCTAGGAGGTTACATAAAGAAAATACATGTCAATATAGACATTGATGCCATCAGCACAACAGTTAGTTGTGTTGAACGTAATGCACTGTCTGTCATTGTATAAAACCTACCCCATGCCGACTAAGCTTCCTGATTGGTTCTGTGGTTTAGTTGGTTGGCAATAGCCAATTGCATTGCAACAAACCAAGTTTCAAACTTAGCAACTCTTCCAACTGAAATTGTGCCTGTGTAGACCAGAGTCCAGCTCTATGTTGCTCAAACAACAATACTATTTGTCAGCCACAGGCAATGTCAAAAGGTCATCCAAAGGTCAGCCTCTAGCCTTTTTAAAGCACTACTTTCAGCTTTGAGTAACTCCTCCACACTGTCACAGTGCACTGTTATTAGGCCTGCCTCACGCACCATCTGTCACTAGGCACTTCAGACTGCAGAAGAGAGAGAGAGAGAGAGAGAGAGAAAGAGAGAGAGGGGTGAGGTGTAGGAGGAGTTGTGACACGTGTGCACAATAATGCAGGAATTTAGAGGGGGCCCACAAGCTGAGACATGGTCTGCTTGTGTCTGTTCATGGGTGGATGTGTTAATGGAGGCCTTACACTGACCTGTTACGCAAGGATGTTTTCCATCCATCCTTATTACCCCCCCGCAATAAGCAAAAACATATACAAATACCGCAGGTTTACTTAATAGAGTTACCATTATGGAGGCCCAAAGTTCTCAAAACATTTGGCTTGTTTGGACAGTTCAGAGGTAATGTTTTCACAGTCAGCAAGGATGGCTTCCATGCCTAGAGTTATATTTTCCAGGCCAGCTTTTCCAAAATAAGCATGAGCTGTACCTGGAAATTATCCTCCTGTGCAGCCCAGCATGTAATAGCAATACAGCCTCAGTTTGCTGTCCTTACAAGGCCTTTCACTAACTTTTGTCTGGAAAGTTTGAACTGTAACCAGATCTGTATCCGTGCATGAAAATCATCAGAAAGTCTCAGACGCAAGACATCAGGCAACAGTTGCAAAAGCATGTACTCTTTGAAGATATTAAAAATGGGTCTCGAAACGTTCTTAGAGTGTCCAGGTTATCAGTCTTTACATACAATTGAGTCACATCTCATTACTGGCTTTGACAGCAATAAAACAATGCCATTGAGGATGCTGAAGAAAATAGAACGGCGCCCTTGGGAGCATCTCCCTTTATTTAACCGAGACAATAATGTCTGCTTGTCTACATACTGGCAGGCTACATTTAGCGGAGCATGAATTTTAATATCCATCTCTGCTCTTTTGTTTTTTTTTTCATGTGGTGTTTTGATGTGCAAATACAGTCACTTAGGTTTTACGGCCTAGTTCAAATAAGTTGGACACACAAACTTGCAAAATTAAAGCTGGTTTATAGTCACAAGTAAATGAAAAAAAGACGAAAATCTGATAAGAGGACACACAAGTCTATGTGGTTATGAAGGAAGCACTTGTTGGCTTACTGATAAAGGGAAAATACACTAATGACTATCTCTACTGGGAACTTCCTTTTACTTCCTTGTTTCAGGAGAGGTATGAGATGTTTTTCTGTAACCATTTTTGCTGAAATAATTAAAATCTTCACATACCCCTCACAGTCAATGAATTAAATGTTCTGACATTAAAAAAATAAATGAATTAAAAAAATCACTCAGTTGTGGAATAGGTAAGGCTGTCAAAACCCCATCCAATGATCTGGAACACTGTCTGTCCGCAGCTGGCAAATAGACAACTATGGGTCAATCAAACTCTAATTAATGTGACATGTCTTTTGAAAGATAGACAAGCATTACACATTCAGGTGAGGGCAGTCTGGAGGAAGAGCACAGGCCCTTTTGGATTCAGTGTTTTTAAAATGTAGCTTGCTTGGGGGATTTTATATCCCTCTTTTAAGATAAACCTCTTTACTTGTCAGTGGGAAAGTGTTGAACAGACACACACACACACACACACACACACACACACACACACACAGACACACACACAGAAATTGGAAATGGAAACTTATGCCAGCACTAATATACGGTAGTATTTTGTCTCTGCTTCTCTCTCTCTGTCTCCCTTTTCCACTGTCTGTATAGTCTGATTTACTTGATGGATGTCTTCTTTTGAGAAGCCAAGGGTCTAGGTAGAGTCTTAATGCGTGTCTTGCTTCTTGCTTCTGTCCTTCCATTTTCAGCTCTCCGTGGAGCTGCCTTGTTAGAAAGCCTCGGCCGTTTGAAGGGTCCAGGACTAGGTCCGCTGGGGCGCTTCCACTGCAAATGGACTTAAATGAGTGTGTCTGGTTCCTCTCCTGGTCTCTGCGGGGGACAAAACTGCCCAGTTCTGACCAGAGGGAGCCCATTAACACAGGACTTACAAGAAAGGAGAGCTCCCAGAAATTGGGTCTTTCAGAGTGCCAGGGAAAGATTACTGCTCCTCCCTCTGGCACTGCGCACTGTGCATGAATTACTGTGAGATGATGCTGTGGTCAGGCAAGGGGAGAAGCAGACCTGCAATTTATATTGTCTGTGAATAATTAATACGACTCTGGTTCTCTCAAGCTTCCTTTCTCTTTATCCTTGAATGGCAAATGGCTCTCTGAAAAGCTTGGTGTCAGTCAGTCACTGTAGTTTGACTGTTTTAAGAGGTGGACCGTGGGGTCAAACAGGACATCATGACCGAGAGGCCATGTTTGGCACAGGCGATGACCTCCTGCCTAAAGCGGGTTTGTGTGGCAGCGTACAAGTACATGTTAACAGCTGCGTTGCTAAGGCACAGCATGGTGCCCAGGTCGGCTGCCACATTGAGTGTGAGCCCGTAGTCCAGGCGCTCCATCTCCGGGCTTGACGTCGTTCGCAGGATGAACTGGGTCACGGCGCGCACCACCGACAGCAGCAGGAACGTCATGGAAACCGTCACCAGCAGCACCACGGACTTCCTCCGTCGTGAACGCAACAGTGGTAGCGGTGGCAGCGAGATGGACAGCGGTCGGAGTCTCGGCGTGGGCGAGCCGGGGGAGACTGGCGGCTCACATACGGGCCAGATTCGGTTGCATTTAGCAATCTGGCGCAGCGTGAACCCATTGAGAGTGAGGATGATCAGGAAAGGCAGGACATAGGACAGCAACGTCTGGAAGCCCACTAGTAAGTGGATGAAGAAGGTGGGCGCCTGTGCGTTGTACACACACCTCCACCTGCCCAGTTGCTGGTCGTACTCGGACGCGTTGGCCCACAGGTGCGGCACAGCCACCAGGTGACTCAGCACAAAAATGCTGCCAATGGCCCACAATGCACTGCGTGGTGTGCAGAAGCGCAGCTTCAGGCTCCAGGTGTTGATGGCTAGGAAACGCTCGGCTGTGAAGGTGACCACCAGCCAGGTGGAGGCGTTGTAGACACCATAGGTGAAGAGGTCGCGGACACTGCACCAGGGTTGGCGCACCCAGAACGGCTCCACGCTGTGGAACTTCACCACCAGCTCCAGCACCACGATGCTCACCAGCACACCCGTGTCTGCCACCGCCATGGCCATCAAATAGTAGGTGCTGGATCGGGACAACATGCAGTTCCTTCTCCAGAAGATCAGGAAAGTGATGATGTTGGCTAGGGTAAACACACAGTTAGTCACTCACAATCAGTTCCAGCCATCACTTTCTGAAATCTTTAGGTCAATAATGAAACTTAAATCCAATTATATTCAACCCAGGTAAATTATGTGGAAGAAATTAGACTGAACGATTCGTGCTGATTCTGAAATCATTATCAAATTATCTGTACTGCCATGTTTCCTCCAAGTTGATGACCCACTTGTGACTGTGGACCACAAATCTGTTTGAGAGTCCATGTGCTGTACATGGTGGGTGTGGTGTGTAGTGTCTGTATGCCCTTGAAAGGAAATACTCACAGGGTATGCCAATAGCAGCCAGTATTGGGTAGTAGATCTTCTGGAGGGTGACCATCCAGTGTTCCTGTGCGACCATGGTTTCGCCGTCCGCCTGAACTGCAAACTGCAACCCAAACCTAGGTCCTGTTTCCCTCTCTTCTCTCATCCCTTTCTCCACCTCTCCAATTGTTGTTCTTAGGGTTTGTTCTTTTTCTTCATCAGACCACAGAGAGAGCGATCTGAGGTGCTCGCCCGCGCTCCGCCCCTTGACCGTACCTGGTGGTTGCCATGGCAACTTGGTCCGAGCAGCAGTAGGTCAGAATGTTGTTTTAAGTACTGTTTTCCATTTTGACCTGAGAGCCATTCCCAAACACAACGTCACTCGGGGCTTTACTGAATTGCTTGTTTCCGTGATAACAGAAGGCCTTGTTTACAGTTAGTGTTTATTAGCATGGTAGACACACACACACACACACACACACACACACACACATACATGAATGGCACATCATTATGTTTTTTATCACTTATTTCCATCTCTCACTATCTCACTCTTCCTCTCATCCTTCCCTCCTTCCAACACACACACACATGCACGCAGATAAAGACACACGCACTCTCTCTCTCTGTCTCTCTCTCTCTCTCACACACACACACACACACACACACACACACACACACACACACATTCACACAGATAAAGACACACACTCTCTCTCATATACACACACACATCCACTCTCTCTCTCTCTCTCTTTTTCTCGCTCTTACACACACACAAGCACAAACACACGCACACACACAAAAACACACACACAAACACACACACACACACACACACACACACACACACACGCATATGCACACACACACCTCAGTGGGCCAGTCTGGCACAGACACTGCTGGTGAGAGGTCCAGACATGTTGATGGTCCTCCACACAGTGCAGACATACTGCAGCCAGGTGGCCAGGAAGTAGCCATACAGTAGGCAGTGGAACACAGCCAAGAAGTGGGTCTGTCCAGAGATGTAGAGCAGATGAAACACACACACACACACACACACACACACACAAACACACACACACACACACACAAACATACATACAAACACACACACACACACACACACACACCAAACACACAAAACCCATAGGGTTTGTGTTTAGTTCCCTCGGAGCCTATAACTAGAAATTTTAAAAATGGTGCTGCCGTTTCGATTCTACTAGTTTTGTATGAGGAGTCGTGAACTCCCGACACCCTATGCAGTAATCTCATGTGAAAGATAATTTCTAGTTGTACCTTCACCCACCCTTTAAGAAGCTTAGCCGTTCAGGAAGCATCGATTCTTTGATGGTTTGTCTTGTAATCCGCTGGGATTTTTTCCTTTACTGCCTGTAGCATGAAGATAGATTAATAATGCATTCCTTGTTGTGTTGTGATGGACAGGGCAAATCCATCGCTTCAATAGCTTTTGTGTCTGGTCATTGTGTGTTGTCATTTGTGATAACCAGGGCAGGTACAAAAGCATGTTGTCGTGTAAGGATGGACATTGATCTCAGGCGCTTACAAATTTTAAATTGCTTGAACATTGAATTCATCATAGCTCAAAGCCTAGATTGAGTTATGGGCCTTGTCTTGTTACGCAGACAAATAGCTTGTCCAGTGAATTACAAGAACAGAGAGCGCCTTGCTAAACACATGCAGTGAATGCAGGGTGTAATCAAGCATCCTGCCAGTAGATGGCACTCTAGAAGAAAACTTTTAGCCAACCTCCCCATCAGATGGTGGATCACACTCTGCTTTCATGGTGTCCTTTGCAACTGTGTGCAGTTTGTTTCAAAGCTGGTCCGTTCATGTCATGGCCATCAGATGCCATTACTTTTGTGTTTTTTTTCACCCAACCTCTCTGTTGAAAACGCCATGGACTGAACACTAAAGCCTGTGGTCGCTAAACTGCTAGTCAGAATCTAATCACTCTAGCAGTACAGTTGGTTCTGCTCTATTGTGAGGAGGCCCTCTTACACTCAAGTGCCATTATCTGCGATGTTGTTTTCAATTCAGAGATGTTCTTGGTACCACTTCATTTCCTATAAATGCCTAAGGGGTTGGTGGTGGGGTATCTGTTGCTAGGGTAACTAAGAATCGCAACTGGTTTACTGAACGAGTGGTTGGATCTCTGCGGTATTTATTTATTTATTTATTCTATTTTTTCACACACATCTGGGATCAATCTGCCAATACATCACATAGCCTTGAGAGAACAAGAACCCACAGTTTCATTGTTTTGGTGGGTTGTGGTAGCCACACAGAGGATAGCTCTCTGCAGTCCTGTGCTGTGTTTGCGCCCTTTTAATTTCAGCCAGTTCTCTAGGACCTTTCTGTATGTGAACATCTCTACTGACTATTCTCTGTTCATCACAACACATTAGTAAAGGATGTTATCCTATGTACAAATGTACAATGAGTTGTTCTTGGTGGAATAACCAATATGGCAATACAGCAACGAAGTGTGCAATCATATCCAATCATAAGTTGATGTTCTTATATGTGTAATTTGGATAGTGTAGCCATGCAAAGATGTACTAAATATTAATACCTAACTGTACTGATACATACCTATTAAATAATCCCTCTTATACATACCTATTAAATAATGCTCATTCTATTTAGGGGAGCATGGGAATGATAGCTTACAGCCTCAGCCTTCCCCAATGTCCAACACTGGCCCCGCGTGGGCAGTGCTAGTCTCACTGTGGGTGGCTCCTACTCAGGGTTAGCCTGGTGCCTCAGGGCCACACTTGTAGTTTCCATTATAAAAATATAAACCATCTTTCATATACAGCCCATTCACATGATTAAATTATATAAGTAAGCCCCAGGCAACTTGTAATAGAGAGGCGTTATTTTTTTTTTTTTTAAGTGAAAGTTACAACGTCACACGTCTGAAATCCTGTGAGTGGACAGCAGTTAATCCCAGGCTATAAGGCAAATATACTCTTATTTTGACCTGTTAGCTGGAACATCCTTTATGCAACATTTTAAACAACTCCTGGAATTCCCAGTTGATTTAGCTGTGTATTAACTGAAAAAAAAACACTTAAAAAAAATTCAAGCATGCATGCATGCATGCCAGTCTTCTGTAAGCTGATTGGCATTCCAGAGGTGTCCTGATTCCTCCATAATTACCTTGACTTCTGGCTTATAATTAAATCAGGCATATAAAGTCTATGCAGGGGCAGGCAGCAGCCTTTGGTTGTATTTGTGTGTGTGTGTGTGTGAGAGAGAGAGAGAGAGAGAGAGAGAGAGAAAGAGAGAGAGAGATGCTGCAGTCACTCACGCATGGTCGGCCTTCTAACGGTAGCCTGAAGGGCGCAGGGAGGAACGCGACATATTTTTGTTGTTGTACAGGTTGAGAGAAGCTGTTGTTTGAGAGATGGAAAGACACTCCATTCCTTCCTGTTTCAGCAGGGCCAAGTGATCCAACTGATGTGGATCAGCAGCTTCCGACTGTCTGTTCAAACCCCTCAGTGATGTGAATGTGTTTGTTTAGGGTCACACATTTCCTCGAAGATTTATTTGTATTGTCAACTATATTATGTGTTGTTAATTCCCTTATATTGTAATGTAAGTTTGTATGTGTATGTGTGTGTGTGTGTGTGTGTGTGTGTCTGTGTGTATGAGTTTGTGTGTGGGCAGGCTTTTATTTTAATTAAACATACAGTATATTTGGTTTACACTATTGTTATACTACTTTGGAGCTGTGATGGTTGTGTACTTTGGTTTCAGTTCAGCCTTTCTATCTGGTTGATATTGTGGCCGGTAAATATTTTATAATATGCAGCCATTCTGTGTGTCTAATCTGTGATAGATTCCTGTGTTGTTGTGTGGGTCACTGGATTCTTCAAATAGATGCACCTTCATTGTCCCATCTAGCTGTGTGTGTGTGTGTGTGTGTGTGTGTGTGTGTGTGTGTGTGGTGTGTGTGTGTGTGACATTTCATATGTACATGTTTTGTGTGTGTGTGTGTGTGTATAATGTGATCAGTATCTGGTTTGTGTGTGTGTGTTTGTGTGTGTGTTCTACAACAATCAGGTGTGTTTGTACTGTATAGGTGAGTGTTTTTTCCAGGCTCTGCTGTAGAGATGTGTCTATGCTGACGTCTGCTTCATGAGGCACGGTTGAGCCCAAGAGATGCAGAGAGCCTCTGATCCATCGCCCAGATTATGTTTGTCGTTCCGAGAGGATTGGCGTGGTAAAATGGATTACAGCGCTGGACATTTATGTTTTTTCTCTCTCCCCCCCCCCCCCCTTTCCCTTTTTTTATTTGCAAAACTACTTAACTGCTTTGATGATGAAAAAATGAAATAAAATGGCTTATGATGAAGGGATGAGATTTTTGGCCTCTGCTGTACTTGGATTGAGTCACGGATGGATAATGGAGGGGAAGAAAGAGAGAGATAGAGAGAGAGAAGATAGAACATGGAAAATATAGAGAGACTCTTTGATCTGAAGTTGTTTGCACTATATTACACATGTTTTGTGTTATGTGTTACCACGCTCTGTGGTCAGTCTCTTCTCCTGTATGTGTTTGGGTCGCTCACGTGTGCCTGTCACTCAGGTCCATATCCATCTGGGCCGATGTGAGGGGCTTTTGTGGAATTTGGCCCGTCACCAAGACCCATTAAATCTCCTTGTTTTCCACCGCCTCCAATCTCTGTTTGAACTCCCAGAGCATGATGCGGGGCTTTTCTGGGGAGAGTGGGCTTAAAGAGCAGATTAGAGGCAGGAGAGGGACCGGGCGGGTGACGGGGCGGGTGGGTGGTTGACGGACGCACCACCGGTGTCCTGAGAACGCCTGTATTCTGCAGCCACAGGGGCCAGCAGGTTTCCGTGGTTTCCAAGTCAGCGCTTCTCTTCCCAGGCCATGGAACACATCAATCACACAGATGAGTTCATGCGTGAACACACACACACACACACACACACACACACACACACACGTACACAAACACTCACACACATACACATACCCACACACACACACACACAAATTCAACCCCAGCAGTTTGTTAACCTCTCACTGTGACGCTGTCTATTGGTATTTAAATCAACACAATATCAAAATTTGTATTAATTTGCAGAGTCCACCTAAGTTGCATACAGAAGGTTACAGATAGTCTGAGAAATCTGTGGGAGCGCTAGACACTGTTCTGCCACAACGCCAGATGAATTTTAAGCTATTTGTTAGTCTAAAAAATACATATGGTTTATTTTATAAACGTATTGTATCTAATCTACAATTGGCATGTTTGGATATATCCATACCTGCACTCATACAGTGTGTTTACTGGTTTGTTTATTATTTATCAGTCGGCTGTAAGATGCGGGCAAATCATTCCTTCGCGCTGTGAGGAGGAAGGTAAACGAGTCGAACGTTGCTTTGGTATGCGTTGCCATGAGGCAGTCTGCGGCACAGTGTGTTTTACAGACATTAGTCCTGTGTCAGTCTTGCTACGGCCGCTGCCGCAGTAAGTAATTGCCTTTTCCTGCTCGGCAACAGTTGTGTGTGATGGATGGGCTTCCTCTTGATAAAGACGCATCACTGCTGCTGCCACCGCTGGTACCACACGGTCCCTCTGGGAGCAGCCGATACTCGTGCAGTCACACACACCACGGGGAAAAAGGGACAGAGATGTTGCAACAGCGATTGTGTATTGGTGTGTGTGTGTGTGTGTGTGTGTGTGTGACTCTTTCTCTTCCTGTATGCATTAGTCTCTGAGTGTGTGTGTGTCTTACATGTGTGTGTGTGTATGTGTTGGGGTGAGAGAGAGGTAGATAGAGAGATTGTGAATGCCGTGTGGATGTGTATTTGCGGAGGGAAGAGTTTCCATCAGAGCAACTTGTGCATACTGAATATACTGAGAGAGTCAGTGGTAGACTCAAAACCACAGATTGCATGTGAGTGAGACAAGGATAGCTTAAAGTTTATTCTGACAGCACAACTGATTGAGGCAACATACTTGCACTATACATGCAAACATCTGTGCGAGAATGTTTTTGTGAGCTGATGTTGTACGGCAGTTTATGTGTGTGTGTGTGTGTGTGTGTGTGTGTTTGTGGTTGAACTCGGATACCCATGCATCGGAGCATGGCACGGCAGACGTGTTGTGCTTCATGTTGAGTGCATTGCCTGGGTGTTTGAGAGATGTTTCGCGCCAGATATCGTGGCAGGGAATTGCATGATGCAATTTGAGAGTTGCAAGGGGGATGATTATAATGACGGGTGTAAATTATGCATGCCTGCGCTGTGAGCTGTTTTAGCAGCGGAGCGACTCAGGCGCATGGCTTCCCTTTTCAGAGGGTGAGAAACATCCTGCCTGCTGCCTCTCACACATGTGGCTGAACCTTCTGCTCTGGTCTGACTTGTTAATTGCCACAGAGGAAAACATTGCTTCTTACAACTCTCCTATCTTCGTCTATCAAAAACAGATAAGATTGTAAGCGGTTATTATGGGGTAAACCAACCCACCGCCCTGTTGTTTGAGGTTAGCAAGCGCTGTCAGTAGGAAGCAGAATGAGAAAATTTGGTACATACAGACCAAATTTGTGAACGGGCAGCTAATGCTAACTGAAAGGGGCAAAGAATATAAAACTGAAACTTGCCGATATCAGTCAGGGTTAAGTATCATTTGGCTATTTGGCCTGTCTACAGACAGCATTCTGTGATCTCAAAGAACAGGAATACGGCTCAATTTTGCCAGGAATATTGCTTGATATTGGGCTCAATTACGTCTTTTTTCTCCTGTGGGGATTTTAGGAGAAGCAAATCTATTCGAATCTATTCAAATCTATTTAGATATAATAAAGTAATCTTTTCTCTTATGTGGGCATTAGGAGACAGGCAATTCCATGGAAATGTGGACACATTCATGATGGCAATAAAATGCCACATACTTATATAATGTAAATGATTATATTAAATTTGAGGATTTGCTGTATTCAACTGTTGAGGCTAAATCTAATAATTGTAGAAAAATATACTTATTCATGTTCTGTCACATTGCCCAGAAACAGATCAGAGTTCAGTAAAATCTTAGTTATTTCTGTGAGCCGAAGACTAGACGGTCGAAAGAAGGAATGTTGTCCTCTGTGTCATCACTGGCAGCATCCGTTACCAGTGAGCGATTTAACAATTAACCGCTCAGTTGACAGACCCTTCATTTATAACCACTGCACTGTCTCACATTTTCCCCTCACAGCAGGCTGATTTCATCTAACATGGAGCCTGAGCACCAGAGCCTTTTTATCTGGGAGTGTGTGTGTGTGTGGAGCAGCTGAATCTGGAGGTGGTGGATCTCCTGTGGGTGTGCAACACACCCACGTCTTTCATTCCTCTTGCTTCATGAACCGCACCGGCTCACTGGAGAGCGGATGGAGAGCCATCACGTCCCAGCATGCACTCTGTCACACTGGTGGCTATGATGGCATCTTTTCTCTGCCACTAAAACTGGGAAGTGTGTGATGTCACTTCTCTGGTGTCTGCCTTTCTTTCTGACTGTCTGTCTGTCTGTCTGTCTGTCTATCCATCCATCCATCCAGTCATCCTTCTATCCATAGATTAAAAAAGTGCCATAAAATAGTACAAAACCCAGAGCAAGTATGTGTGTTGTTACTGTGAAACAACCGGTAAAAGAGAGTATTTCCTGTCTGACTGTACTGTACAGTACCGCTGCATTTCCAGAGGATGAAAATAGGCTGTGTGATCATGGCAGAGCGTGTAGGCGTGCCGTGGACTGATGGCATTCAGACAAGAGCTGCTGTGTCTGTGGTTCCACTGCTGAAGGAGAGGAGAGGAGAAGATAGGGTCTCTGCTATGACATCCACCCCTCGCTCTTTGAGAACATCACCTCGGCATCAGATGAAGTAGTCTTGCTATCCTCTCTGACACACACACACACACACAAACACACACACACACACATTCAGAAAGAGACACTGAATGTTTTCTGGAAAGGTGCAGGATAGATGTAAGTGGACACATGCGCTCATCCTAAGAGATACAGACACACATACACATTTACTTTCCACATATAGTGAGACTGGGGGACATTCCTCTGTGTCTAAGTGTGTGTGTGTATGTGTGTGTGAGAGAGTGGGGGGGGCAAGAGAGATGTATTTTTAATGTAAATCAAGAAAAGAGGGAATTGTATAAAAAGCAATAACGCTGTCTGAGAGGCACTTACCTGACCACTAAATGTTTTACTTTTTCTCAGCAGGGTCAAACTGTATATCACTCGCTACTCTCCCTACCTTCTCGTTTTTCTTGTCCTGGTCTGCAACAAACCCCAAAGCAATGTAAGTGGCAACACTGATCAATATCTTAGCAATTTACTACCATCTGGGCAATTTGATCAATTCATGTAGTAACAAACTCAGGGGAAGGCAGACTACCCACGGCTAGGACATGGAAATGGACTTTTTAATAAACGCCTGCTCACAAAAATGGTCCTTTTCATTCTCTTCCATTGGGCTGGCCAGAGTTCTAGCATTTCTCCCAATATCGTGTATTTATCAGCAGCCTTTCACTGAGATGTAGTAGAGCAGTGGAAAAGGGGGCAGCAATGCTTTACAGTGATTCCTTACTATTGCTTTAGGTCACACACACACACACACACACACACACACACACACACACACACACACACACACACACACACACACGCATGGCCAGGGCTGAGTATAATTGGGATGTACTCATAATTGTCATCCCGACTGTAGCTCAGCAACCCGTTGCATAATTCATCTGCCGAGCCTCCTTCCTCTCCTCTCCCTAGTCTATTTATAAACAGTCTTCATTCATTCCCATGTAGCTCTCTCTCTCTCCCTCCCTCTCTCTCCCTCTGTCTCTCTCCATGGCTCCAGAGCATATCCCCACTTTACTTAACCTTCCACACCCCCCCTTTCCTCTTACTTATGGGAAAAGCAAAGGGCCCTTAAATGCTTAAGAGAGTGGTCAAGCGGGATGGGAAACTCTTATGAAAGGAGAAATAAACTAATAGAGAGCAGAACTGAGGAAGGGATTATGCTTTCTTTCTCTCTCTTTCTCTCTCTCTCTCTCTCTCTAATGACAACAGTGATTCTCTAGAGTTCCTTTTCTCTTTTCTCTCTTCAATGTTCTTTTTTTGAGGATTAGCAAAAACTAGAAAAAAAAGGGAGGCAGACAGAGAGATGTAGAGAGTGGGAAGAGAGAGAAAGAGAAAAAGGGAATGGGAAGAGAGAGAGAGAGAGAGAGAGAGAAGTAGAGTGAATATTTATGTAACCTTCAGACTGATCTCTGTACAGAAAAAGTACAGGCCTTTAAGAGTAAGCAATGCTGGCCCTGCTCCATCACTAGGCTGCTATACACAAGTTTGTCTCCCCCTGTAGTCATATTTGCATTATCAGAAATAAGAATGATAATACTGTAAAATAAACATTCATAGTGCTTAGCGGTTGTTAAAGAAGGAGAATGCAGAGACCTGCTTGTTACACGCCGTCAGTGTGAGCTAAGATTGGCTCTGCTCCAGAGTGCTCACTTCAAAGAACAGAGATGTTCATGTGCGCTCACTGGAAACACCAAGGGATTGACATAGAAAGGTTTCTGCATCAGCGAAGCATTTGCATTTATTTCCCAAGAAAAAAAAAAAAAGCCATAATCTACTGCATCAGTTATAGCTCCTCAAAATAGCTTTTAGTGTTAGACCTATTTTTAGCACTTTCATTATTGTTGTTGTTGCAGTTTGAAAACATGATTATATCCTCAGTTGATCACATCTCTAAACTGATTTCTACAATTCTATAGGCGCTTATCATTTAGCTGTAATGTGAACCAACCTTGATGCACACATGCAATCTGGGATATCGCCTCAGGGAATCCTGTATGACACCCCACTCTCTATTGACTCATGTTGATACCAAATCTCATTAGGGTGACAGAAATCATCCATCATTTCTCCAAGTGTAATTAGTAAGAAAAAGATTTTCTGCTTTCAACGCCCTCATATTTCATTGGATTTCTGTACCAAGGACCACACTGATAAATGTTAAATGGCTTGCCTGTGATTTATCTATTTGCATGTAACTCTCTCTCTCTCACTCACCACACACACACACAATCACACCCCCACACAAACACACACACATTTTTTTCCAATAAATGTTTAGGAATAGTATAGGTATACTATAGCATAGTATGTATAGGAACTCTCAAAAAACATGAAATAAGATTTGATTGGATTTGAATCATTCTGAAGTACCCCCCCACTAGGTGACATCTGAAGTAAAATCTAAGTCATCTCTCTTGTGTGATTTGGACTTTATTTAAACTTCATGTTGAAATGACCTCCAAACTGTGCCTCCATGAGTGGAGAAACGCTCATCTGGAATACGCCCATGGTGTGACTGACACCACAGCAAGGGTTCCCCAGGTGTGTGTGTGTGTGTGTGTGTGTGTGTGTGTGTGTGCGTGTGCGCACGTGTGCATGTGTAAGCATGTGTGAGCATGTATTTGTGTATCAGGGCTCCCATGGGTCCTTAGAATCCTTGAAAGTTTGTGAATTTGTGAAAAAAAGGAAAGTTTACAAAAAATCAACATGAGTAGACATGGGGCATTATTATATTTTGCAGAAAAGGCCAGTCATCAGTTCCTCTGTATCTTTTACAGTAAACTGTTATCTCTGAGCTGTGTGAGCTGCTGTGTAAATTGGCAGTATATCTCAGTGCTGTAACTGTAACTACCTTTGATCTGTGTCACAAACTATGCTGTCCTCTTCAAGGCAATTTTCCTAGAAAGTCCTTGAATTTTATGTCCAAGAAGGTGTGGGTATACCTGCCTTTAAAGCGTTTTTATCTTCAACCCATCATGCTACTGATTAAACATTATTGTCTTGATAGTCTCATTTGTCTCAGATATAGGGGAGAGTGTGTTCACATCTCTCTTTTCAGTTGTTGTCTGTGTTGAAACAGTGAGTGAACTTTGTATCTGTGTCTCAGATTACACTGTGTTTTTGAATTTGAGAAAATTTGCCCTGGAAAGTCCAGTCAAAGTCCTTGACTCTGATGTCTGAGAAGATGTGGTAACGCTGGTGTGTGTGTATGTGTGTTGTGCATCTCTCTTACTCCTCTAATACGTGTTGTTAATAATTATTATTGGTCATGTTCTCCTGTTCTGTCTTTAGCTACTGCCTTTGTTAGCCTCTTTCTTTTTCGCTAACTTTCTCTGTGCCTCTACTCTACTCTACTCTTTCTTTCCCCTCACACACACAGACAAACACACACACTCTCTCTCATTTAACAAGCTATTTATCTTTTGAGGAACAAAAACAGAAGAATTTGGCTCTCAATGAGATGTAATAAGGACTATCTTGAATCTTGGATCTGTGAGAATCAGTGTGTATGCTTGTGTGTGTGTATGTGTGCTTTATTTGTTTTTATACTTATTTTTTATTACTCTGTGTGTGTGTGTGTGTGTATGTGTGCATGCATGTGTGCGTGTGTGTGTGTGTGTGTGTGTGTGTGTGTGTTAAAGCGAACCTCATGTGTGCTGTGTGCTCAGTGCTTTGATGAGAGCATTTTTGAGCAGTGCTTGTCTGAGCCTCCAGCATGTTTAATGTCACAGCGCTGAGTCAGCCTCCATTGCTCCTGGACTCTCCACAGCGATGGGGGGAGCAGCCGGGTGAGGGGAGCAACAACAACAACAACAACAACAAAAGAAAGAAAGAAAGAAAGACAGAAAGACAGAAAAAAGACAGAGAAGGCAGAGGGATTAAATGAAGCAGTTGGGGGAAGTGGACAGAGAATGGGTGAAGGTCGGAGCATCAGCATGGATGTCCTGAGTGAAGACCTCTGTTAGAGCTGCGACTGATGACCAGCATGGCTGTGCTTTTAGGCAGGCAGAGCTTGGAGGTGTGACCTTCACCCTACAAATCCTTGCGCTCTAATCTATGACACATGCCAGCACTGGAACACATAAACAGACCCCATTAATGTGATGCACAGGAACACTGGCATTATACCACACACACACACACACACACATGCATGTATGATGCATTGCTCAGACATGTAAATTTAGGGAAGTCATGCAAAACGATCAGGTAACACACATACAAATAAACACATATGCATTTAGGTGTTTTTTTTGACAGACAGAGGGTTTGGTGTTCAGTGGCAGTGGGATGACTCCAGTCCTCCTCTAAATGTCCTTGTCTTTTCATTGGGAGCAGAACACATCTCTTTCGGAGCAGAGAGGAGCGCAACGCAGCGCTCTTTCCCCCTCACCCTCAGTGCGCTGTGCTGCGTGCTCATAAATCTCTAGCGGCACCTCAGAGAATGTTCTCAGCTCCACCACAGGCTGCAATACCCACTGCACTCCGGCACAGGTACAGAAACATCAGTACAGTATCCACAAATACAGCCTCACATGGACGTCTAAAAATAATAATAATAAAAAAACACACATCTTGCCAATCATCAGTAATCATGGAAATTTAATCTTGATTATGGACTCACCTAGAAAAGCACTGAATCAATTTGGAATTACCAGCATTGAACCAGGGAAGCAGAATCTAATCACAGTTATTGAATCACTAAAACCAAATTGTATAAGAGCTTGAATCACTTGTAACAGAATAACATCACAAACAGTGAATCACCAGTACAGAATTATCAAAGTGAAAACAGCAGATTTAAAAACTGCAGCATCTGAGTCACTAAACAGACACAAACAAATAGTAGGTCCATGTCACCGGTTGCAAATATCTACTATGAAATAATTCCAAAACTATAATCGTTCCCTGATCCAATAACAAATAAATGCACATAAAAAAAGAAAAAAAAACAAACAACAGATAACAAAAATAAAAATACTGAGTGCCAGTAAACTCAAAATAAATGCCAGGTGCTCCTGAAGCCAACACAAAAGTCTGAAAGCAGTAAAAACAAACATGGCGGCCCCTGGGACTACTTTAGGCCGCTCTCACATCTTCATTACCTTTAGTAACTTGGGCAAAGTGTAAAAAACAGCAGCCAGTTTAAACCCTCCGTGGGTCTCCATCACCACGTCCCATCTTTAAATAAAGGGGTTTGAACTATTTCTCCTTGACTAGATGCTAGAGTTCAATTCAATTCAAGTCAATTCAACTGAGTCCCTTTAATCCCATTTCATTCTATGCTGCTCTTTTCTAATCAGAGGTGTTTGACTAATCACTACACTGTGCCTTTTATTTGGACTGAAAGTGCTCTGTACTCAAACCTAAAGCTCAAACCTCCCCATGTGATTCAATCAGAGGAGACCTATCAGAACGACAGACCTGAGGTAAATGTCAGCAGATGACAGACATGCTGCAAATCACGGAACGGTGGATCATGAGATCCATTTACATTAATGAATCTTCAGTCCAGGACCATTGACTCTCAGAATGTTTGAGCAGCACTTGGTCAATAAATCAATACCTTCATTGTCTAAGTTGAGACATTTGTAGGGCTGTCGAGGAGCATAAATTTGCATGAAGCATGTAACAGCTGTTTAAGAATTTAGTGTGTGAGGAATGTGAATGGTGCTGCTCTTTCTGGTCTAATGAAGTGACTCGGTAACACTTAATATCACAGGGCCTTGTTTGGCTATTTACACCATAGATTATAGTGTAACAATTTATGTACCGAGGCGTAAAAACAATGGAATAGTGTGTACTACAGATTGTTGATTCATGTGTAATATATCTGCCAAAATCATTTCCTATTAAACATGTATTAATATATGTACACATCTGTATAATTGTCCATATTACATCTGTATATCTGTACATCTGTAGATTTGCCTGTGTGTAGTAGTATAGACCATTTGTATATTTGTATATTGTATACTTTATCTGCACATCGCTTTTTTGTAAATCAATACTAATTTATACCCATCTTTACACTGCCCTATCTGTAAATAATTGCTCCCATAATTTATTTGTACATAATCTGCACATAAATATTCCCACCATAATTTATTTGTACATAATCTGCACAGATATGTTCCCACTTTTACACTGCCCTTATCTGTACATAACTGCTCCTAACTGTACATACTGTACATACTGCACATACTGTACTGTATTGCACTTCTGATTAATGCTAAACTGTATTTCTTTACTCTGCATGATACATGTGTAATGGAAATAAAGTTGAATCTAATCTAATCTAATGTACTAGGACTAAGGAACATGTAATTACAAATAGTCCCTTTACTAGATGGTATACTCTGGTGTGAAATGGTATACTCTGGTGTGAAATGGTATGCTCTGGTGTGAAATGGTATACTCTGGTGTGAAATGGTATACTCTGGTGTATGTTACAATGTAATTAATGGTGTAGACACATGTATTTTAACAAGGGCAATGCAATTTAAAGTGTTACCAGTGACTCTGTTAGCTGTTAGCACATGTGTCGAAAGACGTCTCTTAGCCTTGCTATGCTGAGATTTGAGCCCCCCGAAGCCTAAAGTCAGGAAAGGGTGTGCTCTCACACTGACTGTGCGAGTCATGCATTTTCTCGCGGGCCAGCGCCTGGGTCGGCTCCCTGGCATTTACACAAAGCCCAAATGAACTGCCCAGCAACAACCTGTCCTGCCTTGTCTCCTCATCTGCCCTTTTGAGGGGAGGAAACGTAAACGCTGATGGGTCCTACTTGGCCTGCCCACTGTTTGAGAGGTTGTCTTGGAGTGTGTGTGTGTGTGTGTGTGTGTGTGTGTGTGTGTGTGTGTGTGTGTGTGTGAAAAGCTTGATGACTTGTCAATAGCTATCAATTTAGTGTGGTGGTGTGATGGCTGAGATGTGTAAGGAGAGGAAGTGTCATTACACTGCTGAGTAATGATGATGTGCTCCTGGACCAGAGGCTACACATCCATAAGAGACCCAGTCAGAATGAGAGAAAATGGGGAATGGAAGAATGATCACACACACACACACACACACACACACACACACACACACACACACTCTCTCTCTCCCTCTTTCTCTCACTCTCACACACACACAGATACACACTGTCACACACATGCACTATCTCTCTCTCTCTCTTTCTCTCACACACACTCTTTTTTTTTCTCTCTCTCTCTCTCTCACACACACAGACACACACGTACACATACACTCTCTCTCTTTCATTCCCTCTAACACACACACACACACACACACACACACACACACATGCACACACACAGATTCTTGATCTCTAATGTTTCGTCATATTGAATGATGAGGAGGAAGTTCTTTGCTTCTCATTTGACTGTTTTGATGGAACTGAAAAAAAAAAAAGAGAATACCGGCACAGAGTCCACTGGCCTTAATCTGAGGATTACAGCATCAGTAATGTCTCTGAGGGGCATGTGTGTGTGTGTGTGGATTAGGGCATCAGTGATGTCTCAGTGCTAGAGTGTGTGTGTATGATCTTAGGCCCGTGTAGGTTTTGTGTCAGCCTGGGTGGTGCCCGTGAGGGTAAGCGTTAAATCCGCTTGGCGCAGATGAAAATGGCCTTCGGGCTGACTGCCAATCATGTTGTGTCCAAGCAACCACTCATCAGAAGAGGGAGGGACCATTTGTGGGCCACACCCATAGACAAGGCACATTATGACTGGTCCAGAATAAGATGAGCACATCCCCAAACTGTTTCCCCTCAGCAGCAAGCCCCTTGAGTCTCATTTACACTGTGAAACAGTAAAATGAAATATCATATTTATACTATATGTCCACTGAAGGGCGGGGGGAGAGAGGGGGACCAGAACCGAGCCATGGAAACACTGTGCAACATTCCATGAACAGATCAATAAAACTTAAACATTTTAAACCAATAAAAACATTAACAAAAAACAACACCTTCACTTATTAAACAAATAAAATCCTTATTAAAATCCTGGTCTGCTTAAAAAGGGCTTATTACAGTCTTAATGTAGGCTACATGGAACTGAGAAGTCAAAGTCCCGCATCCCTGTTCTCTTCCCTGCTGCTTCAAACCCATGCATCTCCCACCTGTGTTATGCTGAGACAGTGCTCTGGCTTAACGGCTGTTCCCTCCTCAGATAGATGTGATGTGTTTGCGCGAGTAAATACATAAAAAGTGGAAAGAGAAATACAGGAAAAGTTCTCATCCTAGACAGAGGAGCTCTCCTCTCCTCTCTCCTCTCCTCCCCTCTCTCCTCTCCTCTCTTCTTCTCTCCTCTCTTCTCCTCTCCTCTCCTCTCCTCTCCTCCCCTCTCCTCTCCTCTCCTCTTCTCCCCTCTCCTCTCCTCTCCTCTCCTCCTCCTCCTCTCCCCTCTCCTCCCCTCCCCTCCCCTACCCTCTCCTCTCCTCTCCTCTCAGTCTTGCAGGGTGTCTCTTCATCTATCAGACTCCAGTGCCAACCTGCCTGCCTGTAGGAGTCAAATGTGTGCCAGAGCCAGAGCCAACCTCGGCCTACTCTTGCCTCACCACACACACACACACACACACACACACAGCCTTGGCCTGCTCCTGCCTCACAACACACACACACACACACACACACACACACACACACACAGCCTTGGCCTGCTCCTGCCTCACAACACACACACACACACACACAGCCCCCTAGTGTCCTTCCAGCTGGAACACCTGGTCTTGGATGAGGCAGAGTGTTGGGGCTAAAGCTCTAGCTTGAGACTAAATATTTGGCACAAGTTAAGGTAGGGTCACCAGATGACCCTGATTTTGGTGGTCTGTCCCCTGTGAAGTGCAAAAACCACCACTTTGTGTCAGATTTTAGAAGCTAAAACATTATTAATTTTAACGACATTGACTGCAGAAATAGAAATGTCCCCAGTTCTCAAGATAAATTCCAGGAGATGTCTCAGATTTCCATCTTAGAGGTCTGGTCACCTTATCTTAAGGTCCATTCATAGCAGGAACTAACTACAAAGACAACTGTAAACATAACAGTATTAATGTCCAGTGTCCAACTGACTTACAATGACGAAAGTCTCTCATGCCAACAGATGTAATGTCTAAAATTCACTGATTTGTGATAGGCTATTAGCATTTTTTCGTTCTCAACACTGGTCTGACAGTGATCCCAATGATATAGTTGCAGAGATTGTTGTCATTGTAGTTTGTGGACGTGGTTGTTCATACTGATTATAGCGACAATTACAGTCATAGTTGACTGTTGTCAGGTCTGCATCAGATCTGGCCACAACCACGCCACCTCACTCCGCTTCACAAACCCACAACTCCTTAATCAGCTCGTCACCTCGTTCACAGCCACTTCCTGGTTCGCGTGCACGCTCTCCCGAGTACTAATTGGTTTCACCTGGTCTCCACAGTTCTTAAGCAGCACTCCCTGGTCTCTTGTCGTCTGGCCTCGTCAATCCTCCCCTGGATCAGCGCCGAGTCAGTCGTGTTGTTTCTCTGCTTCCGAGAAGTCTTTGTGCCTTGCGCTCTTCGTCCTTGGACTCTTTATTTGGGTACTGTTTAGTCCCTCGTTACACCGTGTTCTTTAATTAGTACTTAGTTCATTTTATGTTACCTTTTGTGTTTTAGTTCTGCCTTAAACGTCTGAGCTTTATAGTTTTACCCTTTGTCCTTGGCTATCGTTAGCTGATGTTGACCTTGTTTGAATTTTGTTTAGCTTATTTGAAAATAAAACCCCCTGCTTGCAAAAATCTAGTTGTGTTTAGTCTGTGCCTGACAACTATATTATATATATATATATATATGTATTGACTTATAGCTTGGTTTGAACAGCACCTTACCTTTGGCCTTAACACTCCCTCTAACCCACGGAGGCATTAGAGAAGAATGAGAGAGAGGAAAAACTACCCCAATGGACTCTGTGCGAGGCAGATGTAAAGTCCCAGAAGGCCTTTCATTCAGGATGGACGAAAGTTTCCGGTAATTAGCTTTTATGTTGGTAAATTTATGAATAAATTTATGTTGGTAAATTTAATGAGGCTAGTAGAACAAGCTAACTACGAAATGAACCCTGAACTGGAGAGAGACATGGAGAGCTTATTAGTTAGGCTTACTTTTGATAATAAACTAATATCACTTCTGTATACAACTAACGTTAATGCCTAATATCAATCTAATCTACCGTACTTTACAAAAATAGATGTTCACCGGAAAAGAGTAACCATCCTGAACGAGGAACGAGGAAGTCCTTCTGGGACTTTACGTCTGCCATGCACAGAACCCATTCATTTCAATGGCCCATGCTAGGCTAGCTACTTCAACAAAACAGGTTTGGCACTCACCACCTTCATCTTTTTTAAAACAACATTTCAGGAAGCTTATTTCCGGCACCACCTAGAGTTAGACAGTTAGGTTCCACCAACGTGTATGTGCAAGGGTAAGCCCTGCCCTACACTGAACATGCATGTGCAAGGGTAAGCCCTGCCCTACCTGAACATGTATGGTCTGTGAACACAGAGTCCACCAATCTGCATGTAAAAATGGAGCCACACAGAGTACCATTTTCAGAATATATATACGATGCAGATTCTGATGCAAATCAGCTGAAGCTGACCATCCAAATGCTGACCACATGCCAACTTCACATCATTTATTAAAATAGTCAGTAAAAATGGCAGCCATGTTAATATAACTACTGATGTAATCCATATAACTAGTTTGAAAGTTCTACTCTTCGTCTGTTGTGTAAAACCCAGCTCTGACCAATTTACACTCTGACCTTGGAACAGGTGCGGTGTGGGAATGACTCTCATGATTGTGTGTGTGCCAGCAGATTTGGGTGCATATTTCCATCACAGCAAGGTGAACACCCTGTAAATTGAAATGGCTCCTTGCACGTATTATGTAAGGGATCTGAGTCATCTCACATACTGTGGCACATCTCAGAGCAGCCCTTAGAGCGAGATCCTTGGATGAACACAGACATATACAGAAACACACAGATGCAAGGGGAAGAGGATCCATATGACACTATCACTATATATTTAGAAAATAGTCTATATCCATGCGTGCTTATGATGATGCTATAGATGCATGGTACACTTGGGGTGCATCTACCCAAAGCAGCCTGAAGGAGAGAGAAGACAAATGTTTTTACAGTGCTGGCAGGAAGTCTCAGTAGGAAGTGACCATTGACACCATTATTGCTGGAGTCTTGTCCTACCTGCTGAGTATGCTGATAGGGCTCAGTAGGCAATCTATGGCCCTTGAGCACACCAGGGTTGCTGCACAGACAGCCCATCCACAGAGAGCAGTGAGGGCCATGATAAAAACAATATGATTGTTTCTGGCGTTTCTGCCTATTTTCACCATCTTATCCAGTTACAACAAAGAGACAAAGATACAAAGTTACAGAGATACAAATAAAAAGTGAAAACAGTTTGCTAACAAAACACTAGCTTGTTATGTGGAGTATTGACAGTGATCTGCAGGTTGTGGTTTGCTTCTGTTTTTTTTTCTTTTTTTCATTTAATCCTCTGTTAGGACAACAGCAGTGACAGAAACACATTTTTTGTCAGTGGGGATAAAATACTTCCAATATTTCATCACTCTGGTTGCTGACAGTAGATCATATCTCGGGTTATACAAAAACCCATAAGGTCTTGACACCCATGCACACACACACAAACACACACACACACACACACACACACACACAGAGCCTGGCTCTCTGTTGCTGTACTCATAGCTAATGCCACTGCAAGAAGATGCATTGTGACGGGCTAATGAGTTTTTAAATATAGAAATAAATAAATGACCGCATCTGATCACGGCACAGCAGGACGGCTTGTGTTATGATTCAAAGTGAGACACGAAATTGTGCGTGTCCGTGTGGTCGCATCTATGAAATAAGGCCGTCGTGGTTGAACTGCCACGGCTGTGAAGACAACATGACAGGCGCTCACAACGAGTGGGCTTTTAACACGAATCAACAAGATGGAAAGAGTAAGAAGGAGAGAGAAAGAGAGAGAGAGAGAGAGAGAGACTGGAGAAGCATGATTTATTTAGGCAAATCTAATTAGGATGTTTGAAAGTCTGTATTGCACTCTCGTAAATCCTAGTGTTGTCAACACGGGTTCAGCTAGGGGGTTAGAGCAATTTCACCGCATCAGGACCTCCCCCATGCCGAGGGTCCTCCTCCATCACAGGGCTTCCTGCTGCTGTTGCTGCAGTGGCTCAGCCAAAGACCACAAGCAGCTTCTCACCTCATCGCATCCCTGATGCACTTCAATGTGAACTTGAGGTCACCCTCATAGGCCCAGCTATAGGCCAGCCTATTGCATGTGCATGTGACCGTATAGGCCAACTGCATGTGACCTTGTAATGTCACGCTCATAGGCCCTGCTACAGTCCATGTGACCTTGTGAGGTCACCCTCATAGGCCCTGCTACAGTCCATGTGACCTTGTAAGGTCACGCTCATAGGCCCTGCTACAGTCCATGTGACCTTGTGAGGTCACCCTCATAGGCCCTGCTACAGTCCATGTGACCTTGTAAGGTCACGCTCATAGGCCCTGCTATAGTCTATGTGACCTTGTGAGGTCACGCTCATAGGCCCTGCTACAGTCCATGTGACCTTGTAAGGTCACGCTCATAGGCCCTGCTACAGTCCATGTGACCTTGTGAGGTCACGCTCATAGGCCTAGCTATAAGCCTGCATGTGTTAGACTTCTTCGCCCCCCTCTTTTCCCTGATAAAAATGTGTGTTATGTGTTCATAGAAACCTGTCCACCTGCAACACCTAACTTAATTATAATCATATTGTAATCACAATGCGTAGCCTGCTATGATGGTAAAAGATTAAACTTAAGTCCTTGATATTGTTACTTTGTAAGCCAAAAACTGGTATTTATGGTTTCAGACATGATCAAGGCAACTTCAATACTTTTTCGTGCAGTATTGAAACTGTGGAGGATTTTTGATATGTAGGAAAAAACCTTAATGTATGTTTACTGTGATTGTAATCATGTAGTAAAGATGTGAGGGCATTCTGTGGGGATGTGCTTACTGGAGGCTTACACTATATATGATACTGAAATGAGGGTGGTTAGCGACATCTTTGTTTAACAAGATTACACAAGCTTTATGGACCATATGGCCATGTTTGCAGCCCTGGGTGCATAAAACTGATAGATGGTCACTACAGAGACCATACCGCCATCATGTCTGGTGAAAGAGCATTTAAATATGTTACACAGAGTACTCAGTCAGGGCAGCCTGTAGTAGGATGAGCTCAGTGGTCTATTGTTTCTCTTTCCCCCTCTTTCAGTTCCTCAGCAATACCAGGAGATGAGAGTTTAGCTCTCAATGGCATGCCCCCCCCCCCCCCCCACTCTTAAAAATAGAGTGCATGAAAGTCTAAGATGCTTTCAGGAGCATTACTCCCATTTCGTTTGCCCGAGTGGAACGAGCGCCGTGTGCTGCCTCTCCCCCTCTCCGCAGTTCTCCGCACTCTCTGTTCTACATTGCCCTGACACATTAGGAGACACTCCTCTCACACTCTGCTACACGTCACGTCACACATTGCCATCCGACCCTAAATTCTCTGTCACTTCCACAAAGGACAGGGATGCTTCAACTCAGTAGCACACTTGCTGGAGTCCACAGCTGTGGTAAATATTTGCCCATGTCTGTGTGCCTCGGCTCACAGGTTGAATGCAAGCTCTAGAAATCGCTGTATTAAGCTGAGACAGATGTTCTGTGACATCACTAAAACACGAATGATTAGATGAAATTGCAGAATCATCGCCTACATGTATGTTGAGCCCTCATGGTTTGGCTGGATGGGTGTTGATATCCAATAGGGTCCTTTGAATTAGATTAGATTATTATCATTCTCTTTCACCAGACTGAAACATCTTGTTGTCTGTGAAACACACTATTAGTCATCTTTTTCCTCTGATATTAGAAAGACACATCTTTATAAGCCTATGCTGAATCCACTGTCAGACCTGGACACAGTATGTTTATATCTCTAAATGATCAGGTCTGTCAGAGAACCTTATTCAGTTACTGCATATTAGAAGCTATTGCTGAGTTGGACACTTTTGTTTTTTCTGTCTCTAGTTAAACAAGTCAGGGATCATGTGCTGTCCATTGGTCAATAGCACAAGTCTTGACAGGGCATATCGGTACTTTTTACCCTATTGGATCTTAATTTCCAATATTGACTGACAGAAAGCACACTATCCCTTGACAAACACTTGGTTTGCCTTCTTCCTTCCATTTCATTTCCTTCCTGTTGGTGACTTTTACACTGAAATACATGCAGTTCCATGCAACACTGCCCTGAGGCTGGTGTTACCGTGCCGTTGCTCCCACTATGGACAGGTGGATTGCAGCATCAGCCAGAGCTACACCAGAGGTTTGTCCAAATTGAATCCCAGAAGGTAATGCACTGAGAGTTAGGTGCCACTGACTGTACAGCGCAGCACAGCGCTGTGATTCTGCAGTGGAGCGTTTCTGCCATCGGACAATGGCATGCAGCGTTGCAGCAGAGAAGCAGCCCGTGAGAAGAATTTATAATCTTGAAGTCAGCCTCCAGCTCCAACCCTTCACACACACACACACACACACACACACATACTCTCTCTCTCTCTCCCCTCCCCATCCTCCCACTCTCATCCCCCACCTCTCTCTCTCATCCCTCCATCTTTCTCTCATGCATGTGGTTTGGCACCAAAAGGCAGTGAATCTTAGACTCTGTTGTTTCGGGTGCTGCATGAATCTTTAAAATCATACATGAAAGATGAATGCCATCTTACTATCTCCTCTCCTGGGACACCTTCAATTGTCCTTTTCCTCAAGCGAGTGCTCTCCCCTGGACAAAAATAACTGGCTGGATGATCTAGTGAGGGAATGGGTGATAGGAAACAATCGGAGTGTGATTTTGGCATTATCGCATAAATAACCAATGGGAATGGCAGTGGGGAACAGTGAACCGTGACCTCAGACACTTAATGATTGCAGCAGCAGAGCAGAGCATTTTTGTTGTTGTTGTTGCTGATGTTGTTTTCATTCCCGAGCTTCAGATTGATTGTTCTCTCTCCCATAGGAAGGTCATGTTCTATCTCCCTGCATTGGTATTAATTGTTAGGAGGGAGGAATGCAAAATGGAATCCTCATTCAAAAGGAATGAATGTCACGGTGCAAGACAACTCTTCTCCATCAAATGTTCATTCTGCTCTCTCTCTTGATTGCTCTCTCTCCCTCCCTCTGTCCCTTTCCATCACAGAGTACAATCCTGTCAGCCAGTGGGAAGAGAGCGAGTGAGTGTGTGTGTGAGAGAGAGAGAGAGAGAGAGAGAGAGAGAGAGGATAATACCTTGTGAATGCTTGATGAATGTGGTGGTCAGGCTTAGCCTGTCAGGCTGCTCTTTGGCTGTGTAGCAGGCAGGCGCACAGGGAGAGCGCGAAAAGATCGTCTGCGTGCGCACGCCTATACGTGTGTGTGTCGGAGTGTGAGCGTGCGAATGCGCGTGTCTCTGTCTGCGTGTGTAAGCGTGTGTGTGTGTGTGTGAGTGTGTATTACACGCACACACAGCACAGCGAGAGACCGAAGCTCTGAGGCATTCCATCATCAGCTACACCCCTGCAGCCACTCACTCTCCTTCCCCTGCTCTTCCTGGAGAGAGAGAGAGAGAGAGAGGGAGAGAGACACAGGAGAGAGAGAGAGAGCGAGAGAGATAGAGGGAGAGAGAGAGTCACACAATACGCAAGGCACACCACGACAAGAAGTCTCAAATCTGCCCAGTCGAAGACTCTTCTTGCTCTCTCTCCTTGCTGCTGCTCTTCCACGTCGACTGAGGGAAAAAAATAGAAAGAGAGAGAGAGAGCGAGCGAGCGAACAAGAGAGCGACAGAAAAGGAGAAGAGAGTCGAAGAGCCCACACTGCTTCTCCAGCTCCTCCGTGGCTGCACGAGTGTGTGTGTGTGTGTGTGTGTGTGTTTTTCTCTCTCTCCTCCTCTCTCTCTGCATTCGCTTGGTGAGGAGCTGCAGTGACAGAAGGCAGCAGCTGAAGCCGGTGCCTAGTCTCTGAAGAGGCCAGGATGCTAAACAACGTGACAGACGGCGAGGAGGGGGACGGAGGACCCAACAGTCAGGGTGAGTCAACCCCAGTGTGTGTGTTCATGTCTGTGTGTGTGTGTGTGTGTTTACGTGTGTGTGTGTGGGTGGCTGCACTTTGTATGCAGAGAGTTGGGCAGCACTGTATCACCCTCTTTGCAGCAGCTTTGGTGCCTGCAAGTGTGTGTGTGTGTGTGTGTGTGGTGTGTGTGTGTGTGTGTGTGTGCTGGTGAGCTTTTACTGCAAGGCTGCTGTGAGGAGAATAATAATGCCTTTTCTCTGCCTGGAGAGGGACAGTGCACGTGTGATTAAGTTTGCAAGCGTGTGCACGTGAGTCTGCCTCTTGGTGTATGCATGCATGTGCATGTGTGTGTGTGTGCGGGGGGGAGTGTGTGTGTGGATACGTGGACTGCATATGAGTAAATGAGTGAGTGTGTGATAATCGGTCTCTGTATTTGGGACGAGAGTAACAGAGAGAGGGAGAAGGGAAGAGCAAGGCTTGCTGCAGCATTGGTTCTGACTCCTGTGTGGTTTTTGCTAGTTGGCATGGGAGCCTAGTCCAGTTTCATCATGGTCACCTCCCCTGGGCTCATGCATCAACCCGTGACTGCTTGCCAGTTTCTCCCTCTGTTCCTCTGTCTCTCCCTCATTCCCTCCATATCTCTCTTTCCTTCTGTCTATCTATCTCTCTTTCCTTCTATCTATCTATCTATCTATCTATCTATCTATCTGTCTGTTTTCTATCAATCTTTCTTTCTATCTATCTGTAGCGCTGCATGATAAAGACTGAATTTGAATATGCAGCAGAATATGGCATCCCCCCCCCCCCCCCCCCCCCACACCACACACACACACACACACACACACACACCACACACACACTGATCTCTCAGGCTGACATGTCTCCGTTTGCCGGCTGCTGTCTCCTCTGCCGCCGGCTGACATGCGGTGATGCCGGAGCTCCGAGAGCTCGCTTTGCTTGAACGCTGAATCGCACACACATGCACACACACACACACACACACACACACACACACACACATTCTCCCGCCAAGTGCTGTCACAATCCTGCCCCCCCCCCACCCTCTAAATCCCTCATTCAGGCACCCTCTATACTACTCTGCGTTGAAGGCTACCTCTCTCTTATCTGTCATGCTTTATGAATTAGTTTGCGTGGTGCCTCTCCTCGCCTGTGGGTGCTTGCTGACGGATAGATAACGACGAGAGCTTTGAGAAGACGAATGAAAAAAAGAGAGAGACAGAGAAAGAAGAGAGAGAGAAAGAGAGAGAAAGAAAGAGGAAGGCTAAAAGATGGTCAGATAGATGAGATGATTGAGATGAAGGAAAAGAAAGACCTTTCAGTAGAGAAAGATGAGCGTATTTTTGACGGCGTGGATCAGATTTGAGTCCTCAGATGGGGCTTGGATTTGTCTCTTATGTGCGCACTGCAACAAATTCACAGCCCTTTGATGTGTGTGTGTGTGTGTGTGTGTGTGTGTGTGTGTGTATGCGTGGCTCTGCCTGCCTGCATGCATATGCGTGCTCATCCTGTGACAGTGGCTTCTCTTCCTTACAATATGTGGCTAATGGTGCAGTAACTCGGCACTAATGAGATGCACTACAGTATGATTTTTAAATGGACTGTCATTTCTCTGAAGTCACACACACACACACACACACACATGCATGGAACACGCATGTCTCTGTGAGGTTCCAAGTCTTCTCGGAAGCTCATTAAGTCCTAGTGCTGAGCCATGGACGCTGTCCAGAGTGCTGAAATTTCACCCCCCCAAAAAAGGGTCTGTATTCTCCTGTGCTAACTGGGGTGCTGAAATCGTTTGGCGTATGGCAGCTCTGACTGACTGTGAAAGTGATGTGGTCGCTGTCCAGGGTGCTGTGATGTCAGCTGCCTCTTGCTGTGCTGCAAACTCAGAGTCCTCTACTGAGCCACCACTGCAGAGGAACAGACCTGAGACCTCAGAGCTGCGGGGAAAACGACTGAATTATTTTTGCATTAACTTTTAGAGGAAAGAATCACGGCAGTGCAAGCTTATTAAGACATATTTGTTGTATATCCATGCATGTGTGTGTGTCTGTGTGTGTCTGTGTCTGTCTGTGTGTGTGGGAGGGTCGGTGAATATGCAGCGTTGTGCGATTTGTCTTCGGTTGTTTATCCTTTTGCCTGTGCGTTTCTGTGAGAGACAGAGGTAGTGGGTATATACTGTGTTTGGGTTTGTAAAGAAAGCAAACATAATGTATACTG
Source organism: Tenualosa ilisha (assembly GCA_015244755.2). NCBI lineage: Eukaryota > Metazoa > Chordata > Actinopteri > Clupeiformes > Clupeidae > Tenualosa > Tenualosa ilisha. The sequence continues at coordinate 88,701 of PYXC01001758.1, forward strand.
TACATATATGGTATTGTGCTTGCTTGTCTGAATATCAGTGTGCATGTATGTGTGAGTGTGTGTGTGTCTTGGTGAGAGTGTGTGTGCGTGTGTTGGCCTGGTTTAGAGCTCTACTCTGCCTGGTGATTGGGGACATGGTCTGCGCTGCAGTGGTCTGGCCTCGTCTGCTACAGACATATTTAGATTATCAGGACATCTGGCATGACACAGAGCAACAGCAGCACCACATATTACTGCTCTTCACACACATCACCTGTGAAAGCCAGCCACCTCCCAAACTCCCACACACACACACACACACACACACCACACACACACACACACATACACACACACCACCATACATTACTCATGACTGTGGAGCAGACTATGTGTCACAGTAATGCTATACTGGCAGTGTTAGTGCTAGGCTGTCTGTTCGGTAGATATATCCTCTATATTTCTGGTGTGCAGCATCGTTGTGCATTTTTGCAGTGATCCAGAGCAGGGTTAGGAGGGAGTTTAGGAGCCTTGTCACGGGCCTTTCATGGGCAGAGTGACCCAAATGTCACGTCCTGCAAAAAACACTTGTCTCTCCGTGTCACTTGTGTTTATTTTTGGAACATTAGGAGTGGTGGTTTATGTGGATTAGCAGGCTGCCTCCCCCCTCCTCCAACTCCTCATCTGTGTGTTTTGTGCGCGTGTCTATGTTTGTATTTGTGTGATTGTGTGTGTGTGTGTCTGTGTATTTGTATGTGTGTATGTTTATATATGTATTTGTGTGTGTATGTGTCTCTGTGTATTGTGTGTCTCTGTGTATTTGTGTGTGTGCGTGTGCATGTGTGTGTGTGTGTGTGTGTGTGTGTGTGTGAGTGTGTGTGTGTGTGCGCGTGTGACTGAATGGGGATGTTTGAGTAGCAGATAGCCTCCTAGAGGTTTTTGCTGATGAATAGATCACTAAAAGACTGGGTCAAAGGACAGCACTTCACCCATGTCTACATCACAATGGCAGTTGTTAGTGAGATGCACTGGTCCGCACACACACTCACACACACACACGCACAGTTGCACAAACCCATAAACACAGAAACACACACAAAAACACACATACACACACATACATATTTGCCCCTATAATTACCACGTATGCCCTAGGCCCCTGTGGTATTTAAGACTGCTCTCATTATTGTGTATGATTGATTGAGGTCAGCTTGTTTGGGCCTCGTGGGAATCCTTTCATTACATACTTACCATGTGTCAGCATCATGCCTGCAGTGGTCTGCCGTAGCATCCCGCGCGCGTGTGTGTGTGTGTGTGTGTGTGAGGTGTTCATGTCGGAAGACGCACATAAAAATTTATACGTGTCACTTTTTCACTCTACAAACCTTTCCTATCATGTTAGATGCACTCAGTCTGGCAGATAAAACAGGCTCTTCAGAGCATGGAGGCAGGAATTTGAAGCTGGTGGCCACAGAGACGGAGTCTTCTCTTTCCCGAGGGTCACTGGGATGGTGTCGTCTCACTCATCGACTTGGCATTTGTCTGCGGGCTGACGACTCTATTGGATTAAAAGCAGAAATTGGATTCAAGGAGAGAAATGTGTCTATTGACTTCACACGCGGTGCGCGCTGACCTTATTATAGGGGCCCGTCCCACACATTCCCCCGGAGTGGCGCTCTGTAGGGTAATGGAGCCCATCAAAGCAACAATAGCACCTCATGATGGGGAATGCCAAGACAGCAGTGGTTTAGGGACGAGGAGGGTGAAAGAAGGGAAGAGAGAGAGTGAGAAAGAGAGAGAGAGAGAGAAAGAGAGTGAGAAAAAGAGAAAGAGGTCTAGACGGCAGGAGGGTTGGTGTGTAGGGGGTTTAGTGGTGGTGGTGTTCGGAAGGATCGGGTGGCCTTTTCATTTGGGTTTGCTTTCAGGATGAGCCTAAACGGTTCCCTGCCAGCCTCCTTTTTAACAGTAATCCTGCAAATGTTGTTGATTTGTACTCCAGCCTTGGCACCGGCCAGACTGGGGATACATGGGCAAAGATGGCACTAAACCGCCGACTGCTGCTAATGACGGGTTTTTGTGCAAGGTTAGGCAAGGTGGCAGTGCCACGCAGTCATCAACTCCGCCCAGGCCCTCCAGCGCTGCCCACGGGCATCTCATTGCCTACTCACGGGCAGCGTCCATGCTGTCTTATTGATCCTAAAGACATGTAATCATGGAGTCACATTAGGAGTCACATAAATCTGAAATATTGTAAATGCATCTAGGTACATATACGCACACTGCCATCCAGAAGTTTGAAATCACTGAAGCATTTGCTTGTCTTTGAAAGAAAATCATATTTTTTTGACCGATATTTAGCTACTTTAGTATTCAAGGCATCAGCTGCATAATATGCAAAGTGTGGCTGAATATTATTGTAAACAATTGTTGGGGAAAAGAAATCAAATTTTGTCAGAAACACATTCAGTTGTTCCCGAAATTGAGGTTGGTTGGTTGTCACAAAGAATTGCCTTTAAATATTACAAAGTATTTAACTACACACTACACATCGCACGGTGAAACCTGTCTGTAACCAGGATGGATGCCCTGGTGCACAACTGCTCAAGCTGATAAAAAAGTATCAGATCCCTCAATTTGTGAACCAGATGTTTCACTAGTGCCACAGCTGACAGCTTTATTAAAAAGTACCCAGAAAACACCTGTCTTATCCACAACTGTGAACAGACTCTGGTATGCTGGCCTCCTGCTAAGTCTTAAAGTAAAACCAAAAATTGTAGGTCTATCTGAGAGTGCACAGCCAATGAGAATGAAAGACCAGAATTTGGACTGTAACAATGGTAACAGCAAGATGGACTATCATCATCTCTCAAGCATGTAATTATGTAGTTAGTATGAAATTTGTAAAAAGGAATCTTTAACAATAAAGGATGTGTCTACATTTTTCAATACCTCTGTTAAGCCACCCTCTGTGGATGGGACACTTGGCTGGACAGTCACATCCTACAAGGAGACAGTGACCCAAAGTATTGCTCCAAATTATGCAAGATCTATTTCTGGAAGTCACTCAAGCTGCAATGCCGCTAATTTTGTCATTGCTGTAAATGGAGGCTGTATTTCATGTAGGCAAATATCGGAGAACAAAATTCTTACTTTATGTTAGATGCTATTTCTAATACCTTAATTTATGGATAAAAACATGACCATTCCAGGAAAACATGTCCTCTGGGTGATTCCAAATAATTGAAAATATACACTACATTCACTGTACTGTATGTAGGCACCCACTCACTCACTGTACCGACCTAAATACCTATTTTCCAGCTAGCCCACAAACATGTCTATATTTTTTAAATATAGTTCACCTTAAATTAAAATAATTGAGAATATCTGTTTTCTCCTGAATGCTAATCAGAGATCCAAATCATCTGAAATGCTCTCTCAGACATTCCCTCTATACGCTGCTATTGATTAGACAAGAGAGCAGCATTTAGTGTGTTTGATTGAGTGTCTGTGTCGGCAAGGGCTAAGGGCAGGCACTACCCCACCCCCGCTCATGCCTCAGCACGCCTAATGGGAGGTCACGCTCTCCAACCTTCTCACAAGATGGGGGATTTCAGAAGTGGATATTTAATTTCCTGTTCCCCTCGCGGAAATACTCTGTCACTGGCTGGCTGTCATTTTTTCTCTCTCTTTCTCTCTCTCTCTCTCTCACACACACACACACACACTTTCCCTCTTGCTCTTTTTCACAGGCTCTTTTTCATTTGTTCTCTGGCCAGCACAATCTCTTTCTAATACGCACACACACACACACATACACATACACACACACATGGATACATGTGCAGGCTATAGTGATGAGATGCAATAGATTCTAAATGTGGGTTGTTTGGGTGAGATGGGCAGTGTGTGGAGGGGGTTTGCTGGTGCGTAATTGGAAGACAAATGGGGAATGATTGGCCTGATAAAAGACGCCATGGCTTTGGCTGTCAGATTGCTAGACAGATTGTTATCATTATTGCTGGGAAAGTGTGTCTGGGTGTGCATGCGTGTATGTGTGTGTGTGTATGTGTGTGCGTGCTGAGACGAGTGCTGCGGGTCAGTCCTGCGTGTCCAAGTGATTTAATATCCGATCAGAGGAAAAAATCCATTTTCCTCCCACAAAGAGTTGTGAGAGACTGCAGTGTGTGAGCCTGTGATGATGAGAGATTCCACTGAGAGCTCGCTTCTCATCTCGGGATGCACTCGCTCTCTGCCTCGGGCCGGGCGGCACAGGGCCTCAGATGTGGCGGTCAGCATTTGAGAGATGGACCAGAGTTAGAGCCTTTAACATACACACACGCACGCACACACACACACACACACACACACACACACACACCTCTTTATCTTTGTTGTGTAATAAAGCTGTGCACTCAGTGCTGTAGTTCCCTCTGAATCAGAGAAGAGCAAAGACGACCATACAAAACATATTCCAGTTCATCCGCTGCCTATGGGGTGACCTTGCTGATCTGTTGAGACCACATGTATTTACCATGAAATTATTCAGATGCTTAGGGGACCGTATGAAAGAGAGAGGAAACGAAGAGCACACAGGCTTTGAGAATGAGATGAAAGTTAAAAATATATATGCAAAGGATATAAAGGAAGAATGGTCTGGGGGATGCATAGTGACAGTTTATACCGCACCAAACCTGTGAATTCTGGCATATTTTTAGCACATGCACGTGTGTGACATAATGTGTACATGTGGTTCACGTATGTACCTACGTAAATGTGGGACTGATGTGTATTGAGGCTCGTATCACTTATGGGTCATATATTCTTCTGTCTGTCATCAATATTTCATGCTTTACATATTGGTTATGCATTTTGTGTGTTTGTGGGTGTGTGTGTGTGTTTGTGTGTGTGTAACATATCTATTATAAGTTGTGTGTGGGTGTGCGTTATTGTATGGGATACATACGTGTGTATGTGTGTGTGTGAGGGCTCAGTGTATTGACGTGTCTTTGCAGTCGAAATACAAATTGATGTAGACTGCGGTCGCAGAGAGGGTTGGATTCCCCTGAGTGCATTTCTCTATAATCACCTTTGTGTTATTATGCAGCGCTGCGCTAACACACGCATCAGCAGAAACACCTGAAAGAGTCTCAAATGCTTTCAGTAACCTTGCCAGTCTCTCTCTCGCTCCCTCGGATACAGAGAGAATTGTTATTTCTGCAGGATGGAAGGCATTTAGTTGTCTGATTATTCAGCCTGTTCCTTCACCTCTATCATGACCTTGTAAAGGTTTGTGTCTTCATGTCTTTGATGAAGTGCTGAGACACTGCTCTGTGAAGAGGCGTTGTTTTTATGAGAACAGATCTATCATGTGCAGTTTAATCTGGTTATCGGGGCACACACACACACACGCACACACAACACACACACACACACACACACACACATGCACTCAAAGCAAGGCTAGTTTCTCTGCTGAGCTGCAGTGCATGGGAAGACAGGAGACTATTTAATAGCATTGTTTCACAAATCAAAGCGTCATCAGAAGACTGTAGCTGGCTAATGAAGCATTTACTTGATGAACACACAGGAGTCAACAGTGGGAGCCACAGGGCAACAAAACTAGAGCACCCCGGTGCAGAAACCATCTGCAGATGAATGACTCCCAGCCTCAGCCAAAGGTTGCATTAATCCTTGCAGTAGTCCATTACACACAAAGAAGAGGCTCCAACAAAATTAGACCTACCTCCCTTTATGTTCTGATATGGGCAAGAGTAGGTGCAGAGTGTGGTTTAGACGTCTTAATAAATTTGATAAATTCTAGATCTCCTGTTCTAATCTACAGGTAATATAGGTGTGTCATATTGTCTTCAAAGCAGAAAACTGATGAAACAAGGTTAATAATATAAGAAAAGATTTTAGCCTAATTGAAATACTCTGTACATAATTACATAATTAAAATTATAAAGTACAGTATAGAGTACGGTATGCTACAGATAAAATAAATAAGATATTTAGAAAGAAAGATATAAAAGTGCAATCTAAAATTCCATTCTAAAATATATTCTTGTTTTAATATAACACAGTCCTAGTTCAAATATAAGAGCATCACATGTAGTTAGGCCTTTGTGTTCTCTCCCGTCACGTCTAGATCACTGCCTAGAATGTTCTTCTGCTGTGTAGGCCCTTAGTGCCTGAAACTACTCTTGTCTCTCCAGAGGATTTGCTTTTTCAGCAAGAGAAAGAAAAGTCAGTTACCATGGTGAGAGGAGTCAGAGGTGAACTGATTGGCACATTTCTCACGGCCGAGGAGTATTGATTGGTGTGAGAGTGACTGATTGGCTATCAATAAAAAAAGGTGCTGAAGAGAATTGAGAGTCCAGTGAGGAGAGTGTGCAAGCACACACACACACACACACACACAGGAGATTGCTCTCTGCGGCATAGTTGATAAATGGTTATATTCAAATGCATGAATCTTCAATGCATAAATCCACACAAGCTTTACAGTAACACTGATCCACCTCTGAAAAAGAACTACATTAACTACAGTTAATTATAACACAGAGGCTTTTTGGTGAAGAATACCTACCAACCTATCTACCTAATTTGGACATCACTGTCATTGTGTTTTTTTATATGATAACTTTAATTAGGAAGGAAATGAATGACAGACTAATCTCAATAAGCCAGTGGTTACAGAAAAGATGTACAGAGGGACTTTAGAGTAATGGCAGGTGTAACCCCACTGGATTTAAGCTAGCATGGCTTAATCAGTTATACGGTATGTCAGAAAGGGTAAAAAGGGTTGTTAGCTTGGTTGGGAGTAGGCTGGTCTGGAGTGCCAGTCTGTCAGGGTGATGCCAGGGTGCCATGACAGGGATCTGTCGGTGGCACAGGTCAAGTGGGCATCAGATTGTAAGTGGCACAGACTGTTTTTGAGGTGAAATAAACAGCGCAAGAGAGAGAGATGGAAAGGGTATTAGAGAGAGGGAGAGAGAGAGAGAGAAAGAGAGAGCAAGTGCAAGATTAACAGGTCTCGCATTTCAGCAAAATTAGGACACAGACTTGGAGTGCAGCCCAACCCCATGCCATGCCCATTAGAACTACTCATGGTGACACTATAGTCTCACCAATCCTCGCTCAACCCACAGCCCAAAAACCCTCCCCACCTCCACCAACACCCGACCACCCCACAGCCTCCACCTTTCTCCACTCTCGTCACATGGCCCCTTATCTCTGATAGACTTAACTACCACGTCTCTCACATGTACAAACACATAAACATATACACATGCATGCACACATTTACACACACACACACAAACACACACACACATTCTTAACACTAAACATTTAACATTTGACATACATATTCTTAACACTAAACATTTAATTATATATTATTATTTATTTATTTATTTTTAAGGAGCAAAAAACACAAGAATTTTACTCTCTTATATACTAGTGTAACAAGATGTAATAATAACTATCTTGAATCTTGAACCACAACCAACAACAGGTTTTGAGCCTTGATGATTCACAGCAAGCACACAGCTCCGATCCTGCCCTGGTGTTCCATCACTGTTTGACCCAGTCGTGTCGTCTGTGCAGTGGATTGGGTGGTAGGTGGTGTCCTTAACCATACTGATGGAAAATAGGAGTGGAGTCACACAGTACAAGCAGGCGCTCCCTGAGAGAGTAAATGATGATTGCAACTCTTACCTGAAGCAGTGCAGTGCAGGGTTGGGTGGGGGTGGGTGGGTGGATGAGTGTGTGTGTGTGTGTGTGTGTGTGTGTGTGTGTGTGTGTTGGTGTAGGCTGATGAATGAATCACTTCTCAAGGTTAGTGTGTCTGACAACGGCTGTGTGTGTGAGTGTTTGTGTGTATGTGTGTGTGTGTATGTGTGTGTGTGTATGTGTGCGTGTGTGTGGGCTTCTCCTGTTTTCCTGATAAAAAAAGAAACCCTTCCTGAATGTCCTTTCTATGAAATGGTTTAATCTGCTTGCCAGATGTCGCCCCTTTCATCCTAACCACCGTTTGGGCCTGACATCAATTTGCATGATTGCCTATACACTAATGCCACCAACCAGGTTGCTGCCATTGTCATTCTACTGTGAGAAGACCTTGGGTAGACTGGTGCACGTACAGTGTTCTATGAAGTCACTGCTACTGTGTCAGCCTACCATGAGTTCTCATTGGCTAACACTGCAGCAGCACTTCCTTGCTGTGGGTGTGGTCCAAGTATGAACTGCAGGATGGGGGTAAATGGCTAGTTTTTTTTTTTTTTCTTTTTTTTTTTCGGCTCTGAAATGTACATCATCTATACATCGTCTGCAGGTTGCTCTGGTGGAACTTACTTAAAAGCTGTTGAAGAATACTGAATATTGGGAAGGAAGTGGGGGTGGGGTGGGGGTGGGGTCACAGGTGATCACTCTTATATGGGAAACAGGCAAATAATTTACTGTTTTTTGACAGGATGCCATATGTTCATGGGTGACTTATAAAACCCAAAAGGACAAGCACATTAATTCCATTTATTGATCTCTGTGTTGACAGCTCTTGTTCAAGGAGCATGTGTGTGTGTGTGTGTGTGTGTGTGTGTGTGTTGGTGTAAATGTGAATGTATGAAGGTGTGAGCAGTGCTGTGGCTGCAGCTAGCCACACACAGTCGTTATATAATAGCAGAGTGTGTTGCATGTTATGTCACCGCAGAAGAGCGTTGTATTATATAAGTGCCTCTTCTTAATACCATATACAGGATTTTAATATCGCGGCTTCATGGCCATTCCACTGATGCACTCACAGCTGATTTACGGCTTTGCCAAATTACTATGGGCAGCTGCTTCTGGAGGGGAAGCACAGAGGCCATTTTGAGGAGAGGATGAAGGACAAGAGGAACAGAGGGGGGGGGGGGGGGGTGAAAGGAGTGATTTTTGTTTTGGGAGTTGAGAGGAGATGGAAAGAGAGAAAGAGAAGAGAGAAGGAGAGAGAGAGAGAGAGAGAGAGAGAGAGAGAGAGAGAGAGAGATGAGGCTCAGGGCAGGCAGTCAAATAGAGTGCATGCCATGAAAAATTAGCCTACCTACAGCATCAGGTATCTGAGCACAATTACTCAGGAGCTATTAATATACATCTAAGTTTGTGTTGTAATGTGTGCACGTGTGACTATTGTAAGATTATTCCTGTGTGTGTGTGTGTGTGTGTGTATGTGTGTGTGTGTGCGCCTGTGTGTATGTGTGTGTGTGTGTGTGTGTGTGTGTGTGTGTGTGTGTGTTAACACAGTCAATGAAACACACCTCCACACATCTACACATGGCCTTACTCAGGACTCTCACACTCACAATTTCACTAATCCCCACCCAGCCTAAGCTGCTAACACATGTGACACTTTCCTCTCTCTCTCTGTCTTGTGTGAATGGAGATTATGAAATGTATCTGAATCTAATCCGTCCCCCAACATCCATCTCTCCCAGTTGGACAGCCGCTCTGGGCTTCACTACTGCCCACAGTCATGGCTGTCCTTGGCCCTGCACACACACACACACACACACACACACACACACACACACACACACACACATAAACAAACACATACGCACTCACACACACACACACACACACACATCTTCATACACTCTCTCTCACACACACACACACACTGCACCCACTTGAAGGGAGCAGGGCCTGTGCCCTAATGCTGTGTAAAACAAGTTGTCTTGTCGAGATGTGTCCACTCACACTCTCCATGGAGAGAGGGTGGGCAGGCTCACCCCTACAGCCCAAAGGGAAAGGGGTTTGCTCTGTGACTGAACAGCCAAAGGAAAGTGGTTTGCTCTTTGACTGAACAGCCCAAGGAAAGGGGTTTGCTCTGTGACTGAACAGCTCAAGGAGAGTGGTTTGTTCTTTGACTGAACAGCCCAAGGAAAGGGGTTTGCTCTGTGACTGTGAACAGCCCAAGGAAAGGGGTTTGCTCTGTGACTGTGAACAGCCGAAAGGAAAGGGGTTTGCTCTGTGACTGTGAACAGCCGAAAGGAAAGGGGTTTGCTCTGTGACTGTGAACAGCTGAAAGGAAAGGGGTTTGCTCTGTGACTGAACAGCCCAAAGAAAGGGGTTTGCTCTGTGACTGTGAACAGCCCAAAGGAAAGAGGTTTGCTCTTTGTGCCATCGGCAGTTGGCCTCATGCTTGCATGCAGGCGGTAGACGTGCAGCCCCCGTCCCCCATCTCCCCTCCCCACACACACACCCCCACACCCTAGTCTCGTAAGGCTTCCTCCCTCACACTCCAGCAGCGAAACCAGTGAGGCCTCTAATAAGACAGAGAGAGAGAGAGAGAGAGATGTGTCAGAGGTTCCCTCGTATCCCTTATGACTTCAGTGCTTCCCTTTCTCTGTCCCTCCCCCCCACCACCCTTCCACTCTCTCTCCTCTGGTTGCTTCTTAGTTCAACACGCCATTTTCTGTCTGCTCTGATGCACACACTTTGGAAAAGCATGGAGTATGTGGAGTATGCATGCACAGTCACACACGCACACACACACACACACACACACTGTCTCTCATTAGCATATTTATGCATTGGTGCAAGCTTGCATGCCAGGCAAATCTTCTCTCTTTCATTTCAAGAGTTAACATCATGTGATGATGTGTAGTATTTTACAGTTTTTCTTAATACAGTGGGATTGCATTCTGCACTGCATTTGCCAATATGTTCCCTCTCAGCCATGAAAAAACATGCATCGTTCTCAGTCAAGGCTTCAGTGTCATATTCAAGGACACTTGAACACAGAGCCAGGGAGGGATCCGATTGAAGCAGAGAGCTGTCACCTGCTGAACAAATGCATTTCTGTCCACATAAATCACAGGTGCTTTCAAAGCTGAGACTGTAAATCATTTAATCCCCTCTGCATAGGGGACCTGTAAAGTGGCCTGCAGCAGTCTGACCTCTCAGTGTAAGATCACAGCTCACAGCCTATCAGTAGACACTCTCACACACATGTGCAGACAGACACACAAATGCACAGGCACACACACACACACACACACTAGACATATGTGCAGACACTCAAACACACACAACTCACTTACACAAACACATACACACAAACACAAACATACACGCACACGCACACAAACACACACACACACACACACACACACACACAGACATGCAGTTCAAAAGCAGGTCCATCAACAGAGACATCAGAGAGCCCTCATGTGTTCCAGCAGGGGCCTGGTTTAAAAGCCATCTATCCTTCCATCTCTCTTGCACATCCCTAACACCCCCCCCCCCCACCCCCACCCCAAACACACACACACACACACACACACACACAGAGGCACACCTCTTCCCTTCCTCCTCATGAGCTCTGATTAAAGAGTAGCGCTTGTGGCAGTGTTTGTCCTGAGCAGCGCCCCATGCGTCAGGCCTACCCCCCGTGGCTGTATGTGCTGTGTCACCACTGCACCGTGCCACGCTGTGCCACGCTGTGCCACGCTGTGCCACGCTGTGATGGGATAACTCCCCCCTCTGCCCACACCACACTGCACCCCTCACCCCTACAGCTCGGAAAGCCCCCCGACCGGATGCCAGCTGATGCAGCTGAGGTGGGGGGAGTGTGTGTGTGTGTGTGTGTGTATGTATATGTGTGTGTGGGGGGGGGGTTGTTCTCATAAATAGCCTGAGAAGACAGACAGCTTGTCACCCCCCCAAAAAAACATATGTAATCCAGTTACAAAGTCTTTTGAGCATCAAAGAAAAGTGTCTGAAATGTTCTGTGTTACAGCTTTTGCCCATCTTCACACTTGTCTCAATACAATGTAACAATGTCCAGCTTTAGAAAACTCCTCAGTCAGTGTGCTTTACCAACACACATCTGAACACCCCAGTTGATGCTGGCTGCAAAATGCACTACAGCCATCAAAACTCTTCATACTAAACCCAAAATGACTAATGCCGCTGTAACTCTAGCCCATGCAGTCACTCAGCAAAATGCCAATGGCAATCAAGGTGTAGTGAACACAAAAACCGAAACAACTTGAATACCAAACTATCTAAGTGACATTTTTATGTATTGATGTCCCTCTGGCAATAGATTAAAATGGCATATACAGAGACTGAATGAATATTTCTCTGTATCTGTGTAAACCGAAGGAATGTGCAGATGCAAATCACAATAGAACAGTGTGAATGGAAACGGCCACTGAAATACATAAGACATGGATATTACCTCTGTGAGACTCCTTTGTACCTTTGTAGTGAGTCAAGAAAAGTTGCGTGTTCGACTTGTTAGCTCACTTTATCATGTGATCTGCTATAATGATGGCTCTGTTATGTAAAACCAGTGCAGTAGTAAAATGTTTGCACATTCTCTTGGTATATATATATATATACTAAGAAATATATATAGTTTATTTCTTAGGTTTTGACTTCACAGTTAACTGTTTTGATAAGGGTATCTAAATGCAAAACCTACTGTAGTTGCACATAATTTTGTTGAATGTGAACACTGACTAGAAGAAGTATCCATGAATTTTGGATGAAGTGGTGGTTGAATGCATTAGGTCCGAAAGCAAAGCAAAATAGAAAACTGTTTGGCTCCCATAGTCTATGCTTGTGGTGCAAATGTGCAATGTGCAAAATTGTTTTGACAAAGTAGACACTGCATTGAGACAAGAGTGAAAATGCAAAAACTGTAAATGGAGCATGATGGGACTCCTGATTCCTTGTGTGTCTGTGTGACAACACAGTGTCACCGAGTACACACACACATGTTGTGTGTTTGTGTCCGTGATGCATACATACGTGTTGTGATTCCGTGTGGCTGCAGTAGGCTTGTGCTGTGTGTGTAGCGGTGCCATGTGGCTGCAGAGGGTCTGTGATGTGTGAGTCGCTGCTGCACCCGCCCATGGTGTTTGACCTTGCAGCGCAGCGCAGCACATAGATAGCATGCCACAGAGCAGCACAGAGCAGCGCAGCGCGCAACGCGTTTGTCCCAGCTGGGCCACCTCTCGGTGGTTTGCATACTCGCTCGAGTTCCGCGGTCTCTGAAGCCGCCTCCGCTCCTCCACGCCATGCCGCCCTCCACGCCATGCCGCTCCTCCACGCCATGCCGCCCTCCACGCCATGCCGCTCCTCCACGCCATGCCGCTCCTCCACGCCATGCCGCCCCTCCACGCCATGCCGCTCCTCCACGCCATGCCGCCCTCCACGCCATGCCGCCCTCCACGCCATGCCGCCCCTCCACGCCATGCCGCTCCTCCACGCCATGCCGCTGTGCCACGCCATGCCGCTCCTCCACGCCATGCCGCTCCTCCACGCCATGCCGCCCCTCCACGCCATGCCGCTCTGCACCGTGCTGAGCTGCTGCTGTCGCATCTTTGTGCCTGTTTCGCATCTTTGTGTGTCCCCCGATACCCCCTGCCAGGGCCCCTGCTCTATACCCATCACATCATGAGAGAGGGAAAGAGAGAGAGAGAGAGAGAGCGGCGCCCCGGTGAGCAACTCTACCTGAGGAAAAAGGTGACCTGAAGTGCGAGGGATGGGGGGGAGGTATTGAATAATTCATGTTGATGGCATGGCCTTGAGTTTAACTTTGTGTCTCCTGTGCGGATCTGTCTAGCAGTGCACTGTGTGCCAGGGCATCGGAGGGAATCTCTCTCTCTCTAAAAAGAACGCGAGTGTGTTCATGTTAGGGCAACAGGACTATGAGAGGGAAGGGAAAGTCTTTGTAGGTGTGTCAGTGCATACAGGATACTGTGTCCTGTATGTGTGTGTGTGTGTGTGTGTGTGTGGAGTTATGTGTGTAAATGTGCTGTAAGATTTCCTTATTTACACTAGAGAGGATCTGCTGACAAGTCAGGTAATATTTAATTTTCAGTTGGATAGATCTGCGCAAGTGTGTGTGTTTGTGTGTGTGTGTGTGTATGTAATTTTACATGTAAGAACCCCCCCCCCCCCCCCCAAGGCAATTTCCACCCAGATCTACAGTAATATCTCACTGTAAATGAACTGATAGTCTCTTTAGAGGGCTAAAGCACAGTAATACTCTGGGATCGTGCCGTAGACTGCAAACCCAGGCAGAAATCCTGGCAACGATTTTCCTCCATCTCAGCTCAGAGGTACAGAACTCACATTTGGAACAGATTTTACAGACCCTCAAATAGCTTTCCACCTCAGCACTTTTTAAATCAAGCCTTTTACTAAGATCTAAGAGAGAGCTCCATTCTGGATAATTGCAGTTGGAAGAAGCAGTCCTTAATAAGCTGCATGTGCTTAGAAACTGAAAAGGAGTTTAATACAACTCTAAAGAGTTTTTGGCTGTAAACCTAGAGGGCTAGTCACCTAAAAGAGTTTTTGGTTTAAATCTAGAGGGCTAGTCACCTAAAAGATGGCTAAACGCTAAAGAGTTTTTGGTTAAATCTAGAGGGCTAGTCACCTAAAAGATGGCTAAACGCTAAAGAGTTTTTGGTGTAAATCTACTGGGCCAGTCACCTAAAAGACACACAAAACCTGCCAAACACCTTCCTAGAACCTGATTGGCTCTGCTAGAATATGCTAATTGGTGTTTGATGGCAATACAGTCAGTGACATCATGCTGTAAATGTTTTCTTGCATTTTGTAGTGGTTTCCTACTCTGCATCCAGAATCCAAGAGTCCTGGATGGCTGGTGGAAATAAAACCTGTTTATCTGCCCTTTGTATGACTAGATCCAAATTCATTTGGAGATCATGATAAAACAAATAGTCTAACAAAAAGGATCCTGCAAATAGTGGGAAATTGTTACATAGTGTTGTTTTCAAAATGTAAACATTTTTAAAAATTCTAGTTCGATCTACATTTATCAGTGTGTGTATGACAATGATGTTGTTAGTGGCAGTATTTCAAAACCAGAATCAATACTACAATTGCTAGAATGATTTGGCCATTACAATGGCGAGGCATGCGACTGTAATCTAATCCCATTCAGTTTTATTGTGTTTCAACAAAACCTTTCCACTAATATACCAAACCCCTCAGCCCATTATTTTCAGGCCAGAGCAACTCTGCCGCCCCTGCCATCTCCACCATCAGGGATAAAGTACTAAAACAGCTCCCAGTCTTTTCGTGAGATGTATTTGGGCTGTAGTCTCTCCCCCCCTACGCATCTCTCTCTCTCTCTCCTCAGCACCGATTCCAGCAGCCTTCCGTGTGGCGCTGTGACAGAAACCTTGGCTGATGCACTCTGACACGTGTCTCTGTTCGTGTCTTCAGAGGAGCCCAAATGTGTTAGTGGAGCTCCATTAGACCCCACAGTGAGGCGGCGGTGCTTGGAGGTGTCCGTGCTGGCATGCCAGTTACGGGGCCGAGGCTCCATTGGTCAGCTAATCTATTGGACAGCCGTCATGAGCGCATCGGTTGTAGAAAGTTGCATCTGTGTGCTGTAACACATACATACACACACTAATACACACACATATACATATACACGCAGGCATGCATGAACATAGATTGAAAGACACAAGTGCACACACACAAACAAGCACATAAATCTGGACACAAACAGAAAAGCAAACATGCATGCCCAGGCGCATAAGCAAAGGCATACAGGCTCACACGCAAGCACATGGACACACACACACACACACACACACACACACACACACAAACACAAACACACACATTCACACACACACACACACACAACAGGCAGATTTGGAAATAGAGAACAGGCCTGAGGGTTTTGAGATTTTTTAGCCATGACATACAGCTCACGCCATGGACTATGAAACATTTCAGGAACTGTGTGTGTGTGCATTCATGAGTGAGAGAATTTCAGGACAACTAAAAGCATGATCCTCTTGTTTGTTTGCATGCTTTCATTTGTCCTGTGGACATGTACCCTGAAGGTGCATGTACGCCTGTGTTTAGGCTGTGTAGTTTGGATCAAATCTGTGTTCTTACTAAGCAGCCTGTTAGATTTTGTATGTGGGTGAGTGTCTGTAGTGAAACCAGGGGAACCGCTCTGACACACCATCCCCCATGTGCATTGCCATACAGCTATATAGCTTTATGCTTGCGCTGTGCGCACTTTTAAGGAGTTGCTTTAAATCTCATTATACTGTGTATGATGACAATAAAGGCTTTCTATTCTATTCTATTCTATTCTATTCTATTCTAAATATCTGCCTGTGTGTGAGAATGTGTGCATGTGGTTGGGGAGGGCGCAGTTGAATGTGCCTGTGTATGTGTGTGTGTGCGTGTGTGTGCGTGTGTATGTGTGCGTGTATGTGTGCGTGTGTGTGTGTGTGTGTGTGTGTGTGTTTGTGAGTGTGTGTGTGTGTGCCAGGGTTACTACTGCGGCAGCTGCCTGCACCATCAGGCTGTGCTGTTCCACTATGTAGGTCAGACTGCAGAGAGGCAGGTAGACACACTCACACACACACACACACACACACTCACACACACACAGTACATCCACACACATTTTCTATCTCTCTCTCTCTCTCTCTCTCTCTCTCTTTCTCTCTCTGCCTCTACTAGTATGAATCCAGCTCCCACACACAGACCTCCAAATGAAGGAACGAAAGATTCAATGAAAGGTAAATGGATGGTTCCATCAGTGGCTGATGGCGTGAGGGAATTTCTCTAATGATCCGTCACAAATGACTCTCCACTGGTGCAGTTTTACAGTGTTTGTGTAAGGCGGGTGGCCAGTCCTCTCAACAACCTCTACATCCAAACTCACTAATCAAGAGGGATTCCACTGCAGCTGATGTGAAGCCATTTTACAGGCTAAGACACAGCTGCATTTCACCAGCTAAGACTGCTGTCACCATCAGTGTTTTCCTGCTGCTAATAGCATCTCAGATCAATACCAGCATTGCAATTGCTGCGTGCTGAAAGTGTGTTGTGCCTGTGCAATCCTTAGTTTTCAAGCTTTGTGCATCATTGTAAGTGTCATTGCTCATTATTAGAAAAGTTGGTCTCTTTGGAGGGAAGTGCATCCAGTGAATGGGATCAGCAGTTTTGTTTTTGTTTTGACCTGACCTGCAAATCTCACTCCCTGTAGTGGAACCAAGACGAACCAGCTGTTCCCATGAGCATCACTCACTGGTTCTCTCTGGGGGGGCAGGGTTGCCACTAAGAACTACACAAGGCTAGGTGTGTGTGTGTGTGTGTTGTTTGTGTGTGCACACACTCACATGTGTGTGTGTTTGTGTGTGTGTGTGTGTGTTACTCTGTTTTAAATGTGGTGTTTCATTTTGTCACCCCCCCCCCACCCCCCGCTATGTTGAGAGTTGTCTCTGCAGCACGGTCGTGTCTGCAAGCCCTGTGCTGTTTTGGGCCGATGCTTGCCTTTATATTCCTGAAGCCTCACGAGTCTTAGGCTCAGGCAGTGTCTATTTCCCTGACACACAACTCACTGAGGCTCTCGCTCTCTCTATCTGGGTCACATCACCCTGTCTCTTTCTCTCTCTCTCTCTCTCTCTCTCTCTCTCTCTATCCAGCTCTGTGATCTGTCTCTCTCTTTTGTTAGTGAGTGCTACCTTCTTGCCTCCCTTGTCCCTCTGTGGCATTCCAATCCACCCTTATCTCCATCTCTCACCCTCTTAATGCTTTTCCTGTCCTCTCTTTCTATCCCTTTTTCTCTCTCTCTCTCTCTCTCGCTCCCTCTCTCTCTCTCTCTTTCTCGCTCAGCCACAGTGGTACCCATCTCCGCTCGTCCTGTGTTATCTCCCTGATTCCCTGTCTGTGTGGCTGTATCTCCCTGTCACTATCACTCTCATTCTCTGCCTCATGCTTTTCTTTCATTTTGCTCTTTTTTTGCTCTCTCTCTCTCTCTCCCTCTCTTCTTCCTGGTCAGCCCCTTTATCCCTCGTTTTTTTCCCTTCTCTCTGTCTTGGTTTTTCTTAATCTCACTGACCTCTATCACCTCATTCATCTGTCTCTCTCTCTCTCTCTCTCTCTCACTCTCTCTCTCCCTCTCTCTTGCTCCTGCCTCCATGTTGATTGCACCACCTGGAGCAGCGGGGGGCTTGAGAAGTGAATAGATGTCTCCTGTAAGATTGAGCGCGGCCCACTCCCAACATCACTTGTCCAAAATACTGCAGAGGCACTCAGACTCGGGCAGCGAGCTGATATCCAGTGCACGAGGCCACCTGCTGAAGCTCCTCATTGCCCTAACTGGATTGCTGTCTGTCGCATCGCCTGCCGGTGTTGTTGATAATTACGCCAGTGCAATAGTCCTCGTTAATCCCCCTAGTGAGTGCGGATTACCACTGAGCAATTTATTCCTTTTTTTGTGTTGCCCCTTTGTGTCTTCACGTGTTCATCTGCACTCTCCCATCATAGACAACAAACAGAACAGGTTTCAATCTGTCGTCGTGACGATAGAATCGAGGCGGCTGGCTGTGTCTATTGTTGCAAGGTCTAATGAGACCTTATCTGACTGCAACTCCTCGATAAACTCATCGCAGGTGAGCTACTGACTCAAGATTAGTTGCCTAGCAACATGGTGCATAGTTAGACATATTTCATGGGTTGCAGATTGCAGCTCTTCTTGTAAGGCAGAGCTGTGCCATAACCTGAATTCATTTACAAAATGCTGGGGGAGATTGCCTAATCAATAGCCATTATAAGTGTGTGATGTGAAGTTAGTATATGATTATGCCAACCTGGAAGGGAGGGGGGGATGAGGATCGGGGTGAATGAGACACAGGGAGAGAAAGGCTCTGTTGCCAGAAAGACCATTACTGCAGATTAAAACTGGTTTGGACCAAGAGTGACCCAGAGGAGAAGGGACACCCTGAGAGGGAGGGAGAGACAAAGAGAAGGAGGGAAAGAGAGAGAGAGAATGAGGAGGAGGAAGAAGGGAAAAAATAAGAAGGAGAGGAGGGAAGGAGATGGAGGATGATGACTCCAGAAGTATTGCCTCTAATTTAGTTAATACATGTCAGCAGGTGTCAATAAATGTAAACCAGAAGACAAGAGCTCTTGATTTAATTATTATCCTGGAGGGGTCATCCCAGCTCCCTGCTGTCCAACTGTCTGCATCTGGGGGAATCACCACTGACTCTGCACTCACACAATAGAACTAATATTAGTCACTTACCACAGTGAACTAGGCCAAGTCATACTCTATACGGGAACAGTAACCTGAGGGTCTCTACATCTTATTTTAGGAAGACTGTAACAAATGAGGAAGATCTATGAACTACAGGTAGATTGTAAGGAAAAGTATGAATTGCAGGTATGATAGGATTGAGGGATCACAGAGGACTATGATCTACAGGTAGTCAGTGGTCAGAGGATCAAATATGGGTAATTTGGGGATTAAGACCATGAGATCTCATTCACATATGGTCTCTGTGTTTTTCACTGGAAGTAGGAAAGGGCTATGAGATTATGTTAGTCGTGTACCAGCAGAGAATGAGTTTGCACACACACATACACACACACACACACACACACACACACACACACACACACCACATCAGATAGGAGTGTTTAGACTGCACTGTCATATGAGTAGGCTCCGGGGACCTGGTGGTTTCTGGGCTGTGTCATCACAATGGTTGAGTTAGGGAATCCCCTTAAAACATCCCCCCGATTACCTTACAGGGATGAGCTGGGGCTGCGCTGCAGAGCAGACCGCAAACGACTGGCCCTGTGGCCAAACCTGTCTGCCTGCCCACGTATGTGTGTGTGTGCGTGTGTATGTGTGTGTGCGTGTGTGTGCGTGTGTGTGTGTGTGTGTGTATTGGAGTGCTGGATCTGCAGTCCCCCCCTGTCGCACTGCACTCCTTCAGCAGAGAGGAGAAGTGCTGCGTCATCCTCCACTCACCTCTGTTCTCCTTTCTTGTGTCTATTCTGTGTCGTCCTTTTTTTCAGGTCTCTGCCTCCTCCTTTCTTCTCTCTCTTCTATGTCGACTTTCTTTTTTCCTCCTCTCTCCATCTCTCCGTTTATTCCTCCATTGCTCTACGTGCCAGCCTCCAGCCTCCTCTTCTCACCAATGCTGTCTTTCTCATAGTTTCTTTCTCTTTGCAACCTCTCCCTCTCTCTTTGTTTCTTCTCCTTTAGTACTCTTCCACTCTCCTGCTTTCACAGTCTCTTCCTCTCACAGTGCTGTCTATCCCCCTTTCATAGTTTATATCTTTCAGTAAACTCTCCATAACATGTTCTCTCCATCCTGGTGCGTTTCTCACTTTGCTTTCACCTAACACAACACAACTCTCCCATCTCTCTCTCTCTCTCTCTCTTTCTTTCTGTCCCTCTTTTTCACACCCATGTTCAGCACCTATCCTGTCGCTACGCCACCCAACCCTCTCTCACTCTCTCACACTCTCACTCTCTCCTTGAACATGTCTCTCACCTTATCTTTTCTTTTTTTGCTCTATTTCTGTCTCTCTTGACTTGCTGCCCACCTCTGTCTGTCTGTCTGTCTGTGTTTCTCTGCATCAGCCTGAGAAGACAGCTGTGATTATGGGGTTTATGTGGGGGAGAGTGGGAACTAATGACAGGTGGCAGGGACCTGGGGGCCAGGCTGGGGTGGGGTGGGGTGTTGTGGGGTGGTGGTATACAGCAGCTATGTGACTGGTGGCAGGGCATGCAGTGTGTGTGTGCATGTGTGTGTGTGTGTGTGTGTGTGTGTGTGTTTGTAAGTGATGGTATGAAGCCAATCTGAGCTGCAGCCTTAGTGGGACACGTGTGTGTGTGTGTGTGTGTGTGTGTGTGTGTGTGTGTGTGTGATCACCCACTGTGCATATGTGGGCTTATGTTCACATGTGAGAACACATACAGTACATTAACATTCTCAGACAACTCAGACAATGTATATGCATTGCACCCGAATGAGTAAAGTCACACACACACACACACACACACACACGACTCACTGAAATGCGTATACAGTGCACTGGTAGGGAGTCAAGTCATATGAAATGACTTGAGATGTGTAAATGTTTACACTGACAAATCATATCCTTCCTCCCACAGTAACATACACACACACACACACACACACACACACACACACAGCAAATGTGATACAGGCATCGTCACAGCAGGTGGTGATTTCATTTCAGGCTCGTATGAGTTATTAGTGGCTTCCATCAGCGTTGGATTTTGAGCTGATTGACGTAGCTCTGATGTCACAGTGCAAACATGAAGTACTTGGCAGAGGTTGATGTGATTGTCTTATGAAATGGCGATTGGAATGTTTGCAACCACTGAAATCTCACAAATGTATTCCATCCCATGTATCTATGAGATTATATTCTTGTGTGAAGAGATTATGGTTATGTTTAATGTGTAGAGTTTGTTTCTCATACAAACGCAGATTACATGAATGGTGATAACATACCATGTAGATATATGTAGAGATTAGGAGACTGCTGAGAGTATTACAGTGGTCTGTTGAGTCCCTTAATTCAGGCACACTCATTTGAATGGCTGCATTTCAGGCCCCAGCCATTGACATCTCAAGAACAGATTACTTCTAGTTGTAAAGATTATTCCAGATTTTGAGTTTACAGTGTGTGTGTGTGTGTATGTGTGTGTGTGTGTGTTTGTGTGTGTGTGTCCATTTGGGCAAGAGACCCACCTGTAAACAGATGTGGTGTGTATGCATTTGTGGACATATTTGTATTTATATGTTTGCTGAGTACTTGCTGTTGCTTATGTGTGTGTGTGTGTGTTTCTCTGTGTGTGTGTGTGTGTGTGTGTTCATGGCTGAGTGGAGTTGTGTGTGTGAGGCAGTGGTGTATTAGTCTATGCTGCTCCTGTGCATGCCCTGTGGGGCATCATCATTTTTTTTTCCCGAGCGGTGTGCTCAGACAGCTGTTGGATTATCCCTGTGCCATGGTGTGGCGTTAAGCTTTTAAAAGCTGCTGTAAACTGTCCATTTTGTAATAAGTGAGTCACATGGACGTTGGAGTGGACCACTCACAGCTGGGTGAATTGCATCAGCTGCCCCTTCCACACACACACACACACACACACACACGCACGCACACACAAAACCACCCCCTTTCCTTGCGTCATCTCATCCAGTCAACCCACTATTATCAAATCATCAGTGCACATGTCAGATTGCTGATTTTAAATGGAGCTGATTTTTTTTTTCTCATGCATTTTGCATGTTGCTGAAATGTGAGCATTTGGCATTCGGTGATTACAAGGAGGCATTGTGTTTAATTTTTATAACAGATGACAGTTGGCCCTCTGCAGATTAAAAGTTTGTGGAGACAGCTGAACCGCATAAACTTCAAAGCTGAACTGGCCCCGAAATGAATCAGCGAATCCCAAACTGGGGTTTTTAATATCTCTGTGTCCCTCCTCTCTTGCTATCTGTATACACACACACACACAAAAAACTCACTCTATCTCTCTCCTCTCTTTCACAAACACACACACTCACACACACACATTTAATGCTCCTTAGTGCCTGCTCAATTAACTCCACATAATTTGGCTTTAATGCCACTGTTCCATGAACGGGCCATTCACCTCAACAGCCAAGTGCTGCTGTCCTGCCCTGCTCTGAGCGATACGGGTCCTTTTAGACTGTGCCCATTTTAGTCCAGTGTCAGGACCGCGGAGATTAGCAAAGAGGCCCTTATCTCCAGCGCTGCACCTTTCTCCTGTGAAGTCCACCACAGATTCACATAAACCCCCCCCCCACATACACACAGATACACATACGCACACACTCACACTTCTATCCCATAATAACCCTGCTGTGGGACCTAAGTCTGAGTCTGCCCAGTCTCTGTCATGCCATTTTCAGAGAGGCTTCATTAATGTGCAGTAGCATTATGTGTGACTGTGTGTGTAGTGTGTTTAGTGTTTAGTGTGTATGTGTGTGTGTGTGTGTGTGTGTGCATGTGTCTTTGTCTTTGTCTGTGTGTGTCGTCTCTCAGTCAGTTTGTTAGTGTATGTTAAGCCTCTCACCTTTGACCTTGGCAAATAGTAGAAAAGGTGCTTATTGCCACCGTGGCCAGGAGACAGTTTCTAAAGCCGATTGCTTTAAACATTAATCATGTTTAACATCATATGGAAACATCCGGATCACACGAATCCTAGGGGTAACATTTGTAAGAGGTCTTTTCACCAGAGGTTTGTTACTGGAGCAAAGTGGGCATCAGTCTTTCAGACACACACACACACACACAAAGGCAGAAAAGTTCTGGCAGAGAAAATGAATACCATACGTTCAGTGAATGTACAGTATGAATGCGTCATTTTGAAGGCAATCATTTGAGGATATAATTCCTGTGTGAGACCACTGCATACGTCTGTGTCACTGCGCTGCGAAACTCTGATTCAAAAATAATTTCTTATTTAGAGCGTAGTCAGGTGCTGTCGGCAGCCCGCTCATCACTCTGATTGGACGAGGCCCTGCTAGGTTTTGCGTGGCCAGCAGACATCAAAGATTCTCAGCCTGCGTGAAAAATGCTTACATCAAAGATTCCCCGCTTACAGATGTGGCCTCTTGCTCTGGCAGACTATCAAAGGAAGTGGAAGCAAGCTGTGAATTTGTATCATTAGAGGCCAGTGGATTTGCTTTCGTTCTGTGATCACTCTGGACGTTGTGTTTTTTACTGACACGGCCCAGACATGCACTGTGTCTAAACAGATCACCCCAGTGAAAACACTGGCATTTTAATGGTTCTTTGGAGAGAAACTTCACCGCAGGTGTCCACAATCCTATTGCACAGAATTTGGCATTTGGTGGTGAATTTATATCTTTCAAACCCGGGTAATCATCATGTCATTTTATGAGTAAGCTTTTTATTGCTGATAATTTTTGTGTTTGTTTTGAAATCCTTCAAACCATGTTATGTTTAATGCGCCCGCTCTCACGTCTAGATAATCAGAAAGCCACCAGTGGTGGTAATGACATGAAAAACTATCACACTTGAATGTTGACACATTACCAGTGTTGTCATTATGCCCGACATCTCGCAAGCCTCTTAAATATTACAATAGTTCATTTTTGACTTGCCTGTGTTTGCTATTGCTTATGGGCCCAGCCTGACTGAGAAATCTCATGAGGGAATGACAGAATAACAAATACCCAGTTCCACTAATTTACAGATTGAACAATAAGAATTACATTACTGTGTGAAATTCCACTTGTGTCTGTTGTTTCAGACTGATTCATCAGCAGCACTGTGGCACTGTAGTTCTGTAAATACGTTTCATTCCTCCAATTCATTCCTACGGTTCATATGGTTCATTTCTCCAATTTTTCTGAAAGAAATATTGCCACCAATCCCCCCTCGTCTGTGCAAACAAGCCCATATCCACGCTGGCCCTCACAAAAATCCACAAATCTTTAGTCCAGTCTCTGGATGATGCCTCCCAATGTGACCTGAAGACAAGTCACTAATGCAGTTCTTTTTAGATTGTTCTTGGCTTCTCATAAAGATAGCCGTCATCCCTGATGGTTTTTTTTTAATGCTGGCTTATGTTCTATTAAAGTGACCAATCTCAAAGCTTTCCTTAGACTGAGCAATTATTGACAAACTTTTGAATTTCAAACTGACTGTCATCCATAGTATTGAATTTGTTCTGTTATAGCTTTTTGATTGCCATGGCGCTTGGAGACATCACAACAAGGGTAGGGTTAGGCTTCTTTTTTGATTAGTTCCCACAACTCTTCACTGAATATGGCTTATGGGTCATTCTACTAGCGTGTAAGTAGCCTGAAAAAGTTGTGGGTTCGAATCCCAACTGCCACTGTTGTGCCCCTGAGCAAGGCACTTAACTCTAAGTTCCTCTAGGGGAGACTGGCCCTGAACAATTGATAGTTGACAAAAAATGTAAGTCGCTTTGGATAAAAGCATCTGCTAATTGCATAAATGTAACTGGAGACAGAGCGATTGAATTGAATCTGCAGTTATTTCCGTTTTTTAGTGTAAGATTTCTCAAGGCCTGGATCGTTTGCAGACTCTATAACATTGCCATGTGCCTAAGACACACATGCTGCGCTCATAATCTTCTGTGTTTTTCTGCATAGTACTGTACATAGTAGACAGCCTCTGTGTTCAGATGACCACTGTGGTTCAGATTAAATAGCCTACCGGTATTTATATACGCATCTCACCTTTTGTTACTGTTTTTCAGAGTTGAATGAGGATGACAGTGCTCTTGAATGCTCACACTGGTCACGGACAAAGTAGATATGGGTCAAATTAATCTCCTCTACCTCTTCCTCCTGATGTTTGACCCATAAAAGGACTAGGCTACGTGTTGTTCATGGGACCATACAGATCTGCAACAGTCAGCAAGCACTCCTACCTTTCCTCACAAACACAGACACACACACACGCACGCACACACACACACACACACGCACACACACACGCACACACACCATGCACATTTTGGCACAGTACATACCCTGTACTGCCCAGTGTATGTATTTATGAATCTGATTAAGTCTCCTCTCTTGTCGTTAATCAGGGTGACATTGTCCTTGGGTCATTGGTGCAGCTGCTTGGCCATCTACAGCCCTGGCATGCATAAACACTGTGCCATCAGCATTCTGTCCCCCAGGGTTTGCCCTCTGGAGCCTGTGTGCATTAGATGAAAAGCAAACTGAAATAGTGGCTATCAGACTAATGTAGGGCTGGGTAGTGAAGCCATGTCAACGCTGCCAAAGCAGTAGTCTTGTCCAAACCAGCCTGAACCGACCCGAGGCACACAAACAAAATACATGGGATCCCCTTTTGTGGTGGTGGTGGTGGTGGTGGTGAAGTCTTTGACTGCCATATTGTCGAGACTGCAATGGGTGTGGTTCACCCTGTTTGAGGTGCTTGCAGCGGGAAATAATTTATGTGTGACATCACAACTTGGCAGGGGTCAGAGGGTTAGACAGGCAGCAAGAGTGCTATGGCATATTTTAATTTAATATTATATTCATAAATCATGACACCCAGGGGATTCCTCTGTGTGTTCTTAAAATGACCTTGACAGGGTGAGATGTATGTATTATATATTGTCTGAAGTTACTACAGTAAGGTGTAAATTGTAAACAGTAAAGCAGCCCACTCAGTTCAGTTGAGTGATGCTCATCTGATTAGCTTTGTGTTCTTCTGGCTTAAATCAGCTCTGAGTCACATTACTGCTATATCACTGTTTCTTTTTTTATCAATCTGTAAATTGTGGGGCTGGCACTAGGGATGGATTTATGCTGACTGGTTAATGCTTTGCATGACAAAGACTATCACGACTGGGCAATTTAGAGATGCAGGCAGCCACACAGACTGAAGTAAACTGGTTGGGGCATAAAATGGGACGGAAGGAGGAGAACTGTGAGTGGATGGACAAATATTGCAGTGCTGAGAAATAGCTATAACTATAGCTATACTTTTTTGTTTTGTTTTGTTTTTTTTCAGATCACGATCAGATCATATTGTGAAAAGCAATAGCTGAAATAGCTTATTTCACATAACAGAGAAATGAAGCATACAGTTTTGTTCTTTTCTACCATCTGAGAGAATGTGATTTGATGGTGCTATCTAAAGCAATATTTTAACATTTTACAGCACAGACAAGGGTATGGTAGCGTAAGTGAGATACTTGTGACATTAACCTTGAATTCACATGAGAATTTAGTGAAATGAGGTTAACTTTGCACGGTTGTGTGTCCCCATGCTGTTTAGAGGCAAGCATGCAGGCAAATGCCACCAATTAAAGTCTTCTATAGGCACTTGTAGCTACTTGCTTTTTACTTGAGGCTACATTTAACCTTGAATGGGTTTTTCATCTAGAAAATTCTGGAAAGGCCTTCAAAGATTTTACAATGAACACAAAGTATGCCAAGGACTGACCGCATTTCATTCAAGTCATTATTTAAATGAACTTTGCGGGCCTCTTTCATAGAGCTTCTTTGTATTCTACAAGAGAAAGTGGTATCCCCTCCTACTGAGCCACTTTTCATCTGATCACTCTGCCATAATCAATTAATCACATCACATACCCTGGCAGAAGACATGGCAGGAAGCCACAGAAGCTCCTGCTCCATAGACAACCTGATACACAGACAGACTCATACACATACGCACACACACTAACACACACACACACACACACAAACACACACAGACTAACATGAACACATACACACACAAATACAAAATTTTTTAATGTGATGACCTTCAAATCTTACCAACACATTTTCACCATCATGCAAATTCATGTGAACAGTTAAAGGCATACTAGGATAACCAGCGATTTTTTACCTCCGGAGCTCCCTCTACAGTTAGATAGATAGATAATACTTTTATTATCCCATAGGAAATTAAGGCATCCTGTAGCATACATAAAGTTGGCATTTTTTTCTTTTATTTTAAACAATATTGTACATTCTCACCCGTCCATATGGATTTGTTTACAGATCAAAGAATAGGAACCAGCGATGATCATTTACTTAGAGTTATGTTGACTGACAAGATGATAAACAGCATTTCAGTTTCATTCTGCTTCAGTTTCTCATTGGCTTGCCATTTAAGCAGATCGCAGATGTAGTAGCTGTGGAATGTAGGTAGGGGGAGCCGAGAGAGCCTTTATTAACCCCCTAATGAGCCATTTAACTATCAAAATGACTGCGAAGATGTGAACCAAACCTTTGGCGGATTACTGGTTCCTGAGAAGCTTTGGGTTGCTTGGATTGGATTATTTTCGTGTTTTTAAATTATTTGTTCATGCACAAGAGATTCTGTAGGTAACCAAGCACAAAGATTTGCTTACCTGCACAGTGAAAAGACAGTTTGTCTCCATGCAGGTTGGGGCGGATGTCATTTCAAATTGATTTTTTGCAGCGGCATAGGTACTGGGGTGCATTCCAATTCTATTGAACTGTAGCGGAGAGGTCAGTCGCTCATCAACCAGACCTTGGGCGCTGTCCCCGTGAAGAGACAGCACTTCAGGGGGGAAGCCTCTGCGGCAATCAGTGGTTCATACTGCGTACGGCTGACGGCTGAGACAGAACCAGAACAGCTTCCTCTGGCGTCAACATGTGGCGCACCGGCACATGATTCACAACAGCAGCCATAAAAATATGAGAGATATACTTAGGCACACAGCCCATAGAGTGTATAGTACACATAAACACGTATTTAAACACACACACCAAGGCATGCCTTTTATTTGGATCCAAAAGGCAAGCAAGGTAGACAAGACCCAAAGACTTTGAGAAGAGTCATTGACAAGGCAGACCTTAATAACGTGTGTTGCAGACATACGGAACAACATATTTGGCAAATTAATGGGCTACTATTATCATCAGAGAATATACAAATCAAAATCGAATTGCATTCATAAATTCTCCTCATTTTACGGTGATGCAGTGTAACTAGGTTGTAAACTGTGTGTTCTCTCTGAGCCGACGGCACAGGTTGCCAGAGGATGTTTGAAAAATGAGGAGTTTGAAGGTCATCTACTTACTGCAAGAGATTAAAAGGAGAATTTACAGTGTTTAGTCACCCAATCAGCATGATATAAAACAAAATCTTTAGCCCACCAGATTCTGTTACACAAACACTTCAAGGGAGTTAGTTATAGCCCTCTTTTAATGCCAGACGGAAATTGGAGGCAGTTGGATGAAAGGCAAAAATCAATGAGGGATATTGTTGTGACAACGGCACGGGGCAAAAGCAGAGGCCTGAGACCAGAGATATCAGAGGGAGCGTCAGATAAACATGACTCATGCAGACCACTGCCACTCCTCAGGGTTTGGCTGGAGAGTCATGTCTGTGGGAGGATTGCTGAATGCTCGTTGGTCAAAATACCTTTTCATCTTTTTTTTTTTGCTATGATTAATGTGAGTTAAAACTCAATTTACATAATTAGGATGTTAATAAATGTTCTCGCCTGTCATATCAAGTGTAATTTAATTTGGATTGGACATAACATATAAATCAGAGATTAATAGCCACAGATAGAGAAAGAGAGAGAGAGATCCTATATCTTGCTTTTGGGTTTCAACTTCCAGATCGGAGCAATCCAGGTTTTTTCAATCCATGTTCTGCATATTTCTTTGTTGTTTTTGATATAGTTACAGTTATAGTCACAAGAAACCACAGGAAGTTATTCCAAAGGAAGCAGTAGTGCTGTTTGTCCTGTCATTATGCTTCTATACATCTAAGTATCATAACATAAGAATAACTCTTTATGCTAGGACTGATCAGCCCTCTAGTTGGTGTCTCTGTAGACAAGACACCTTAGCTCCCTAGGTAATCCCCAGTCCCCAGCCACAATCCTGATCAACCCCTCTTACAGAACAGAGTTCCCAGAGAACATGTGAGGAAGGATAGAGAGAGACAGAGGGCCGCATGTTCACAAGACCACCCCGACAATCAAATAAATGAATGCACACAAAATCATACAATGCATAAAATAAGGGTGGGGTTGGTGGGGGAGGAGGGGGGGGGGATTATATTTAAGCCATAAAGCTAAAAATGGTTTTAAGAACAGATTTAAAAGCAGTGGATTACTGTGAGCCTCAGGATAGGAGGGGTCATTGGAAAGGCCGAAAAATATAAAATAACCTAAAAGAAAAGCTAAACGATCTTCTGTTAGGAGACAAACCCTTGATGCTTCCTGATCTAATGAAGCCTACAGCCTACATCTCTTACCTTCCCTTTCTCATCCCTGAGCTCTGTGGTCCCTCTGCCATCCCCAGCTCCCTTTCAGACATCAGCGCTGCTGACGCACACTGGTGCACTTGGTGTACTTTTTTTCACTCATACTATTACAAAGCCTTTCAAGCCTTTCTTTAGAAACATACACACACACATACACACACACAGACATGCGCACGCTTGCCGTGGGACATCCTCGAGGGGGTTGTGTGTGTGTGGGTAACAATGAGAGTTCAGCCACATCAGCAGCAGTGTTGGCAGAAGCGAGCTCCTTCCCTCACCGCCCCACAGTGGGTGCCGATGTGATCTGTAATTACAGACACAATCACAGGCCCGGATTCAAAATGGTAATTACCTTCAACCACTCTCTATTCCACATGTGTTAAAACACCTCCATAGAAAGGTCTCGAAATTAATAACACATCTGTAGTTGTTGGTTCGGCAGGAACTAATTACATTTAATACATCCCACTATGGTTCGTTTAACTTTGACATGGATGGTTGCAGTATTACACATTAAGAAACGCATGAACATGAACTGAAGTATGAATGTGACATTATGTTCCTCAGGAGTCTTTCTGCTCTGCACACATAGGGAGCAACCTCAGATGGTTCCGCAGTACACAGAACTCCACTCTGCTTTATTAGAATCCCCACTAGAAACCTTCTAGTGCCATCATGAGTGGATGTGTCTCTCATACTGTAGCTGTTCCTAAATTTCCTTCATGATTAATGAAGTATCTATCTATCTATCTATCTATCTATCTATCTATCTATCTATCTATCTATCTATCTCTCAGATTCAGATATATTGAAATAAAACTGGATCTAGTTTGGGTCTAATACTGAAACATTATTCTAAAGCTGTAAGACATTTTAGATTCTAGCACTCTGAAGCACTCTGAGATTTCTCTCTGCATGTGGACTTCATTTCCAGCTCACTGGCTAGTTCAGGGCCAGATCTTCCCCCGATGAGACTGACCAGAAGGGGCTGTGATCCGTGTCACTGTAACCTCAGAGCCTCGTGGCCTCTAAGCCATTTCTGCATCAGGGTTCAGGGAGGGGTGAGCGAGCAAACGAGCGAGTCAGTCAGCCAGCCAGCCAGCCAGTCTCTGTAACCTGCTGTGGCTGCCACCCTGCTCCTCTCCTCTCCTCTTCGCTCTACTTGACTCCCAATCTCCGGCAGCAATCTCTTACACAGCCACACACACACACACACACACACACACACACACACACACACAACTGCACCAAATTGAAATGTTTTCTAATCCAATTTGAAGGCAAAAGAAGCTGGTCTTTGGCGAAATACTGTGAGGTTTAGGGGATTAAGGCTTGCAGGGGAATGAGCAGCAGAGGAATCTACTTTTGCTTGCATTTGAATTTAGATTGACAACTAACGGCTGCTGCAGCCTTTACTGTTGTAGCTCAGTGGCCTAGAGATGCTTCTGTGTGCACAGGGTGGAAACTACCAGAAAAAGTCAGGGCCCTCTCTTTGCCATTTAGCAGTTCACTTTAGGTCTTTAGGGACAGAAGTGTGTGAGTGCATTGGCAGGGGTGGAGGGTGGCCTGTGATTTTAATGTTCTGAGATGACCGTGAATACCAGAGTAGTTAAATTTTGCATCTAACTCAGGATTTCAGTTGGGAAAGGCTTTTTTTTTTACATTTCATTGGGCGCCACTGGGCAATGGGAGCCTTTACACCCTTTTAAACATTGAGCTCTGTGCTGAACAGGTGGTGTTTTATGTCACCTGGCTGTGCACTTTATGGTCTGGATAACAGATGTACTTGCTGTGTGTGCATGTGTGAGGGTGTGTGTTTTTAAAATGCGTGCACAGTATGTTTGAGTGTGTTTGTGTGTGTGTATGTGAAAAAGAGAGTGAGCGAGAGAGAAAGACAGAGTGGGGGGGCTTGTTTGTGGCATTGCGTGATGCAGAAGGACACAAGGGTACTTCACCTTTGGAATAACCAATTCCAAATGGAAGCGAGTTGTGTGCTTGACAGAAACTTTGAGCAAAGACACTCCATTCAAGGCTGTGCCAGGTCGTGTCATCTGTTTTCGCCTGTGCTGTCCCCCCAGAGAACGCTGTCCTGACGCGGGCAACATTTTTATTTATTTACAGTGTCGCTGAATAAATCATCCACTGTGTGTCATTACAAAGGAGACAGATAGACAGGTAGAAAAGATTGGAAATGTAAATTAGGACTGATGCAGAGGTGGTGGTGGGGGTGGCGGGGGTTAGAGAGAGAGTTTAGCACAAGAGGGCCACTGAGAGCAGTGACACATACTGGTACACACACAGAAAGCAAACACTAACAGAAACAAACACTGCGACACACGAAAAAGAACGAATTGCTGGGTGGAGCATGCAGTCTTTGCACGCAAGCTTGCCACACTGATAAAAGAAATATTATATACGCAGTGATTTGAATATTATAATCACATTTTTGTTCAATTTATTTTCATGTGTGTGTGTGTTTACGTGCCCATGTGAGAGGGCTTTAATCTGGTCTCATTGCTCAATCCCAGGATCTGTCTGATTGTCACATCACATCATCAAAGCCTCCCATCTGAAACATTCATTCATGATCTGCTCCGTTCTTTCCGCAGTCGCTTTTGTTTTGGTTTGTAAATCCTTAGTCCTTAGTCAGGTTGCACAGTCAATTCTTGTGTGCTTATCGCTAACTCAATGATAGAAATGCCCAGCCACGAAGGAAAATTAGTGTGTGAATCAATCAATAGCCCTGTTGTTCAAGGTCACTGAGTGTTGTCTGTTGGAAAATGAATGAGAACATTTGATAAAATATAGACTGAATAGCAAATTGTCAGTAAATGTTAACTGAATGGGGCATTGGAAAACTGAAACAGAAAGTGAGTTTCTGTGCCGCAATAAGTTAGTAATAATAATAATTTTTCGGTCTGTGTTGTATCAAATTTTCTCATTCTTTTTCTTACCTACAGCACTCAGTGACCTCAAACAACAGGGTTATAGGTTGATTCACACAGGATTTCTCCTTTAAGGCCTACATAAAACTTCAGTGAGGGCTGAAAGAACATCAGCAGGGAAGAATCCAATTAAAAAAGGGTCAACTTTTGTGCATAGCAGGAAGTGTTTTCTCCAAATTGATAAAACGCTGACAAGGGAGTCGTGATTATAGACAAGGAGTGAAGGTCTGGGGCCCAGAGAGATGAGTGTGAGAGACAGAAAAGGGGGATGGGGGTGTGCGTGGCTTTCCTCCTCGGAGAGACATAAATCAAAATGAGTTCTGCTCTCAAGGACTCCGAGGACACACTCCACGAAAAGCAGTTATCATCCAAGCACAGCCCGGTCTTAATTACACAACACACACTCATGCATGTGATGAACACACACACACGCACACACACACACACACACAGGCACCTAAATAACCATACCCCCAAACATATGCTTATAAATACACACACACACACTCAAGCACACATGCACACACACTTGCATACTCATCTTCCCTCACTGCGGTGTGTGTGTGCAAGATGGGAGCTCATGTAGGGGACAGTGATTACGCAAGAGTGGCATTGAGCACGAAGGAGGAAGAAGGAGGAAGAGGGAAGAGCTCATGAGAGTGCAAACACACACTGCACAAGTTAAAGACACTCTGAAGGTCAGAGCAGAAAAAAAAGAGTGAACAAAAGAAAAGAAAAGAAAGGAAAACTAGAAAAAGAGAATAGGAGGAAGAATCCAAGAAAGCGCCGATAGGACCCTTCACAGGATGACCCTATCGGGGGGGTTTGTAATTCATTTGCATTCATATTCATATACCAATAATCTCCTCACAGAGGTCAACCTTGACCTTTTACTGCCCCCTCCGACACCCCTGCTTCATTGCTGAGGGGTGATAGGTGAGGCGATGACGTCATTTAGTTCCCCCCTGTTGTAACACGGCTCATTGGCCGGCAGTGCTCAGGCGCGGTTTACTGTACAGTAATCCTGAGTAATGGTTGCCATTATGGGGTGCCCATGAGCGTGGCGAACACGACCAAGTGAGCGAGCGAGTGAGTGAGAGAGAGAGAGAGCGCTCCAAGCGTCCCCTTACACCAGATGCTGGGGCAGCTGACTCCAGCAAACTTGCCGCTCAAGGTCATCAGGGCCAAAGCAGCACAGTTCACATGCACACACAACGTGCATGCAGAGAGAGACACACACAT
>PYXC01001758.1:125000-317500 GCA_015244755.2 Tenualosa ilisha
GGGAATCACAATCACAATCACAATCACTACACAACACAGCATAGCACAGCACAGCGCAGCAAGAAGCCAGCCATGCATTTAACTCTAGAGCAGGAGCCCATGTAGAATCCAGCACACATACTGTACATACACCACAGAGGAATCACAATCACAATCACTACACAACACAGCACAGCACAGCGCAGCATTACGTAGCACTGCACAGCACAGCATAGCACAACACAGCCTAGCACAGGATAGCACAGCACAGCACAGCACGGCACAACACAGCCTTGCACAGCACAGCCTAGCACAACACAGCATAGCACAGCACAGACTTGCACAGCACAGCACGATACAACACAATCAGAACACAACACAATCATAATGCAACCACAAGCGCAAGCACAGCTCAGCCAAACAGCTACACAGCAGGCGCAGCACAGTCCTGTTGTTCGCAGTTGCTGAGTGCTGTTGGCAGGAACAAGAACGAGAACATTTGACACAACGTAGACCGAATAGTGAACGTAGACTTAATATCAAATAGTCACCCAGTGATTACTGATGAGGCCAAGGACGCCTTGTTTGGGTTTTGTTTTCCTGTGCCCCGTTCAGATAGCATTGTCTGGTGGTTCACTAATTCGGTCTATGTTGTACTAAACATTGCTGTTTTTTCCCCTCCTAACCATACACAGTCCCCTAATTAAACAGATATACTGTACACACAGCATGAAATAACACAGTTATTATATTTTATTATTATTATAACAAAATGCAGTAAGACACACATGGATAACATTACAGTTGTATGTAAATAATCATACTGTTCAGGTAACAAGTATCTGTTACATCAGTGGCTCAACAAGCGACAGCTCGCCCAGCAGGGGTGCCTTCATCATTTAAATGCAATCTATGTTACAGTAATTCTTAGAAAGGCTTGTCATTACCTTTGTTAATTAATAAGAGTGTCAAATTACATGTACTGGGAAGCTGTTTATCAGTTGGCCGTGTGCAATACATCATGCTTCAGTGGCAACCCGCCTACTCACACACACACACACACACACACACTCACACACATAAACTTAATTTGTTGGATGAAAATATGAGGAAAGAGTGAGATAAGGAGTCCCAGTGGTTGGACTCGATCCCTCTGGTGCAGAGTCAGAAATGAGTGTCGCTGTAGCCCCCCTGTAGAACAAACCACCTCCCTCACTGATGCTGCTCTTAGCAGCGGCCACTGCTCCAAAATCTGCCTTCATTAAAGGTAGATGCTCCAAATTCAACCACCATTGGAGGTCAGGTGAGCAATGTTTACATTATGTATACGATTAATAAACATGTAGCACTTTCTGAAACTACAATGTAAAAAAAAAAAAAAAAACCTGGCCTTTTTACACAGCCCTGGCTCCATTAGATAGAAACACATAAGTGAGGGGTAGCCTGTCCCACAAACCATTATCATGGAGCACTGATGGCTGGGGTGGACTGCCTGTCTCGTGTGATTTGTGTTATGTGCACTTTTAATTTGAGCATCTGGTAACAAATGGAGAGAGACTGAATGGACAGCTAGGACAATGAATTTGGAGAGAAAAGTTAAATTCGACATAACCTCTGTCAAATGGTACAGACATACTGTACATACATGCACGAGTAAGATGAAACACTTTATGCTATAGCATAGCCTAGTATGGGATATCACTGAGCCTGATGGACAAGATTAGCTCAGTGCTAACCTCAACAAAGCCTCAACCTCAACAAAGCTCGGCACAGCACAACCTCAACAAAGCTCGGCGCAGCATTGGACATGACTAAACATGACAGCACATGGCAGAAACATGACAGCACTCTAAATGCCAGCAAAAACACTATCAGTCTCAAGGTCGCAGGAGTCAACTCCAAAGGAGCGCAGATAAGATATACCTCATCCAGGATAAACCCCATGATACAACGCCTTGTAATACACATTTACATACAGAGGAGGATGTTACATCATAGAACATGACAGCGTAAGAGCGGCAAAAAACGTGGCACATGCTGATACACACTCTCACATCATTTGGCCATCTCACTGACAGTGCAGTATGTGAGGAACTCTCTCTCTCTCTCTCTTTCTCTGTATGTGTGTGTGTGTGTGTGTTCATATCCACCTGGCCATGAGAGGCTGATTAGACAGAGACAGCTTGTTATTGATGGGATCATCCAGGCCTCCCCTGCCCCAGTACACTATGGCAATCAGAGACACTTAAAACTCTTATCGTTGCTCTTATCACTGTGTGTTAGCATTTGTATATGTGTGCAGCTTTCATAACCTCCTCTTCATCTTCTCTCTTTCTCTCTCTCTCTTTCTCTCCACTGCTCACTTTTTCTCTTTATTTCTCTCTCTGTCTCCACTGCACTCTCTTAAAAGCATGGTAATGTTAGCTCAGTGATTTTAGGTCAGCATGTGATAAACATCAGCAGAAAAAAAAAACATTTAAAAAAACTCTTGAGTGTTGTTCTTCCTCCTCCTCCTCTTCCTCCCCATCCACCTCCCTGAGACCGGCTGTCCTGGGAGTGGGACTACAAAATGGAGTCCTATCACCCCTGCTGAACACCATGACTCATCGTTTTTTTTTCCCACATGTTCTTAAATTAGGGCACATGCTTCACTGGCAGGCAGAGATGGATTTGCCGAGGCAAATTTTTTTTTTTCCTCCTCTCTTTTCTTAAACTCCACATCAGTGTTCTCCATTGAGAGCATCTCTCCCTCTCTTTCTCTCTCTTTTTTTCACCCAGCATCTTTCAATTCGTAATGCTGGAAACCGATCTCATGAAAGAGATTATGGTCTGTGGTTGTCATGGGGATTAGCTTGCGCTGCATGGCATTTAATGAAGGTGGAGACTGTCAGAGGCTCATTATGGTTTATAATGAGCGGTTTAGATTTTGGGAGGATACTTCTGCTCACATTCGCTTTTTTGACAGTGGCGGCTTCAAGCCAGTAAACTTTAATTGGACAGAACTGCACAGAGAAAAGAGGACATGTTCAGTCACGACAACTCCTTAGAGTTTAATTATTGGTCTTGAATATCGGTGCTTGTCAGTACATACTGTATGTGACTGTGTGTGTGTGTGTGTGTGTGTGTGTGCATATTCCTGTATATGTGTATAGTGTATCTGTACATGAGTGGGTATGTATCTTTTATGCACATATTATATACTGTGCACACGTGCGCTTTCTGTGGACAGTGTTACACACAGGACACATGTACTTCTTTTTTGGTCCTCCCAACACAGGCTCACAATCTGTCTTAGCTCCGAATGCAATTGCCTTCCAAGGCAGACAGAGGTCCAGCCAAGCTATCAGCCTCTCAACCATAATGAAGGGAAGAGGCACAAAAAGAGTTATCTCCTGCTGCCACTCTTCGAGGTTAATGAACGAATAACAAAAGCCTCCGCTAACCCCACACTGAAGGAGTGTCATTCCCCCTTCATTATTCCTGGGGCTGTTTCACAGCAGATACCGACACTGAATGTTGCCTGACTGCTGCAATATGGAGCAAGGAAGCTTTTTGGTGGGGTAGGGGGGCTCAGGGACTACATAGCTCCAACCACAGCTGTTTACTCCATCAAAGCAGCCAATGTGAAAGCTAATAATGTTGACTGAAAATAGATTCTTGGCTTGAGGTCTTGGCCAGTTGCAAATAAGTTAACTATACACAAATATGCTTTGCTGTCCATACATTTCCAGCATCCATACCAGCATAGCCAGGCTACTGTTTCACAACAATGCTCAGTTTCACAGACTGAACATGCTGGTGTGATCAGCTTGAGCTAGACTGGTTTGGCTGGTTTGATTATTTTAAAACAAGCTGGTAGCTGGTTCTAGCTGGATTTAACTGGTTTCAGCTGGATTTAGCTGGTTCTAGCTGGATTTTTCCACAAGCATTTTTCACAAATACACACATACACACACACATATGGAGGACCCACCCAAACACATACACTTTTCACCATTCACCATTTTTTTCTTTGCTCGTTTGCAGGCTCCACAGCTGGGGACAGTGATGGGGGTGTACTTCCCATGTCTGCAGAACATCCTGGGGGTCATCCTCTTCCTCAGGATGACCTGGCTGGTTGGCATCGGAGGAGTTATGGGCACCTTCATCATCGTCTTCATGTGCTGCTCAACGGTCAGTTTGCATAAGAGCTTTAACTGCTTTTGTCAGGAATCATGTGCAGGTTTTTTTAAGATGATGCATTATGCATTTGATGCATTGTGCCAGAGTTAGCATAAGGCTAATTTACATCTGAAGTCCCCCAGCAGTCACTTGACATGGCTAAAAAAAGGAGAAAGAGGAAGGCAAAGATGGAAACAAAGAGACAGAGAGATAGAGGTAGAGAGAGAGAAAGAAAAAGACAGAGGGATGGAAGTAGAGAGACAGAAAAAGAAAGAGATAGAGGTAGAGAAAGAGAGAGAGATGGAGACAAAGAAAGAGAAAGATGGAGGTAGAGAGACAAAGAGAAAGGGATAGAGGTAGAGAAAAAGAAAGAAATGGAGATAGATAGACAAAGAGTAAAAGAGAGAGAGAGTGAAGGAGACAGAGATGAAGAGAGAGTAAGAGAAAGAGGAAGACAGAGAGATGAAAGTAGAGAGAGAGAAAGAGAAATGGATACAGGAGAGAGAGAGAGAGAGAGAGAGAGAGAGAGAGAGAGAGAGAGAGCAGGCAGCATATAGCCAAATGCACAATTTCACTCCTTTTAACCCCCAGTCATGTCCCAAGCCACCCCCCGATCTCTTCAGACTGGCCTCTGCCATGCCCTGTGCAGTGTACACTCTGCCATGCCCTGTGCAATGTGCCGCCCCTGCAGTTTGGGCTGTGCAAAGACACAGATCCTCTTTGTCAGGAAATAAGTGGTTTTTATTAATATGATAGACCTCAAAGCACCCCTGCAGATATCACAGTTCTTCTTCTCCTGGCTCATTCCTCTTTCCCTTCATCTTTCCCTCTCCCCATCTCTCCATCTCTCTCTCTTTTTTCCCTCCATCTTTCCCTCTCCTCATTCTCTATCTCTCTCCCCCCCCCCCCCCTTTCATTCCTACTGCATGGCTGAACTGAACTGAAAAAGAATATTTAATAGTTGTTGTGATATTTATGTCCTGCGGAGATAAAGAGGATTGCCGTCCCATTTGGAGCTGTCTGTAGGCAGTGGTGACAGCACCACAGTGCGTCACAGCTAGCGTTTCAGTACCCTGGACAACAGCCACCACAAAGGCACTCGGCTTGATTTCCATCTCTCTCTTTTTCTCTCCGCCCTTCTCTCTCTCTCCTTCCTTTCAAAGCGTCTGAACAATGTGCCATCAGAATGACTGTCGCATTGCCCCCCCCCCCTCCTCCTCTTTTTTCTCTGCCTATGCGTTTGTTCCTTACAGCCTGGTCCACTGCCCTGAGAGTGCCACTTCTACATTAATTCAGTTTCATCAGAAACTCATCCCACCGCTATAAATCTGAGTTAATTCCCTCAGCACCAAGCTGACCTCATCCAAAGCTTTGGAGAACATTTGAAATTCATCCACTCAAATTTGCCCAAAAAAAAAAAAAAGTAATTGTGAGGTTGTAGTCTACTTTCAGATATGGATGCACAAACAGACCTACGCATAAAAGTTTTGTGTCTGTTTTGTCTGTCTGTTTGTGTCTTTAATTCATAATGTTCTTAATGTCTCTAATTTCCTATTATTGCCATTTAAAGTATCTTTTTATTGTCCAATCCAGCATTCTAATGGTTATGCTAATATACAATCCAACATTCTAATCGTTATGCAAATAAACAATCCAACATTCTAATCGTTATGCAAATACTCATCTGCAAATTGCCTACATTAAGCCCTTACATTGTACATTAAAGTGCAGAGATCTGAGTCATAGTTTTATTAGTACAAATTGTATTGTAGCCATCATTCTTCTAAACTGTTCAGGCTCTATTTCACATGATTGTTTGTCATGTGTTTGATTTAACATAAACTGCTTCATTAAGGTCTTTAGTCTAAAATATCAAACGTTTGTGTGGACCTAACATTAGTTCATTCTGACGGGGAGTTAAGGACTGACTTAACTATGGTTTGCTGGCAAGCTATGATTCTCTAAAAAGTCTTGAAAATGGACTTAACTATGAAAATGTTTATGTTCATGTCACTCACTATCTAATATCTCTACTTTTTCAGACCATGTTAACAGCAATCTCAATGAGTGCTATAGCCACAAATGGAGTTGTGCCGGGTAAGTATTAGTGTGTGTGTGTGTGTGTTCCTATTCCTGTGCTCCCTCAGGGGAAAAGAAAGTCTCTGGCTGCATTGTTATTGTTCTTTCCAGACGGTTAGCTTTGGATCCCGCAGATGAGGCTAGTTGTGTTGTGGTCCTCTGAGGCCTGCTCTCACTGGTGCAGAGCTGGTGTGTGCTAACCTTGGCCTTTCCTCCGCAACCACCTGCTCCCCTGGACAGCACCATAGAGTTCAATACATCAGTGTCTCAGAGTCAATGCCAACCTAGGAAATCCATCACAGCACCATTGCCATTAAATGAAAATTCCTGAGCATCTCAACACACACCCTGTTCTTCGAGGTCACAGAGTGCTGTTGGCAGAAAAAAGGACAATGAAGTTTGGTACCAGATAGACTGAACGCTAAATGAATGGGGCACAGGAAAATGAAAGTGATTTTCTGTGTCCAGTTCAGTTAGCGCTTGCTGCTAGGGCACTACTTGGCTCAAGTATAAGTGATCTAAAATTTCATTATTCTTTTTCCTACCAACAGCACCCAGGGACCTTGCAACAACAGGGCTGTGGGTTGAAATGTTTGGATCTTTCCTTTAATAAGTTTAGGAGTTTGGAGGTTTAATTTCTTTACCCTTTTTTGTTTTAAATGACATCATACACTGTTTATAACACTGTTTATATTTTAATTGATGTTTTAGTAGAAATAAACAGTCAATCTATGTCATGTAGGTAGGGTTGGATCGGGTTTTCCCAAAGCTAAACTCCACTTCAGCTAGAGGCTCCTTCTACATGACCTATCTAGTAACGTAGTAATTTAATTTCTTCATTGGTGCCTGAAGTGACTTCCTGCACTTCTTACATTGCCAGGGGATCCATTAAAAAGTTTGCTACAAAGTATAAACTTGTCTTATGGGGACTAAAATACTAGAGATCAGAATAGAGCCCAATCACATTGTGCTCATTACTCCCACCAGCATAACATTAGGGACAAATTAGCCTACATGATACACTACAGCAATCTATCAAAACATTTTCCTTAAGTATTAACATTAACTGCAGGCAAAATTAACATTTGTTAATAGCGGTTAATCTATATCATGTAGTGATGATAATGCTGGTTAAGCTACTTTGTCCGAAGCTAAACTCCTGTCTGTAAATTCCTGTCTGTATGTTTCATTTTCAGCTGGCGGTTCCTACTACATGATCTCTCGTTCTTTGGGCCCTGAGTTTGGGGGTGCTGTGGGGATCTGCTTCTACCTTGGCACCACCTTTGCCGGAGCCATGTACATCCTAGGGTGCATTGAGATTCTGCTGGTAAACAACCCAGTTGGCTGTGCACACCTCTGCTATATTGGTTTCATCACTGTTTGGTTCACAGCTTAACCAATGGATGCCACAGCGTGTTTGTCTCTTGCCACCCTCTGTTTCACTTCTCTCTCTTTCCCTCCCTCCGCTCCTCTCCCTTCAACACCTCCCTCCATCTCTGGCACTCGCAATATCCTTACCACCACGCATTTCTCTTTCTCCCCCTGCTTGTCTCCCTCTCCCTCTCTCTCTCACAATCCCCTTATCCTTCTATCTTTCTCTCGCTCTTTTTCTCACATATTCTCTCTCCCTCTCACATCCCCCTATCCTTCTCTCTCCCACTCTCTCTCACACATTCTCTCTCCCCTCCTCTCTCTCACTTATTCTCTCCCTCTCTCTCTTCTTCCCCCTCTCCCTCTCTCTCTCTCTCTCTCATCATCCCTTTATCCTTCTCTCTGTCTCTCTCTCTCTCTCTCTCTTTCTCACACATTCTCAATCTTTCTCTCCCTTTTTCTCACACATGTTGTATTTGCTCCCACTCCTCCTCTGCAGATATACATTGTGCCGGGGGCAGCCATCTTTAAGATGGAGGGTTTGGAGGGCCCTGAGGCTGAGGCAGCATTGCTGAACAACATGCGTGTGTACGGCACCATCGTCCTCTCCTTCATGTCCCTCGTGGTGTTCGTCGGCGTGAAATACGTCAACAAGCTCGCCCTCGTCTTCCTGGCCTGTGTCATCTTCTCCATCCTTGCCGTCTACGCGGGAGTCATCAAGTCCTCTTTTGACCCTCCCTTCTTCCCGTAGGTGTTTTGCTGGATTGGTGTTCTTTAACACATGAAAGCAGCTCTTCAAAAGCTGTTGTGCTGTAAAATTATAATTTAACTTTCAGAACTAAAAGCGTGACTCATTCGTCATCCCTCTCCTGGCTTCTCTTTCAGAGTGTGTGTGCTTGGCAACCGGTCTCTGCTGTCAAAGGGTATTGATGTGTGTGCCAAGACCATTGAGCAGGGCAATGGCACTGTCACCACCAAACTCTGGAGAATGTTCTGTGACTCGGAGTTCCTGAATGCCACCTGTGACGAGTACTTCACCAACAACAACATCTCCATAATCCAGGGCATCCCTGGGGTAACTAGCGGCATACTAGCAGGTAACGAAAAGGATTCTTAATCCAGTATTTTTATGGAATAACATACTACTACTACTAATACCAACACTAATAATAATGATAATAATAATAAATGCACATATTTATATCATACGTAAATTTTATATCAGAATAATATGCAAATAAAAAGCATTGGAGGTGTAAAGTAATACATAAAAGTCCATAAAGCTAATAAGAAACTACACTGACCAAAGTAATCATTCTGACATAATCAATGTAAATTAAGATAATTGTGTATTGTTGATGAGTTCAAAATGCTCATGACATTACTCTCCTGTCTTCCCCTCATCTCACCCCATACATCTATCTTTTTCCATGACTCTTCTATTATTGTGCTCTCTTCTCTAGAGAATCTTTTTGGGACTTACCTGGAGAAGGGAAACCTTGTTGAAAAGCGTGGCGTTCCTTCATATGCTGACAGTGACTCTCCTATCACAAACTTCAACCGCTACGTGCAGGCTGACATCACCACCTTCTGGACCTTGCTGGTCGGCATCTACTTTCCCTCCGTCACAGGTCAGTAGGGACACCATGGCACTGCCTGTGAAATAATGATAATTACCATGACGATAATGAGAATAATGATGAGAATGATGGTGATGATGATGATGATGATGATGGTAGTTTTAGTTAAAAGTGTGTGTGAGAGAGAGAGAGAGAGAAAGAGTGAGAGAGAGAGAGAGAGAGAAAGAGAGAACAGAATATATATGAACAGATCTAAACAGATTTAGATCTATGTTGAGCTAGTGGTCTTCACCACAAACAGATAGTGATTTGAATGTATGCTGAGCCAGGGGTGTTGAACATGTAGCTATTCTACTGTGGGCCATAGTCTCAGTTTTTCCTCCCTCACTTGACTGGCCCAGACACTCTGGGCAGAAGTGATGACAACGTGAAAGTGTGGAGCTACGGGGGGAAGTGAAATGAGCAGATTCTGCCAGCACAACATCAGCAGAAAGCACAGGATTACACTGTAGTACACCACCTCACAACCTCTGGCCCTGCCTTCCTCTCTCTCACACACTCTCTCACTTTTTTCTGTTTCTCTCCCTCTCACCTTCATAGACACACACATAGACACACAG
Source organism: Tenualosa ilisha (assembly GCA_015244755.2). Classification (NCBI taxonomy): domain Eukaryota; kingdom Metazoa; phylum Chordata; class Actinopteri; order Clupeiformes; family Clupeidae; genus Tenualosa; species Tenualosa ilisha. Next base: position 134,791 of record PYXC01001758.1, read on the forward strand.
AGCAAGAGACACACACACACACACATAGGCACACAGAGCGAGACACACACACACACTTAGACACACACAGCGAGAGACAGTGAGAGAGTGAGATAGAGAGAAAGATATTCATGCATATTAAATAAAATACTTTGTTACATATTCCATATCCTTACACAGTGTGAAGGCATCATCTCCTAAAGCATATTATGCTACTGTCAAAAGGCATCATCTCCCAAAGCATATTATGTTACTGTCAAGTTATTCAGAGAAAATGCTTGGGTAGTAGCATGAGCATTTGGGAAATGTGACATTTAAGTGTTTAAAGTTTAAAGTTGTTTAAAGTTTTTTCCCCACACTTAATGTTGTTGATCCGGTAGTGTGGCGTGGCGTGGTGCATTGATTTAGACCGACGTGTGTGTGTGTGTGTGTTTGTGTGTGTTTGTGTGTGCGTGTGTGATGTAGACTGACTTCAAGGTCAGTGTCACTGGATCGGTTTCACTCAGCCAGGGGGTTATCAAAACATTTATTGACCAGTCTCAACCCATTATTAAAGAACATTTAACAAAGCCCTAGAGTCTTATCCTCTCTCTCTCTGTCTCCCTCTATCTCTTTATCGATCCCTCTCTCTCTCTCTATCTCTCTCTCTATCTCTCTCTCTTTTGCTCTTTTTCTGTTTGTCTTGCTCTTGCTTTCTCTTTCTTTCAGTTTACCCCTCTCTCTCTCTCTCTTTCTGTTTGTGTTACTCTCTTTACGTCTGTATCTGATGTTCTGTTGAGCTACTGCTTATCTTTCACTCCTTTGGTCTCCGGTCCAGTTATTGTGATCCTGATGAGCCATGATAAACCTTCTCTCATTAACATGCACGAATGACAACACATCAGAATGGTCGTTTGCACTTTCTTGTGTTATCCTGTATATGAATGTCATAGTGTTTAGGTTTATAAGAACTGTGAATTTGTCCAACAGGTATCATGGCTGGCTCCAACCGCTCTGGTGACCTGAGGGATGCTCAGAAGTCCATCCCCATTGGAACAATCCTGGCCATCACCACCACCTCAATCATCTGTATCCTTCTGTTCACAAGCTGTTTGCAGTGTAGCCTGATGGACCAAACTCTTTCACTTAGCTTCACTTTGTGCAAGGAGTGTGGAGACTCAGTTGGCATAGGTTACTTTGCATTGGGTGGGCACTTTGTTGGAAACTTAAACCTGTTGGTTCTGCTCTCAATTTCTGTTTGCTGATTGGCTACTAGACAATCTAGCACCGGCATCTTGTGTCTGTCTGCTCAATGTTTCTGTTGTCCCTACTGGAACCTTATGTTGTCAGGTCAGTCCTTGACTCTGTGCTTTAGATATCTCCTGTGTGATCTTGTTTGGAGCCTGTGTGGAAGGCATTGTACTCAGAGACAAGTGAGTTCATTAAAAAATTTAATAGAATTATCATCGACTAGACCATTCGCAGATGTCATCTCTACCTAATGTAGAATTTAAGTTTCTGAAGCATAGCCACTGTAGGTAATAATCTATGTTAATAGATAGCTGACAAACTGCTAACAGTTTGACCATTGGTTATAGCATGTATATGCATGTATGTTGCTGTATGTAGGTGCTGACCAGCTCCCTCTCTGTTGTTACAGGTTTGGGGAAGGTGTCAATGGGAATCTGGTCATTGGCACCTTAGCCTGGCCGTCACCGTGGGTGATCGTCTTTGGCTCCTTTTTCTCGACCTGTGGGGCGGGGCTTCAGAGTCTTACCGGAGCCCCACGCCTGATGCAGGCCATAGCCAGAGATGGCATTATACCCTTCCTCAGGGTTAGTTTAGTGTGTGATTACCCTGACATTTATTCATTTAAATGATGCTTTATTTGAAAGCATCTTACAAATGTACTGAAATTTTGGGACAACCTTTTAAATACTATCTTTACATAAAACACAAAATAAACAGTGAATTATGTGTTGAAGTTTAATTGACAACCAGGGAAGTGGCAAACAAAGGGTTGTATAGATAGAAGGTAAGGTAGACAGTAATTTTAGAAAGATAATATTGGGCAAAATGACGGGATGTGTTTGAAAGAGAGAAAAATAAACCCTGCTTTATCAGAGTAAATATTTATGCGTCTGTCACTGACTGTGCTTTTAGCAAACCAGACTGCGCCACCTCCCTGTTGTAGCGTCAAGGTGACAACAGCTGTGTCATGCCAAAAGTGCCCACGCTGAACCTGACACAAGTGTTTAGCCAGTGCCCGCTGTGACGACTTTGTTGTTGTGTGGCAGGTGTTTGGCCACGGCAAGGCCAACGGAGAGCCCACCTGGGCCCTGCTCCTCACTGCTAGCATCTGTGAGATCGGCATCATCATTGCCTCTCTGGACGCAGTGGCTCCCATTCTCTCCATGTGAGTGACTCCATTCCATTCAATTTAATTCACTTTATTGTTATTTACTGTGCCGTATCACCATTGGTCACTGTGGTCTAAAAACACCTCAGACCAACAATAGTCACTGACTGTCAGTGACTGCACCCACATAAAAATGTTTACAGCCGTCATACAAATTATATGTGAGGATTTACATGGTCTTTACATTATTTTCATAGGACAGAGAATCATATATATTTTGAACAAACTTTTCCATATGGGCAGTGTCAATGACAGCAACACATCAGCCTCTGCTAATTGCTATACTGTAATTATATAAACTGGATTGTGTATAAATCGCAGGTCAGTGTTTTATGGAAGGTGAAAAAAGACAATACTGTGTACTGATCGCAGCTGAGTATTGTCTGGACCCAGTGGATACTTTGGTTTGTCACTTTGACAACCATTTAGACACACACAAAGCTACACAACACACTAAAGAAGAAGGGTAAAACAGAAAAGGATAATATGGCTCCTTCAAGCAGAGCTTATGATGTATCCGAATCTGATCCTGATTTCATGAGAAAGCAGAATGAAGAAAAGAAATGCATTCCCATCTCCAGTCTTCCCTGTGTATTAACTTCATAGATAAAGACATTTGGTAAAATCAGTGTATTAACCTTAGTATTTACAAATGTATTTATACATTTTCCCTTGATTGCGGGTTATCTGTGTACCTCCTCTACTCATATTTGACACGTGACACAAACAGAATACTCAGGTCTTCACACGGCATGTGACAGTCAGATTATATCAATGATGTGATCTAAATGTTATGACATCCTCTGTTTGAAAATACTTTGTTGACATAACTATAAGTAAGCATTTCAGAGTATTATGTAAACATTATCTGATGCCAATGGGTTTTCATTGCCATCTGTTTCCAGTGCATTAATCTACATTAGAATCACAACATGCAATCCTCAGAGACACACTAAAAAGAAATATAGATAAAGATGATTACCCACTTTCCATACATTTCATCAGACAAACATTAAAGCATTAGTTTATGCAGTCTGAAGTGGACTGTATAATATCTTGATATGGTCGCTGTGCAGACCTCCATCAAGTGCATTTGTGGTTATCAGATTAATGTATTTAGTTTGAACACTGTACAAGGATAATAATTTGCATAGTTGGTAAACATATCCTTAGATAAGAGCTGACCTGTGATGTTTTTGTCGGGAGTGTGTTAACACTTTGTCCTCACTAGAGCTATCTGTGCTTATTCAAGTGTATGGAATCTCATGTGATTTGACTGACTTTTGTTGGTTGTCTGCAACCTCAGATGTCATTTCAAAAGACCGTGGCTGTGGCTTAATGTGATCTATTGTGTGTGTGTGTGTGTTGTGTGTGTAGTGCAGCATTTATATATATATTAGTTGTATATTAAATCTAAATGTTTAAGTGTTAGCACTATATTTCTGAGTATGATCTGTGTTTGTAATGTTGCGTCCTTTATTTAACATGACTATATAGCCTTTTTGTTTAGCTTTCTGTCTCAGTTTGCATTCACACTTCATTAACAGTAAATTTGTGATTGTCATTAAATCTCTCTGTCTCTATCTCTATCTCTGTGTGTGTGTGTGTGTGTGTGTGTATCTGCAGGTTTTTCCTGATGTGCTACATGTTTGTGAACCTGGCCTGTGCTCTACAGACCCTCTTGAGGACGCCCAACTGGAGGCCTCGCTTCAAATTCTATCATTGGTCTGCCCTTCTCTCCCAAATCTCACTAGAAACAATCAAAACACTCAGGCTCAACACTGTCATCATCTCAGTGGCCCCACACACTTGCTCTCCTGCTCTGTGTTTTGCTAGTCCTTCACATTCAGCTCAGTGGGGAGCTGGTTACGCTGATGAAGTGTATTCTGCATGGAGTAGCTACTGATTTTCATATGTTTAAGTATCCCCCATCTGTGGTCTGATAAGATTTGTTTTTACATAGACCATCACTAATATGCAAGTCATAATGATGAAACAAACAGTGAATCTCTTCTGTGTGTGTAATCAATAAATAATTGGTCCAGACTGGAATTTAGCTTGAAGGTTAAATCTTCTTTTATAGATGACTTCTCTCTTCTTTTCTCTCTCTCTCTTTCTTTCTCTCTCTCTCTTTCTCACTGTAGGGCTCTGTCCTTCCTCGGCATGAGTTTGTGTCTGACGCTTATGTTCCTCTGCTCTTGGTACTATGCCTTAGTTGCCATGGTGATTGCTGGATGCATCTACAAATATATTGAGTTCTGTGGGTAAGTGTCCTCAAAGTAGACTACTAGACCTTGGACTGTCTTCCATTTCTCCAAATCATGTAAAACAAACTTAATTATGTTTTTTCGGCTCGGTCTAGTAAAAAAATTATGTTTTGTGTTTCGGTGTGGTCTGAGTGGCACCCCTGAAGTGGTGTTGTGACGTATTTGCAGTGACTCTCATCAGGAGTCGAGTGCCCTCAAACTGTCAGAACAGTCAGCGCTGTTGAGTTTGACAAATATAGCGACTTGTGATTTGAGCAAATATCTGTGAAATGTTATTATGTGAGTGGGAAGTTGTTTTACCCTGCACGGCAGGCATAAGAGGTCTGCTTCATGGTGCATAACTAAGCCAACTGTGTGTGTGTGTGTGTGTGTGTGTGTGTGTGTGTGGTGCTGTAGCCATAGCAACTAGAGCTCCTCACAATGAGGATGTGGGCCACATATTCAGTGTTGAATTAGTCCACTGTACTCTTGTGATAGCCTTGTCAGCAATACTCTGGCTGGGTTGCTGAGCATGGTACTACCGATGGTAATGGTAATGTCTAGGGTGAGTGACCATGTGGTGGTGCGTTCTTTTCTTACAGCGCAGAGAAAGAGTGGGGTGATGGGATACGTGGTATCTCTCTGAGTGCGGCCCGCTTTGCCCTCATGAGGCTGGAGGAGGGACCTCCACACACCAAGAACTGGAGGTGACTCCTCATTAATACTAAATACACACTTTACACTATAGAACATACACATGCATGTCTCCCATACTAATTACTGAAATGTTTTTTTTTACACAGTATAGCATAACATACTCATAGCAAACAGCTGATAACTTTCTATGCCTGTTTACGTGTGGTATAGCATATGCTCATAGCGAACAGCTGCTAAGTCTTTAACATACTGAACTCCAGTGTGACTCCTTCACTGGGACATACAGCACAAGTTCATGTTATTTACACAATATAGCATAGCCGTTGCTAAGCACTCAACTGCAGAAAGACTTGTCTCTCGCACGTCAGTCTTACCACTGTGTTTCACATCAGGCCTCAGATTCTGGTGCTGGTCAACATGGATGCAGAGCAGAATGTGGAGCAGCCTCGTCTGCTCTCCCTGACCAATCAGCTGAAGGCCGGAAAGGGTCTGACCATCGTGGGCACGTGCGTCGAGGGCACCTATCTGAACAACCATCTCCAGGCTCAGAAGGCCGAGCAGGTGAGTGCAGAGTCCAGCGCTGGCTGGCAGGCTGACGAGCGTTGACGATGCCCCTTTACGCTTTTATCCCCCACATTAGGCCCAGTTAGCAGGAAATGATGAAAGCCTGAATGGAGATTCATTTCAGATAAAGGCTCCCAAATGCCCACTCGCCTGCCAAATTTGAAAGTAGGCCTATGGATATTGTCTTATCAATCACTCATGCTAATTTGTCTCTAAGAGCACATTTCAATTGAATTAAATGACATTGAACCTCAATTTAATTGAATGTGACTCCCTCTTCTCCTCTCCGTGCCCTCCTTCCATCTCCCTCCTTCCTCCTTTGTAAAACTCTTTTTCTGTCTGCACTCCTCCCTCTTTCTCTATTCTTTTGTACATCCCTCTTTCCTCCCTCATCCCCCTCTCTTTCTCTTCTCTTCTTGCTGGTTTGCAGTCCTTGAAGAAACTGATGGAGAGTGAGAGGGTGAAGGGCTTCTACCAGGTGGTGATCTCCTCCAACCTGCGTGACGCCACCTCCCACCTGATCCAGGCCAGCGGGCTGGGCGGCCTGCGTCACAACACTCTGCTGGTCAGCTGGCCCCGCAACTGGAAGCAGGCTGAGGAACACCACCGCATGAAGAACTTCATTGGTGAGACCAAAGGGGCCATGTATCAATGGGAGAGGAATGACTAATCACTGGGAATGACTGCGTGTGCATCCACAGACGACTGTGGATGACTATTCTGTTGTAAATTACTATAGACCGGTTCAGAGATAAAAACAAAAGCAATCCTTGAACTTCCTAACTTCTATTTCGTTCCCAAACTACATCTGCTATGTTACGTTAACATATGGAATGTTGAAACGGAAGTCCTGTGGGAACAGCTAATTAAGCTCTCTAGAAACGATCTAGATGTGTTATCAAGTCAAATTCAAATCCTAAACAAATAAAGATTTTATTTGCCACATATGATTATATAGGGTATAGTACACAGTGAGATGATCAGTGTGCTGACTCCAATAAACATGTATGCAGTAATGAAAAATATATACACATAAAGCATGTAAATGAAAATTAATTGTTAGATCTAGTACATATATTGCATTTATATACATATAGACTATATATGTACATAGTCTTGTTTCATAACCTAGAGCCATATGTGAGAAATGCAAGTTTTGATGCAGTGTGTGTGTGTGTGTACGTGTGTGTGTGTTTGTGTACATGTGTGTGTACATGTGTGTGTGTTTGTGTGTACGTGTGTGTGTGTGTGTCTCTCACAGAGATTGTACGGGAGACTACGACTGGACGCTTTGCTCTTCTAGTTCCCAAGAACATCTCAGCTTACCCCTCCAATGGCGAGCGCTTCACTGAGGGCCACATTGATGTGTGGTGGATCGTGCATGATGGAGGCATGCTTATGCTCCTGCCTTTCCTTCTGCGGCAACACAAGGTGGACTCTCACAGCACAGGCACTCAATAGTGATGGAGAGTGAATGTAAAGTCAGGCTGAAATTAATTGCCTAAATTTAGCTGACTTTATTCAGGGTGCGAGTGTAGCAGTTTGTTCCTTTCTTCTCAGCCTTTACTTTCTGTTTGCTTGTATCTGGACTCGCTAATTAGCTGTTAAAAATGGAACTGAGAATGAACGGTTTTTGTGTGAGCTATTGCAGGGAGGGCTTTTGTATGGTGGCTAACCTATAGCCTCTCTAACTGTGTGTGTCAAGTATGATTGATTGAATAATATGAAACTGACAGATTGATTGGTTTTATTGATCACCTGTCAGGTGTGGAGGAAGTGTAAGATGCGCATCTTCACCGTGGCCCAGATGGACGACAACAGCATCCAGATGAAGAAGGACCTCATGACCTTCCTGTATCACCTGCGACTGGACGCTGAGGTGGAGGTGGTGGAGATGGTGAGTCACCCACCTGTACACCCTCAACCCACCCTTACCTGAGGGCTCACCCCTGCCTTCAGCACTCTTTCCTCTTGAAATTATATTTCATCATGTCATCATGTCATCAATCATCAAGTCATTTGCCCAAATGTAAGCCACAACATGTACAAAACATAATGCAATGCTTTATGCAAACTTAAAAAAAAAAGGTTATTGACATATCATCCAAAAGAATCATAATAGGTAAGGGATAACGGGGTTACCAGATCAATGGAAATAATGGTGAGGTGCAAAGAACTCCGCCTTCACTAAGTCATTATTTCCATTGAACTTGAGGGCCGTTATCCCGCTTTTCTCCCGTTTGTGTCTAGGAAATAATTTTATCTGTAACTTTCTTTAAATTTAGGAATCATGTGCATGGACTACAGAAAAAAGCCTATTATAGCTACCATTAAGGAGGAGAAAGTACAGTGTTACTTTTCTATGGTTGTTGTGGTTACTGTTAATAAGCCCACTGATATGATTCGTTGATTCAATTTTTTTGGATCTACTTCAAAGGTAGCCAGTTATACAAAGTTGATTCCTACCTCATCAGCCAATCAGAAAACAGAATCCCATTGTTAAGGGAGATCATTATTTTTGCCATCAAACCATCCCACACTCATCTCTGAAGTCACTTCCTTTATTGTTCCTTCTCTCCAGTAATGTTCGATAACCACCATTTGTCTCCCCACCTGCAGCAAGACAGCGATATCTCGGCCTACACCTATGAGAAGACCCTTGTGATGGAGCAGAGGTCACAGATCCTGAAGGAGATGCATCTCACCAAGAATGAGCGTGAGAGAGAGGTACATTACAGTAGTGATAACAAATAACGAGGCTGACATTCTCAAGCTAAAATTGCCCCACTTTTTGCAAGCACAGCAGTTTGGTCTGCTCGCACAGTAGACATTTGTGTTACTCAGTGTTAGTGTCACTTATAACAACTCAATCAACAATGCTGATAGTGAAACAGGCAGTAATGACTGTTCAAGTCAGTTATACCTCTGTGACACTCACTACACTTACAAGAGAACTATAATATTCCAGTTTACATACTCAGTTAAGGAGTACATGTCTGATCCTTTGATGACATATCATCATTCAGAAATGATTGTATTACCAATACAATTACAAGTACAAGTACAATTACAGATATTGGTTATGTGACAGACCTAATCAGACTGAAATTGAATACTCCAGGCTATTTATTGCAATTGGATTTCAACATGATCAATCATCCCCCTGTTGATTGGATTTCAACATTGATTAGATTTCAATCCAATCAACAATTTACATGACAGTTGATTCAGAATTAAGAGTATAGTCGAGTCAAGTTTATTTAAGTAGCACATTTAAGCAAACAATAGGAGATGGCCTAGTATAGCAGTGAATAATACATTTAACAATATATGCAGGATTAGACCCAAAGGTGCTTCGCAGGCAGAGATAGTAGCATACAAATAAAATACTTAACAGCTCGCGAGGGCAAAACAAGGCACAATAAAGGCTGAAGAGTAAGAAATAAGAAGGTCGAGGGAGTTTAAGAGAGAGATAGATTAATAATTAACAGGGAACCAACCAATAAAATTTGTGAAAAACAAGAGAATGCATCAAACTAAACTAAAAGCGAGTATAAAAGGTGAGTTTAACTTAGATTTCAAACGGGTAATGTTCATGATCTGATGTGCGGTGGAGGGAGGCTGAGTATTATCTGGTTGGAATCTTGATTGTTTTTTTTTTATGTGATTTGTGTTTGTGATCTGATGTGATTTGTGTTTGTGATCTGATGTGATTTGTGTTTGTAATCTGATGTGATTTGTGTTTGTGATCTGATGTGATTTGTGTTTGTGATCTGATGTGATTTGTGTTTGTGTCCAGATCCAAAGCATCACAGACGTGTCCCGTGGCTCCATCCGCCGGAAGCACCCAACCACCCTGAGGACCCAGCAGAGCACCGGAGACGAGCCCGCCTCGGCCAGTGGCGAGGGCAAGCCGGAGGAGGAGGTACTACCTCTCAGCCCTTGCATCTCTGTTGTTCTCCATACACACACACACACACACACACACATACACACACACTGTTTGTGTCATACACACTCTATATGTGTCTGTCTCTGTCTTTCTGGTTCATGTGTGATTTGGTCCGTCTCATCTCACACCTGCTCTTCGGCTGTTTTGGGCAGGTGGTTTCTCTCACTGAGACGGAAAGGGACAGCAGCACCCCTCACCTGTGCTTCCGCACCCACTCGCTCTTGCTGTCACTTTCGCTTCTGGGCTCTCTTTATATCACTTCATTTATGTTTCTTTTCTTTTCTTTCTCTCTTTCTTTCTCTGTCTCTCTTTTCTTGTGTCTACAGATCAGCTTGTAATGCTTATCTGAGACCCTCTGGCAGCCATTGTGGCTTTGAAACCCTTCCATCTTCTTCATTTCAGTTAATTGCTGTGTAGTCTCCTCTCTTTCTCTCTTTTTTTTTTTTGTTCGCGAGTTGTTATGAAAGTGGGATTGACGGCGTTTTTGTCTCCTCCCTTCCGGCTCCCCCTCGCTCTTGCACCTCTCTCAGTCTCTCCGTGTCTCCCGTGCGCGACAGGTGCAGCTCCTCCAGGGTAAGAACGCCACCCCCACCCCCACATCCCCGACCTCCCCCACCGTACCCACCCCGGGTTGCACCACACCTGGGGAAGAGGTGCAGATGACCTGGACGGACGAGGGGGACAAGAGCAAGAACCCGGCTGTGGCCCATCCAGACAATATCAAGGATATGTTCAACATGAAACCGTAAGTCTTAATACACTTATTACACTAATCTTAGTATACTAGTCACTAGACTTGTCCCATTGTGAACTAGGATTGTGTTTCTCAACAAATGATTGACAGAGGCTGTAGATAAGTAGTGATGGATATTATAAGTCATTTTTGTAGTTATTTTTAGTCCTCCTAATGATAGTGGATTTTTATGCAAGCTCTCATTTGCTCTCTACACTCTTAACACAACTGATTGATTTAATAATGTCCCCATAAGATTCAAAGAGGTACAAGCACCTCCTCTTGAGGAGACTTAAAAATGAGGACAACTTGACTGCATGCATCAGGTGGCATTAGCGACCCTTTTTGGGCAAGAGAAGAGAGATGGGCTGCAGGCCAACCGTAATGTCTGAGTGTCAGGTTGTGGTGTGTGCCTCTGTGCTCAGTGTAAAAACCTGTGTTTTGTTGCCATTCTCTCCCACCCATGCAACAGTGAGTGGGAGAATCTGTGAGTATCTTGCTACGTTCTTGCTTATGCTTTGCATTGTGCATGTCTCACGTTTTTTCTTTCATAGTTATTCTTTTTCCTATTTGCACTTCCTCGTAGATCTGAATCCAGGAGACTGAAATTGGCTTTGAATTGGATGTAAATTTAATGTAGCAATGCTTTTGTGTTTTTTTTCTCTGACTTTCACACCATTTTTTTTATCACAAGATTCTTCTGAATCCTCCCACTGGCAGTATAAACAAGCCTGTGGATGTTTAAGTAACAAAAGACACATCAGTGGTGTATCGTTCAGCATGAAGCGTTTGGAAACTACAAGACTTTCAAGAGCTAAGTGATGTAACTACTGATCTGCCGTTGAGTGCTTCTCTCTCCCTTTTCTCTTTCGTCTCTTTTTTATTCCTGTCTACTAGGAACCAATCCAATGTGCGACGCATGCACCATGCACAGAAGCTCAATGAGGTCATTGTGAAGAAGTCCCAGGAGGCAAAGCTTGTTCTCTTGAACATGCCTGGAGCCCCAAGGAACCGTATGGGCGATGAGAACTGTATCCTTTCTGTGAAATCAAGATTAAGATGACTTTACCTCATATGATCTAAATGGAACTCCAAAAATCCATTCCTATGGAACAGCAAGAATTCCCACTGGCCTGTCTGTTAAATCTTACATGATCCTATTGGATTAGAAAGAGATTTTTTTAATATTTAATCTATTTGGATTTATAGGATAGTTGCTTTCTTTATTTCTAGTTTGTTGAAATGTATATTTATAATAGAAGTAACCAACATGTAATTATGACTTTGCCTGTCAAATGTAGATACCAATGATAGAGTTTTTGCAGTAATTTATTATTTTGATGCAGCATTTCCAATGCTGTTATGTGTATCATTTACTGCTGAGGTATGGATCCATAACTCTAGATCTCCTAGATATGGAGTTCCTTGAGGTTCTAACGGAGGGTCTCAATCGGGTTCTCCTGGTGCGTGGCGGTGGACGTGAGGTGATCACCATCTACTCCTGAGAGGCTGGTCGTGTTTTATCAAGCCTCTCCACCCTCTCTCACCATCACCACCACCACCACCACCACCACCACCTCTTCTGCGCAGTCCTCATCTCTGCAGTGGTGTTGACCCGAGTCGACTCCACATCCAGGCCCAGCACTTGTAATATAAAGACCTCACCAAGTCCTACCATGAGCAATACTCTACCCACATATCAAATCATGTTGCACTACATTGTCAGGTAAATGCCCAGTGACACATCTGCTCCTCCTGTACTGTATCTGCCCTCCTTGCACTGTAGCCAGTGTCTGCCCTCTCTCCCTCTCTCTCTCTATCTCTTTATGGATCCCTTACTTTTTAAAGAAAAAAAGAGCTGTAACCTCTGGTTTTGTTATTCTCTTAGTGGTCAGAGTGATCAACATTTCTTTTGTGTGTTAGCTGTGTTTTGTTCCCTCAGTAGATGGGCAATGGTGGCTGAGAGGGTTTTAGAGCTCATTTGCTCCTCATCACTGGGGACACACTGTATCCCAAAGACTGATCGAACCTAACCAAACGCTCCTCTCTATCTCTCTGTCTCATTCTCTTTATCCTCCGAAGAACAACTGAATAGCTTTTCACTGCTGATGTATTAGGCTATGTGGACATTTTTTGGTTTTTATTTATGTATTTATTTATTTATCTATCTATCTATTTACATCATTTAAAAAAAACAAAAAAAAAACAAGACCATCATGAATCTCATTTAGGTGTTTGTGAAAACTCTCAAAATCACTGAACGAGGTGAGAGGAATTTATGCTGATCAAGATGTCTTCCAGTGGAGGCCTATGAGCTTAGGAGCACAGGCATTATCATGCACGGACTATGAGAGAATATAGTGTCCATTTGCACTGCAGAAACACCAGAGTGGTTTTGGTAAGGAAAACTACAGGGACTCCAATGGTATTAACCACAAATGCTTATGATGTCGACAGCCAGCCGCCAGCCAGCAGCGTTCATGCATATGAGTGTGGGAGTGTGGGGCTCAGGCACTTTGCTTCAGTCTAACGAAATGCACTCCCTCACTCACTCCCTTCTCACGCCTGTTGTTTGACATCCCACCTCTTCTTAGAGAGGATATTAGAAGTCTCACAAAAGTCTCAAGAACGACGTGTCGTCCCCCCCCCCCCAAACACCTCTTTACAAAAACACGAAGGGTTTTTTGAGTGTATGTATAATGTTTTGAGGTGGAGAGCAAAAGTTCCTGTGGATGCCAAAAAGAGAGTGGGTGAAACAGCAGCCATCTGCAATGTGTCTCTACATTCAGCAGAGCTCCTGATTGTGTATCATTGCTTTTCTTACTCCCAGTAGCCACCTCCATCACTTGCATGTTGATGCTAATCTGTGTGTGTGTGTGTGTGTTTATTGTACTGAAATGACCTGATTTTGCTACACTGTGTAGTTTGTCAACATTCCTTCTCTCCCCTCATGATGGGCAGCTTTGCCATGTGTCATTGGCAGATGAGCCAGACTGTTTGTGTGTGTGTGTGTGTGTCTGTGTGCGCGCGTGTGTGTGTGTGTCCTTCCTTGTATACCTGACTGGATATGTATGTGTGTCCACACATCATGTGCAGTGTGTGTGTGTGTGTGTGTGTGTGTGTGTGTGTATGTTTGACAGGAGACCAGACTGAGAACAGCTCCTACTGTAGATGCTGTGCTCTAATGCAGTGCCAAAGAGAGATGTGCAGTGTGACAGAGAGTGAGAGAGAGAGAGAGAGAGAGAGAGAGAGAGATGTCGTTATCTGCCTGTCTGAGGGCGAGGTGTGACGTGAAGATTCTGTAAGAAACACAAGTGTGGTGGCGCAGCTCTGAAGAATTCTGTTTGGCAGAGCAGAGGCATCAGCGCAGAAACAGAGAGACAGGAGAGCCCAGGGAAAGGGGTGTGGCCTGAGGAGCCATGTAGTTGATCTGACCAGGGCCTGAGATACTGTGAAGCAACAATAGCACCCCACCTTTATGTCGGTAAATGGCTTTCGTGTTGTTCAAATTGTTCCCCAGACAACAGAGGGTTCAGTTACTGATCGGCCCACATCGTGGCTGCATCCATATTAGACTCAGACGCTATCTGGGTCAGCGCTAGCAAGCTGTTTTACTACCATCAGCTACCTGCAGTGAGAAGCTTCTCTTCACTCCAGGGCTTTTTTGTACATCCGTACTTCAAAGTCAGATTTATGTTCTTTTTTTAATCTACATGTCCTTTGTTGATGCCAATTTAAGGTGCATATCTAAACATAACACTACAAAAACATGCGTAAGGGTCATATGTAAATCATGTGTGGAAACAGTCCAATACCAAATTAGGTGAGTTCAAGTTATAACAGATCCCATTCTCCCTTGCTAACAGTTGCTATACAGTGTGTTGTATTGCATGTACAGAAAGCTCAGCATACAAATGAAAATAAGAGAAAATATTTTGTATATGTACATTCAGTCCATCTATAGAGAAAAACTTTATTTTCCTTCACATCCTTTTAGCAGACTGCCATTTATAGTTATACATTTGAATTCTTGCCAAACCACAAATGGTACAAATTGTGCCATACATTTGAAAAAAAAAAAATCATACAGAATATAGAAGTCCAGATAATATGAAATACTTTTGATATTCTGAGTTTATATTCCATATTTTTCCATTGGTGATTATATATATAGTACTTCAGCAAATAAAGCATGAATTTATTCATTTATTTATTGGGTAACAATGAAAACAGTCTGCTAGTAACATACCAATTCACCATTTACCTTCATGCACAGATTGGTTGACAGTGGTGACAGGGTTGACTAAACAGCAGAGTTAGTAGGAGGAATAATCACATAGTCAAACAGGCCTATTCACACACTCAGTTGAATTTTGTTCAATAACATCAAAAACTTTAGCCCTACAGTAGACTCAACATGTATGTGTCATTTATTTTTATATTTTAAAATACAGGTATATACATAGATATATATATATATATATGATATGTACACATGAAAATATACCTAAGCTTCGGCTGCAAAGATGTTCATTATTTGCCATTGAAAATGGATGGCACTGCAATATGTTCACTTGTGTTAGAAAAAAAATACATAATATATACATTTTACCTTTATCTTACTTCATATTTTCCTTGGTCCAGTTTTTGAAAGAATAATCTTTGGTGAATATATAGGCTACATCTATATTAGGTAGCTTGAAAAAGGAACCTCTTTTTGATGTCTTGTGTAATTATATAAGGGTATTAAGGGTGATGTTTTGTTTTATTCAGTGAAATGCTGCTAAATGAGTGTATGCTGAGCCAAAAGAAAATGATGAGAAAATGTAAAAGTCGCTAACATGGTAACTTCACTCTGGTGAAAGATACGTCTCAGAGAAACATGCCAGCTTTGCTTCATGGCAACTTACAGGGTTTGCTTTTCCAAAGTGCAGAAACAGGATGATAAAACTTGCAGAACATTGCCACCTACTGGAGATTTGATATTGAAAATCAATGATAGAATTACTCCTATTAATTTTTACATGCAACCATCAGACTAATATTTCAAACTAATATTTGATGCATTGGTTCAAAGGACTCTTAACCTATAATAACGGTATAATGAAAAATCACTCAAATCTTCCTTACATAACATTATTTGTCACATTAACCTACATTTGTAAACATCACTTAGATTCATATTATTCAATCTGACGATTCCAACAGTTAAAATCACTTTACAATAAAGGTTCATAGAGAAAGTCTGTGAAGGTGAGAGAGAAGAGCCATGCAATGCACCTAACTTGCAGTAGCATCATTTCATCAATTTATCTTGAGATTTGCTCTAAAAATCAACAGCTGAAACTGGGTTTAATCTTGGAAACCTATGCAAAGTCTTATCTTATTTCATGGGTTTCTCATGGCCAGACTTCAGAATGCTATACTTATGCTGCAAAAATCTTTCTGAGAGGCTTGAAGAAGACATACAATTTCATTTGAATTTCAAAAGCAAGTTATGTTGCTGCTTTCATAAATGCATGATGCTCTAGTTTTATTTACCAGTTTAGAGTAGCTGACCTTTTTCCCATGCGGTGACATGATGTTCCAGTAAACTCTTCCAAAGCACTATTGGTGACAATGCAGCTATTTAACGACGCACTTGTCACCCTAAGTTATTGATGATTTCTGAGTTGTTGTTGTTGTGCACGGTAACATTACTGAAAGAATTAGAACTTGTTTGCTTTCATTCCAAGAGGAGCTATGATTCTGCCAGCACAGCACAAAAATAAATCAACCGCTAAGGGCTCTAAAGCTGATACTGTTTCTTTGGCTTATTACGCTACAACTTGCCTCAGGTGAGACAATAGTAATTAAAAATGAACAAATGAAAAAAATGCACTTAACATCATGGCGCAGTTGCTACTGATGCACAGAGTGAAATGACTTTATATGGGAAATGTGAGGAAAAGGTTCCTTTGTACCACAACCAGCACAGAGAGAGAGAGACTTCATATGTGTAGGCCATACAGCCTACATGACTGGACATAATCAAATTGACCTTACTGGAGTGTGTGCTCCATACACTTAAGATATAATGATGGAGAAAATGGAAAATAGATTCAGTCCAGTCAAACACATTTTTATTGTTTTATTGTTCTTGCTAAAACATTGCAGAGTCCAAAATCCCTAAACGCTAATCGTTATTGTCTCTTAATCTTTATCAGCTAAATTCAATCACTGATCAAAGTCAGATGAAATAAGCTAACATATTATGGGGTCAGTTATCATAACCCTGGACGTACTTTGTTACATGCTAAAATGAACTCATATAGTCTAATGTAAGGAACAGCAAAATGGCAAAATGACTTTTGAAGTGCTGATGAGGCACTAAAAAAACAGGTGTTTTGTATTACAGAGGTGCTACCATAAATGTGTGAGTGCAATGGATGGAGAGTTTTTTCAACTGAATCTTGAGAATGAATGAGTTTAGTATGTATTTAAGACACTGAAATAGATATTGCTTCCAGGCTGATGATATGGATGCTATCTTGACAACAGTTCTCCGCCTGGATAGCAAAAAAATCACTGATATCGTGAAGACTTGTTAAATAATATAAAAAGACTCTCGGAAAGATACGCAACGACCCCCATCATTAGAGTACAGAGCTACAATACATTATCAGGGCCGAAACACAAGTGAAAGGCATGATAACCCTTGGTGACCGGAAGAACTTTTATGAAGCAAGAGTAGCTCAGGTCAACTTCACTGACATCCCAGCTTAGATTCAACTCTGGTGTAAATCTGGCAGAAGTGTACTGGCAGTGATTAATCACTCTTGCTCTGACGGGATGTGTTACTTGTTGTTTTTCAGTCATTCCTGTTTGTGTGAGACCCAAAAAAATGCATTTAGTACATTTTCAGATGGTCAACCGCTGCAGTGTCCCACTGATTGGTGGTTATGAAGGGTTGTTTTGATCTGCTTTGGTCAGAGGGGAGTGTCTGTGTCTGTCATTTCATTTCTCCCAGACATAACCTGACATTATTTGCATGTAGCTGTTCTCCATGACTGGCCTCACCCTTGTCAGTTCACTGTTTGAAGGAGTCACGTCTCCTTAAAAAAAAAGATGAATTAAAAAAAAAAGCTTCAGCATTAACACTGAATGCGCTACCACCCCCCTTGAAATGTGAGCACCAGATGTCAGCTTGGGTAAACTAGCTAGCGTTACAAACTCACAGTATTTCTGTATTACCCGTAGGGACAAAGTATCATATTTTGTATTGTAGGCTTAGAGCTAGATGTAAATGTAATAATAGGCCCATTAGGTGTTTTATTTTCAAGGTTTTGTTTCCTCTTGTTGAGGCAAGAAGTCTGATCAACAGAGTGTTTGTGAGTGCCTGTCAGTGTTTGTGAGTGTGTGTGTGTGTGTGTGTGTGTGTGCGCGGGTGTGTGTGCGTGCGCGGTTGTGTTTTCATGCATGTTTGTCCACGTGTGTATGTATGAGTGGATGGGTGGTTCGTGAGCATAAAAAATTATTCTTGGAAAATGGAAAGCTGAAGATAGGAGGTTTCTTTTTGTAAATAATTGAAGAATCATAAGGTTATAGCATAGCTTAGCTGTTTACTTTGTGTGTCCATGCAAGTTTAGAAAAGAATAGAACTATGTATTCTCTATTGTGTTAATATATTTAAAGGAAAGATTGAAAAGTTATTGTTTTACCTTGTCAAATGCTTCTACATATATGGCCAATGGTTTCTAAGACCATTTTATAGATTTGTCTGCACAAAATGCAATAAATTAAAGTCATTTTATTACATTTACGCCTGTGTCATTTTGTTACATTTCTGTGTGTGTGTGTGTGTGGTGTGTGTGTGTGTGTGTGTGTGTGTGTTTTTATGTGCAACTCTAAATAGTATAACACTGACCAGCAGCAAATTTCAAGGTCTAAAGTCAACGGTGATTTCAACATCATGTCATACAATAAGTGCGACCCCTTTTCATCATTTTCCTGACTGAAGTGTGACCTTTGACCTTTGTGTGGTGAAACAGTGGAGAATAAGAGGGTAAGAGCTGAAACCCGCAACCTCACAACAACAACAGTTATGTCAAATTGTGAGGTGAATGCCCTCACCAGTCAACTGAAAACCCGGGCTTCCTGTCAACTGACTAGAACGCTCTTGAAGTGTCAGAGGAGAAGTTTCACTGATGTTCTGCACTGGCATCTGTTACACATGCAAGTTGCATGAAGCCTAGGCTGTACCATTGCCAGACTTTTTTCTACATTGAGAAAACATGCAGCCATTTTACTACTGTGCTACTTTACAAAACAGAGCCTTTGTGTTCGTTATCCATCTTCATAAAGTGAGCGCAAAAGTCAAACGAACAAAAAGTCTCTTGACACAAAATGGTACCTCCCATGTCTTATGCAGTAAGCCGTACAGCAGTATGCCTTTTTGAATACAGCCAGAAGCATGGAAGTGTGCAGCTATGGCACAAGTGGACAAGTGGCCTACACACCACATTTGGTTCAAAGTGGCAACAGAGACCAACATTTGAGCCTGACCTGGGTTATTCTCTAATGCCACTCTATTTATGTCTCTTTCTCTCTCTTCCACTCACTTCCTGACACTCTTCACTGTCCTGTAAGACTAAAGGAATAAATACTAAAATAATAAAGATCAACAAGTATGTCAGAAACTTGCAGCATGGCTGGCAATGTTGCACGGTAGATTGCAGGTTGTTAAAGACAGAGTGATTCATTCAATTTTAAATTAATTACTTTTTGTACCGGAACTAAAAACAATTTGGGTTTACCTCCAGAGCTCCCCCTATTGTCACCAGAAAAAAAAATAGCAATAACATTGTACATTCTTACCAATCCATGTGAATTTGTTTGCAAACCAAAGAACAGGAACCAGCAATGATATTTTTTGTGCCTGACAGGCTGTTAATAAATCGATTTTGGTTTCATTTTCTGTTTCATTCTGTTTGAATCTACACTACAGGCTGCCGAGAGCGCCTTAATTCACCATGTAAGGAGCCATTTAGACATCAAAGTGACAACGAAGCTGGTAAATGGACCTAAAAACAGTGCCTGGTGTGCCTTTAATTCTGTAGAGCCTCCTGGCCTGCTGCAAAAGCATGCCCTTGCAATGCCTGTCTCAGGCAACCACAGACTTACATTCTACCTTTGTTTAGTAGCCTATACGGTTTTGTTGAAGACCTATAAACAAGTTGCTACTTTTTGCAATAATCCCTTATTAAGTGATATTATAGTCATGTGACCTAGTTGTTTTTTAATTTGTATCCTGAGATGTTTTTTTCTCCCAAGGGTAGTTATGTTGTGGCTAAAATTCATCCAATCTACTGTATAAGCCTATGCTTTGAAAATAGCTTCCCACTGAGGTTACAAGGTGACCTTGGAATGTTCTGGAACATGTTCTGTAAACAACTGACCTATATGTGTTTACTGCTGTCAAAAAACAGTCTGTGTTCCAAAAGTCATCAGCTCTAACCTGATGCCTTACACACTTCAACACTAAGGGTCTCAGTTCCAAAATTCACTCAGACTGAAGTGGAGTGTATTTCACAATGCATTACTAACCTTAGTAATTATTAAATGGCCAATATTTGTTTTCAGTACTGAAAATGTATAATCTTGGTTCTTCAGCTGGTTACAGAGCTACCCTGAGGCCTGCTTTTTCATTGACCAAATACCAAATGATCCTAAACTGTTACCACTTTATTCTTTCCAAGAACTCCTACCTTACTTGCAAATCAAGGTCTGTAATCTTTCAGATTTCGACAAAACAAATTTTGACAAAACCGTATATTGTCCAATATTATAAAAGTAATATTGTTGCTATTGTCAATCCCTTTTTGTAATCTGTTTTAAAAGCAATTAAAACTGGACATTGAATTTATACAGATGTGAGGCTTGTGGGCATGAAGAAAATAGATATTTTTCATAATGCAGTATTAGGTTGGGATATAATTCTACAGAACATAATGAAGTTGGCTGAAAAAGTACAAACATTAGAATGGTAAATCATTGATGTAAAAAGGGTAATCATTTGAGGAATGTACACAGAATTTCAAAAATTCATTAAAAAAAAATATGTTCCAAAAATCTATTTCACTGATCTCTTTATTTGGTAGAACAGCATGGTATCTCCTTGAATTTGGTGGAACTTTGGTCAACTGGTGGAATTCCAACTTGGAATTCTGGTGCTGGCATTTATGTATTCAATACATAATATTAATGCCGAGCAAGTGGTGGTCTGTGACTGACCACCTACACAAGTATTCCACCTAGACAACCTTGGCTTAGTTTTAGCCTGAGGAACACAGAAGTCCTGAAATTACAACACACAATTAACCGTAGGTAATGAAAATTTGAGTAAAGATGCATAACCCTTGTCAATAAGTCAATAATCTAATTGAAAAATGTAAATTCTTGTTTAGTGATTTTAATTTTTTATCATGTGAGACAAAAAAATCAATACCCAGGCAAAGGGAAACTTCCATCAAGAGTTGATGAGAGCAATGAAACAGACAGGGCAATTAATCATTGAAACTGATAAAGCACAGAATCTCCTTTCCAAGAACTGGGACTGCAATACAGAATCACTTTGCATTTCCATGCTGAAGATACACCTCTAGTTGAAGATATAGTCTATAAAACATGGCTCTCTTGTTCCACATGACACTAGCTTAATCGCTTTATAGGCTCATAGGTTATGCCAAAGAATTAAATTGCTGACCTTCCAAGTCTGAGGCAGCATGTTAAAAGTGAACAAAGTGCAGGAGAAAAGGGCAGAGTATCTCTGACCTCAGCCAATGATGAACACTCTTGCTATCGCACACAGGGGGATAAGAGAGGTCTTAAAGACAAGCAACAGGGTGGACATGACATTTTTTCACAGAGCCCGCAAATATGAGAAGAAACTCGACTAGTCTTAGAGTGCGACTGCCAGCTCTTGTGCTCCTGCTGGAGGTCATCATTGTGGCACTTTACACTTTCTTTGTTACCTACGATGACGATGCCAACGCCAGACTCCAGAACAACCTCACCAGGCCCATGGAGAACTCGCTCTACCGGGACTATCCCTTCTTTGCCGACATTCAGGTGATGATCTTCATTGGCTTTGGGTGCCTGCTGGCTTTTTTCCGCATGTACGGATTTGGTGGAATGGTTTTTAATTTCTTGACGGCCACCTTTGCCATCCAGTGGGCTATTCTTGTCCAGGGGTACTTCCAGTTCTACAAGGAAGGCAAGATCCATCTTGGCGTAATAAACCTAATAAATGCAGAATTTGCATGTGCTGTCGTGCTGATCTCATTTGGTGCTGTATTGGGTAAAACCAGCCCTGTGCAGCTCCTGGTGATGGCACTGTTGGAGGTGCCCGTTTTCGCAGTCACAGAGTGGGCTGTGCTCACGTACCTGAAGATCAATGATGCAGGTGGGTCCATCCTCATACACCTCTTTGCCTGTTATTTTGGCCTGGGTGTCACATTCGTCCTGTACAGACCCAGTCTAAACCAGGGTCATGCCAAGGAAGTGACGAGCTACCAATCAGACATTTTATCAGTGATGGGAACACTGTTTCTGTGGGTGTTCTGGCCCTCTTTCAATTCTGCCCTCACCTTGAAGGGTGATGACCAGCACAGAGCAGTCCTGCATACCTTTATCGGACTTAGCGCCTCAACCCTCACCGCCTTCGCCCTCTCTGCGATGCTTAACAAGAATGGAAAGCTTACGATGGCCGACATCCAGAATGTCACGCTGGCAGGTGGAGTGACAGTGGGCGCCTCAGTGGACATGATGATCAGTCCGGCTGCAGCCTATGCGCTAGGAATGATGGGATGCACCGCATGCATGCTGGGATACAAGTACCTGAGTCCCTTCCTATCAAAGCACCTTAGGATTCAGGATCAGTGTGGCATTCATAACCTCCATGGCCTGACAGGCCTCATCTCTAGTGTGGCTGGCATTGTGGCTATCCTACTTGCCAGCGAGGACACCTACGGGCCCTCCCTCTACCAGCTCTTCTGCTACCGTGCACCTCAGGAGGGTGACCCACGGCTTGTTGAGCTGCAAAGGTTAATCCCTGGGCTTCAGGCAGGGCTGGGCCGCAGTGCCCAGGAACAGGCGCTGTACCAGGTGGCGGCAGTGTTTGGCACCATAGCAGTAGCAGCTGTAGGTGGGGTGTTGACAGGCCTGATATTGAGGCTGCCTTATCTGGCCTCCCCAGATGATGAGTCCTGCTTTGATGACGAGTTGTTCTTTGATGTACCTCCAGACTACGACTGCATAGCTAGTCAGGGTGGACCACTGTCTGTAAACACAGAAGCCAAATTAGGACATTCAAAGGACTAAGGAGTGGGGTTAAACATACTCATTCAGGGTGTGCACAGGGGCAACTGCATTTTAGTGTTGCAGTTTGGACATGAACAGAAATCAAAATCTCTTCAACACAAGAACTCTTTAAGACCAAGAATGATCCACTTCAAAACTAAAAAAGGAACTAAAGGGCTATTGATCTGTTGGTCTTGGTCCAAATTCTAGTCAGTTTTTTTAAATTCAGTCACTTTTGATGTCAAATGGGCTAACGAAGCTAGCTGCTGCTTGGTGCTTGACTCGGGCAACTGCAGCATGGCTACAAATCTGACAGCTTGTTGACACCATGCTGTATTTTTCCTGCATCTAAATCATTACATTTGATCAAATCACATTATCAAAAATGTGTGAGATTACTGACAACTGCTTGCTGCACATATTTACACTGATTTTAAACAGCCAGATCTCAATCATTTGTAAGGCTAAAGCAAGTCTTGCTTTAAATGCTTGACAATGAGGACAATGCCATCTGGACAACAGGTACCTTACAATCATTAAACTCATCAGCAAGATCCCGCAAAGTACATGTGCATGCTTACTGACTGACCACACAGATGCTGTGCCATAGACACAAAGGTAGTATACCATGTTTAAGAATGAATAACATATTAAGACAGTGAGTTTCTTATCAGCTTTCCATCTATTTAGGCCTATTCACATAGACAATGTTGAGTATTCCATGTGAGCTTGATTTCTAACTTTATGACTAGAAAATTATTTGCAGAAGTCACATGAAAGCACACTCCCTTTATCATCTAGATGAAGATGTTCCCCTCTATCATTAAATCCAACACTAAACTCCTATTAACAGCTGAACTGAGATATTGCTTTTCTTGCCAAATCTGTAAGCAACCCAGCTCATCTGGTTCCAGTTAAAATCAAAGCATTGTCAGGAGAAGTATTTACTGCCTATTTGGATAAGAAAAGCTATTAACTCATCGACATTGGATACAAGATTTAAGACTCAATCTCAAGCCTTTATTACATCCCATTATACTATAAGAAGTAAAATTCCTGTTTTTTACCCCTCAAAAAAAACAAACAAAAAAACAAAAAAAACAACTGTGTGTGTGTGTGTCTGTGTATGAGAGAAAAAAAGGTGTGAACATGTGAAAGTGCAGTTTGACAGGCACAGGTTTATGCTGTCATATGTAAAAAGTCTATATGAGTGAAATGAGGAGAGTCTGAAATGGCTTTTGGTCTAACACCAGAAATACATCATGGTGCCAATCTGACTATATCTCCAAGATCACCGTGGGATCAAAAATGGTGTGTAGGCCTAAATGATCCAATATTATTATTATTATTATTATTTATATGCTATTCCCCACAGCTACTGTTAGTATCTTCACCAATGCCTATATTCAAATAGAATATAAACAATATAGCCTGATATAGGCCCTATTTGTTACATACAATTAACTCTTAGGCTATAGCTTAAGCCTAAGATAAAGTAAAAACACCAGCAGCAGCAGCTGGGGTCTGTCATGCAGATGGTCGACATGTACGACTCAAGACAAATCTAGCCAGCACCAAGCCCCTGCTACGTCCGTCATGAAACCCCTACTGCTTTCCCTGTCGTCAGTCAACAGGAGATCTCTCAAGCTGGTTCGCTCGCGGGTTACCCAGGAAGTCGATTGCGAGAAACAGAAGTTGCGGCTATCATCAGACAACTCAGATACTATCCTGAAATAATTAGCTAACGTTACCTTAAAAATACTGGTGGTGTAGTTATTTGAAAAGCAACCACGGAGTGCCAAAAATACTTAAAAGCAGAGCGTGTGGACTTTGTAACTGAACTCTGACGGTGAGGAAACCTGCAGTTCGTTCTAAACTTGTCCTGTCAGGCCAAGCTTGGCCTTGCTACGCAGCTAGTAAATATTAGCTTCCAGTTAGCTAGCCAGATACCTTGAAGGAGGATTTGTTATATTGCGGAAAAAGCCAATGCTTGGGTCTTTATGACAACACAGATTTACCTTCAGATTGCATGTGAAATTACACAGTTGAAATAACGTGTGCTATCTAACGTTACATGGAGCTTGTGGATAAAGTTAGCTTTCCCACTATGTGGCTAGCTAGCTACGATTTGTAAGCTAACGTTGGCCAATCATAGCGACACGAATGGCCAACACGAATACTCTCGTGATTCACGGTAACGGTTAACTTAGCTTTATATATATGAAGTCGGTCTTGGTTATGCCAAAGTTAATTATTGCTATTGTGTCGCTGGCGTTTTTAGCTTCCGAAGCTGCGTTAAACGCAAAAAATCAAGTTGTGGGGGACCAACTAGGAAGTCAGTCTCTCGAGACCGCTAACATGAATTCTTCTCGTGCACGAAAAGGTGTCCTTGGTGGAAACTAAATTTAAGTTGCCAACCACGCTTTACATCAGCGCCAAAAATTAGTGTCATAGAATTTTAAGACAGAGATATAGCTAACTCAACGTTCCAGTCGTGTCACGAAAATATGCATACTTAAGCTACATTGTGATTTGCCATTATTTTCATTTGTCTACAACCAAAGCTTTCCAGAAATATGGATTTCGCTACTATTATTACTACTACTATTATTACAGATAAAGGCTTTTGGATAATGTTTCCTGAATTCACGTTATTAGGAAACATTCTAGAGGGGTTTCTCCTCTACTGAAATGACAAATGAGTTGTAGTCCTAAGACGCATCTCGGTTATCTTTTTACATTGATTACAGCTAGTATGCCAAATTTATGCACCGTATCATAATTCAGGGGCACCCGCTTCATCTTACTGTTGCTTCACACATAATCATGTCATAATCAGCTGTTGTCATGGCCCGAACCATTGCAGGCCTTGTCTCCCATGCCAAGTATTGTGAGCTATGTTTGTCCACGTGCTGAATTGCATTGCATTGCACTGCACTGCACAGCTAGT
This sequence comes from Tenualosa ilisha, assembly GCA_015244755.2. Lineage (NCBI taxonomy): Eukaryota > Metazoa > Chordata > Actinopteri > Clupeiformes > Clupeidae > Tenualosa > Tenualosa ilisha. Next base: position 160,609 of record PYXC01001758.1, read on the forward strand.
TTCCTTTACTAAAAAAAAGGACCAAAAAAAATAGACCGCATGACTCGACCTTGTTATATAGATTACAAAAATGTCTCTGGAATGCAATGCGTCTGCTTCTGTTAACTTAACGCTAATACCTTAAAATGTGTAAAATTTCTATTAGAAACTTATTACAGCTATATTCACAATAAACTTAAGTATTCACAATAATTTGTCTCCTTTCTGTAGTTTCCTCTGTCTCTCAGGACACAATGGCAGACGACCTTGATATTGAAGCCATGCTGGAAGCCCCTTACAAGAAGGTGAGCACTCTGCTTTGGTCCTTTTGGGCACATTGTGCTAATGCACAACTGCACTTCATGTGGCAGTGTAATGTACACTAGGCTGCTCATAGCTGTTTTATTTTCACTGTTTAAAGTATGGCTATGTGCATCTGTCAGTGTGAGATTGTTGGTGTGTGGTGTGATACTTCAGACAAAATATCCAGAAACGTGAATAAATGCACATCTATCTCTCTTTGTAGACTTGCCTAATGATATCTCACCTCTACTCCCCTGAATTCACCTTTGATTCCAGTGTGAACTGTGAAAAAAAATAAGGTAGTAATTGCGCAATGTGTTGCTGTACCTTGATCCCCTAGGTAAAAAAACAGAGCCTCATCTTAGAACATCCAATCACCTGTTTGGTTGCAACAAGGTGAATGCCTATGGATGTCACAGCGCATTTAACCTGACATGCCACCGAGACAGTATTCAGATTTTCTGTCGGCATGGCCTGAACATCATGAAGCCACGTTGGCTGTTTTTTCTTTTTTTAAAGTGGCCAAAATGTTAATATTTTATCCTTGGGCAATTAATTTCTCAGTGTGCCAAATTTGGCTTCAGATGGTGGTGATCTGTATTGGGCAGGTAGCCTAGTAATTTTGATAACTTCAGCTTTTACACATGCCAGAGTTGTACCACCGTAAATATGAATACTGTCTCTCTTACTTTAGTATGTTGTTATAATTTCCAATTCGTAAAATCAACATCTTTTTGCATGCCTTTAATATCAGTAACATCTCAAAGTTAATCTTTAATCAAATGGTCCTGTAAGATAGAAACCTCATCAGTTTCATATGACATCATAAACAAAACTGATCTTCATCAGTTAAGATTTTCTTTCTGTTCTCTTTTCACGTGAAGAACATACACACACAAAAGAACAAACCTAGCTAAAAATAGATCACTTCATGCGACTGGTGCAAAAGAGACACAAGTTGCATCTAAAATTAAACTACAGGATTTACATTATTTATTCTCCTTTTCTGCTCTTTACTTTACTTGAGGTTGTTTTCTTTACCATTTATTTTTTTTAGTTTGTTTGATTTGATTTTTGATTTTTTTTTTTTTTTTTTTTTTTAATTCATTTTTTTTATTCGGTATCTGTTTGGGAGTCGATATTACTAAAGCAGTGTGAATCCCTGTTTGCTTCAGGGCGAGATGTGACAGAGGTGCCCTCGAGCTCTAACAGTCCAACAGCGAAAATGGGTGAAGATCTCATGGATTCTCAGCATCCAAAGGAACTCTTTTAGCATGGCTACAGCGGGCTATAGGCTAACATTAGAGGGGTATTGGTACTGGTCACACAAGAGGATGCATCACTGGACAACACGGATCTCTATAGCATGCCTCAAGCTTGGGAATCTCCATTGTAGAATCAGTGTATTTTGTGTTTTTTGAGACAGATTTAAATTTTATTTATTGCTGCTAAAATAAATAAATGAAGTCATTGATAAAGCATTGGTTTGGGTGGGAAGAACGGGTGTTTTTTGACCATTCCCGCCTGTAGTAAGTAGTCTACAGAGAGACAATTCTCCTTTTTATCTGTAAAGGGCCATTCACACCAAGAATTATAACTATAATGACAATTAAATATGACTGTAATTAATATGAACGACAACGTCCACACCACAACTATAACGACAACGACAAGTGCAACGATATTGTTGGGATCACTTTAAGAGCGATATTCTTTTTTATTTTTTTTTTAACCATAATAGGCTGACAGCCAAACAGAAACCATGGAACTTTATACATTGCTCATTCACATGAGAACAGACGTATGTTATCGTTCAGTGTGGACGGAAGTATTGTAGTTACAGTTATCTTTATAGTTATTGTTCCAGGTGTGAACGGATCTTAAGAGTAAGCTCATTAAATGATCATATTCTGTATCTTCTCTTCCTCTCCCTGTTCCCCTGATGTCTTGCTCTGTTTCCTCTGCCGCCTCATGATGTTCTTCTGTCAACCCTGCTTAGGATGACCACAAATCCTCTAGTGCAAATGGCCACGAGGAACGCAGCAAGAAGTAAGAATAATATTCTTAGATTTTAATTATGTAAATTAAGAATTCTCTTAACTTTTAATGATGTTTTACGTAATGTTTATTCCGCTTTGAGAATGACTTATTCTTGTTGGCCAAAATATTCTGTGTGTGTGTGTGTGTGTGTGTGTGTGTTTGTTTGTTTGTGTTTGTGCGTGCTCTCCCAGGAAGCACAGAAGCCGCAGCAGGAGCCGAAGCGGCAGCCCAGAACGGCGCCGGAGTAGGAGCCGGGATCGCAAGAAGAAGAGGAGCCGCAGCCGAGACCGCCGGCGCTCGCGCAGCAAGGACAAGCGGCGTTCGCGCAGCCGAGAGCGGGCAGGCCGGTACCGTGGACGGAGGAGCCCTCAGTACGTGTGAACTGTCACCCTCACCTCAAGTCCCTCAGCTGCACAGTGTGTGCTTTGTCAATATTTGATCTGAAATCAATCTGGACAAATTCAGCAGAACACATGTGTCGGTCAGCCTCTGCATGTCATAGCGGACGACACAAGAGTAGAATAGTATCAGAGGGATACACATGCAGCTTTTCTGTATTTGATGTCTGTAGTCTGTTGATGTTTCACTGTAGCTATTAGCTCTCTGCCCTCTGCAAGAATGTGTTTTCAAACGGCTCAGTATAGTTTTACCTGAGGACGGGTTTTGCACAGATATTAGATTTTGTGAATAGAACCTTCATTTTAAATACTCACAGTATCAGTTCACACTTTGTTGTTATTGAAATTCTCTAACCCTTCTAATAATTCAAAGCTGGTTAATATTTCTCAGTTTCTCTGAAATGTGACTAATACATACTAAAGTGTGTGCACAATGTTTGGAGGCATTTAGCTGTCCATCAGAGTTGTATATTACACAACACTAACCACTTGCAACTTGTGAGGTTTTGAAACTGGCTGAATCATTTAGGCTCTTTCAGACTGAATAGAGGTCAGTACTCACCCTAGAGGTTTTGATCTGTCTAGGTAGCCTAGACTTTCCTAAGGAAAGTGTGTACAAGAAATTAACTGGTTATCTGAACACGAAACTTATTATTTTTACTTGTTTCACGTCAGAAAGGGCCACAATGACATGTCGTGGTGAACCCAAAAAAGCTTACAGCTGTTGCTGTACTACACAGCTCTGCTTCTAGGGGCGCTATTTCTCCAGTTTTGGCCTTCTTTCCAACTTCCTCAAAAGCTGAATGATTAATTTTAGACTTGTTTACAGGAGTTAGAAGGTTGTTTAAAAAGCTACTGGTCTTGTGGCCCCTCGTTTCCAGCTCTCTGCAGTTGTGCTACAATAGTTCAGTTGTGTGGTGGTGTATGCTTCGGGGAAAAAAAAAACCACTTGTTTTATATCACAGCTTTGGGGCGAAATTTAACGGTGGTCCTGGAGGGAAGACCGGCCCACCACATGCACCCAAACAAAGGTTTTTATGATCCTATTCCTCACTCGTGTGGGTGGTTGCCTGATGAATGTCTTACTAATTATGAAGACACACACACAGACACACACACATACACACTCACATACACATAGACCTTTGGTAAATCCTGATCATGTATTTTTATACTCCATCCCTTCCACAGTCGTCGACGCTCACGAAGTAGAAGTCCCTTCAAGAAAGATAAAAGTCCTATAAGGTATTTTTTTTTTTTGGCAATCTGTTATGTAAGGCTTGCTGGATTTGCTGAATATGGCTTAGACTTGCATCAGAGGTGACGATACAATATTATCCTTGTATTTTATAAATTTCTTGGTACAGGAAGTATTGCCAAAGGCCTTCTAAGGCAAGTCCCTCACTTGACGGCCTGGCCCTATCAAAATGAATGAGGAGAACTCCAGATCGGCGGGTCTTATTGTCTTATTGACAAATCCTTGTTTAAATCTGAATTGAACAATGTCAAAACGTCTCGTAGATCGGTCAAATAATGCTAAAAAAAAAACAAAGAAAAATTTAAAACATCAGTTTGCTCAATACGCCTGCGCCAACGTTTGCGGCATGGCTATTACCATGGTAACAGAGATCAGTCAGTCATACCGCGTCCAACAATGCAGGTGGCTACTTTCACTGCAGGGCAGGACTTCCAGTTTGTCAACTCCACCATCTTTACGTTACGATCTGCCACAATACATTTCTATGGAGGATTTTTTAAGTGATGTGTCTCCTCCTGTTATACTGTATGTCTGTTCGTACAATTTAGTTCTGTGCTGTAATTTTGTAATCCTATTGCCAGTGTTGTACAAGAGACAAAGAGGTCATGTTATAGTAACATATGTACTTGAATAGTTTTAATTTTATTGTTTAAATGTAAATAGAGCCTTTATATAATATTTAGTTTCCTGATAGTGAGTCTTTATTGTTTTTCTCAGGCAGCCCATAGACAATCTGACGCCTGAGGAGAGAGATGCCCGCACAGTGTTTTGCATGCAGCTGGCAGCACGCATACGTCCCAGAGACTTGGAAGACTTTTTCTCGGCTGTTGGCAAAGTAAGGCACTTTCCCATCGCATCCCATTTCTGGTCTCCATTTGTTCCCAGCTCCCATCCATCCCCCCCATCACCACCGCCACGACCTCTGACTACTTTTCTTAGCCTTCTATAGCTGTTAATCACCTATGTTTTTATGTAGCCTGGCACTGGAGTTTGCCAGGGTTGTTTTAACAATGTGAATTAGGTCTGGGTTGGATACACACTTCTGAAACCTTACAGACTCACGCTCAAACAAAACTTTGACTGAGTGGTTGTTATATATGTGTATGTTATGCATAGTTAATGATTAAATGCAATCCATCACCTACTGCAGAATGAAAGTTGACTTAGACAGTCAGGAATCAACTTAAAAAACAGTGAAAAGCAGTTCTGTAGTGAATCAGAAGCAGATGGAACATGTGCGCTTTACATAGTTATGGGCACATCATGCCAAATGGGAGCCCTACCTCCAGTGTACTGGCACCACATGGCATAATATTTTCCTTCAGATTCGCATAGGTCACCAAAACAAAATGGAATGGTTAAGAAGGTGGTGGTGATGGTGAAAAGGGACCACGATAATAGTATTTGGAAAAGAAAAAAAGCTAAATTTTTATTGCATTTTCAGTCTTTAGATGCAGAGCACATTTTGAGAGAGAACACTGCTGTAGATGGAGTTCCAGTATCTGTTGCCTCAGTTATTGCTATTTCATAGCAAAAATAGTTTAATAGTTATAAAAAGAAAATTATTTTTATAAACATAACAAGTTGTGTCTCATCATCTCGCGCTATTGTGGAATGCTATATCATGCATCTGTAATGTGCTGCTGTAACCTGAAAGGGCATACTTGTGTCACCCTCTTGTCCGAAAACCCTAGTTTTTAAAGGGTCTAACCTTTTGCTTTTTCATTATCTCAAGTTTGATTTATGTTTTATTATACTATGTGTGTTGTGTTTAATCCCGTCTTAAATGTTCTTCTCAGGTGAGAGATGTGAGGATGATTTCGGACAGAAACTCCCGCAGGTCAAAGGGCATTGCCTATGTTGAATTTTTGGACGCCACCTCTGTGCCGCTGGCTATTGGGTTGACAGGTCAGAGGTTACTTGGAGTGCCGATCATCGTACAGGCCTCCCAGGTGAGCTGTGGAAGGAATCAATGCAGTGTCATTATTGATGTAATTTTGAAAATGCCAAAGCAGTGTTGTTGAGATATCCTCTGAAGTTAGCATGCGAATTAGCAAACGTAAGCCCAACATGCCTAAAATATCACATTCAACCACATGTGGCTACTGTATACAATACAAAGTCAATGTAAAGCTGCGTTCAAGATGTCTCAAAATTGAAAATGTTCCATGAGAGCTAGACATTGCAGCTTTAAGTTCTTTTACATAGTGTATGTCTGACTTTATGGGCTGTGTAGTGAACAGACTGCATTTGTGTGTCACATCTGGTGGTGAACATATTTATTTATTTTTTTTTTTTTTCATTGTTTGCAGGCAGAGAAAAACAGAGCAGCCGCTAGTGCCAATAACCTCCAGAAGGGAAGTACTGGTCCCATGCGTCTGTATGTGGGATCGCTCCACTTCAACATCACAGAGGACATGCTGAGAGGGATCTTTGAGCCTTTTGGCAGGGTATACCTTCGCTTTGATCCGCTGATACTGATCTCTCATGGGGAATTACACAGCCTTTCCCACATCAACTGCCCACTTGCCTTTCTGCCAACACTTGCGTGCATAACAGAAACATGCTCTAGCACACACAATTAAATTCAGTTGTAATGTTTTATCTATAGATGGTCACATGACAGTATGGTCTTTCATATTATGTGCTCAAGGCAGCCCAAGGCAATGATGTTGCCTTTCATTTGCAGTTGCCATGTCAAAATAGTTTTGTCAGTTGGCAGGCCAAGTTTACACATCATGTTCAGGCAGTGGTAGTGTGTGGTTAAGGAACCTGGCTAGCATACAAGTAGCCTGAAAAGTTGTGGGTTCAAATCCCAGCTGCCACCGTTGTGCCCTTGCGCAAGACACTTAACCCTAAGTTGCTCTAGGGGAGACTGGCCCTGAACAATTGATAGGCAAGTTGTAAGTCGCTTTGGATAAAAGCGTCTGCTAAATGCATAAATGTAAATGTTCAAACCGCCACCGCTAAAAGTAGTAAATATAAGCAATTATTATGAGAATAAATAAATGAAAATATAAGGTAAAAGTTAAAAATGAAACAGTTAGATAAGCAGTAAATTGTACATCTGTCACATCATACATTGATTGAAGGGAGTTTGATTATTAGTCATAGCTGTTCTCAGTGTTTTAACATTCTAAATGTGATAATCGTAGAGGAAGTAGTTTAGGAACACTATGGAATGTCCAGGCGTTGTTTTTGTTTTTAGTGCTGAAATGGTCTGTAGTTTAACCTTGATTTAAGATAAGATCACTCTTGTGTATGTAGTGATCTCGGATTTTATTAGGTTATATCTTCACACCCTAGAAACAATGCAGTGATTCTTTGGTCAAGTATCAACCTCTAAAATGTGTTTGAAAATTTGCTAGTCTGTGACGGGCTGAATAATGGCAGTGAGCACATTCAAACCACAAAGTCTTTTCCTCAATCTTGCCTTGTGTTCTTTTAACAGAGTTCTTTACAAGATGCAGGCACTGTGGTGCCTCTAGATGCATGCCCCAAAATAAACCAGTATTACTGAAGGAATGTGCTATCCTTTTCAGATCGAGAGCATTCAGCTTATGATGGACAGTGAGACGGGGCGCTCCAAAGGATACGGGTTCATCTCTGTGGGTTCTCATGCACTCTCAAAACTTTTGTTATAACTTTGCTGAATTTCATATTTCACCTCAGAAAATTTGTCATGCTTGAGCTGTGTTTACATTCCTCATTTGTTTTTGCATGTACACTCATTCAGTTTGCAGATGCTGAATGCGCCAAGAAAGCTCTCGAGCAGCTGAACGGCTTTGAGCTTGCTGGCCGACCCATGAAGGTGGGTCACGTGACCGAGAGGACAGATGCGTCCACTGCCAGCTCGTTCCTGGACAACGACGAGCTGGAGCGTACTGGAATTGACCTGGGCACCACTGGACGCTTGCAACTCATGGCCCGCCTTGCCGAAGGTAGGGAGAAAAATGTGTGTGTGTGTGTGTTCATTATTATGTAGCCTATTATCCATATTGTTAGTGAATGCATTCTCTCTGTATTCAAATGAAAGACAGGTGATGTCTTAAGTGGACTTTCTGGTTGTATGCCTATTTTTGTATAGCCTGCTGTAGGCTACTGTTCAAGAAGTGTTGGGGAAAATTTGCTTCCGATTTGTCAGTCACTGGGTTAAGATAGGCTACACCAGAAATGGATGTCCTGATGGGCTACCAGAAGCTTTGCATCTGAATTATGCTCTCCTCAAACAATCATTTTTAATAATATTTCTGTGTGTCACAAGGCTTTTATGATCAGATCACGCACTTTTCATATGCTTTTAATGTTCTATTTTCGTTGAGATCTGGCCCTTTTGCATTTTCCAGACGCGATTGTATTAAAAGCATGTACCCTTTATAAAGCTGTTTCTGAATGTTGTCTTGCCATGGTATGTGTTGGTAGACCCATATATGTATAGGCTATGATAGCCTACCGTACGACAAAAAGTTTAGACCTTGGCCAAAAGTGTTAGGAATATGCTGCTGCCACCGATTAGGTTTCCCCAAAGTCGAGAGGTTGGCCCTTTCATTAGAGGCTGGGGAAGTATGATGATGTGGTGTACTATTGCCATCATTTCCGTCATCAAATGTAGTGGCGCAGTTGAAACTGTAGAGGGCGCGTGGAGCTATTTTTCACATGTCAATGCCCACAAAATACCGTATTTGTCCGGAAACCAGATTTTTGTCAATATTAACCCTGTTTTGCCACATATAAGAAATTTCATTCAGTCAGCAGTTCAGAAAACATATATGGGTGCAGTTACACTTTAACTGTGATTTGCCAGTTTATTTTCTCTTTGTTATGACATCAAATCTGAAGTAAATTCAAATAAATATGGAAGAGTAAGCTGCACCCTTCAAATAAATATGGAAGGGTGAACTGCAGATATATGTGTGTGTCTGTGTGTGTTTAGGCACAGGTCTTCAGATACCCCCCGCTGCACAGCAAGCCCTTCAGATGAGTGGATCCATTCCCTTTGGCAACCTTGCTGCCGTCACAGGTCAGTCTCCTCGTACAGTCACACTGCACCACCTCTTTAGTTGTTTGCATGTCCTTCAGACAAATGCCAACCAAATCCCAACAAACTGCGCACTGTCAATCCGTGTTTATTGGTGTTTGGTTGATGAATTTGTTTCAGTTTGACAGCAAGTACAAAAAGCAGATGAACTGCCTGAAAAAAACTGCTGTCTGAACAAAAGACAGCTGTTTGGGGGGAAAAAAAAGCAAAATCTGAAGGCTGCAACTGAATGTTAAGGTTCATTGTGCAATGTCTGAGCGTGTCCAAGCACCTTATACCATTCCATTCCCATAATTACCTACCCACACTTTTGGTCCTTTGCTTTACTGCATGATGTATAAATTGGCAACTGTTTACCGTATTTTCCCGACTATAAATCGCAGTTAAAATAGCAGCGGTTAATACTCAGGGGTGGCATATCGAAGGGAGTTTTCATTATTCTCTCTGATCCATTCTGTGCGAAACGTCGTTGTTGATAGATCTCTACACTTGCCAAGAGGTGCCGATAGTGCACCGCTTCTGCTCTGGGTTTAATATGGCACTGTGTACGACTAGGTAGGAAAGCGAATTGTATGTTTGTGAATTTTGAATTACAATGCTGATAGAAACATGCAAATAAAATTTGTCTTATTCATCTGTATGTTGCATGATCTTATGGACAATTGGAATAAATAAAATACATAACTATATAAGAGAATCCAGTTTCATTGCAGTGGTCATTCTGAATGCTAGAGAAGGCTACAGTCATGACCAAAGTCAAGAAGTTAACGCGAACAGATAACGTGATGAGTGAGGAGTTATGCGAATGAATTTGCTTATCTTGGTAAACATGACAATCTAATCGATCTGTCTCTTAATTGTAAGGCTTAAACACGATGACTTTCAAATCGAAGTGTCTCTCAATTGTGAGGTTTAAACACAATGACATTCAAATCGATCTATCTCTATCTAATACATGATTGCGGTTAATCTACAGTTTAATTTTTGATGTTTACATAAGAAAACTGTTGTGTGGTTTATTTATGGTGCATCTAATATTCGGGAAATTACGGTACTTAAAACTCTGGTGTTGTCCTCCCCCTGTCATCGATAGTACTTACCCATTTTGAAACCCACTTTGAGTCACTTCCTCATGCATACGCAATGTGTTCTGCTGCAGGATGTGCAGGATATCCAACATGTTCTATTGTCATCAGGCTCAGGATGGGCAGGATTTTATGCAATTCAGGGGCTTTTATTATCACAGTATAAAAAGTTTGGACAGGCACTGGAGGTTTTGTGGTAGCACTTTTCCGTTCCTTTGGAATTGGGGTTGGCTGTTTATTCCATTTGGGAAATAGTCGAGTATGTGCTAGTTATTACGCTGACAGACACATCTGTTCACCACATGGAGGTGCTGAGACTTAGGTGAGCTTGCACAGAGTGCTGTTTTTTTTTTTTGGCTTATGTTCTAGCTGTCCGGCCAGATACATTGCAGGTTAATGGAAACCTGAATTGCTTTCAAGGTCTGGAGGAAAGGTTTTGACCTGATGGAGATATTCTGATATTTCTAAAATTTCAGGACAGCAAGCACTCTCAGATATCTGAGGGGGAAAATTCATTGGAGCTGACTAGTGTGGCCTTGATATTTGTTTGTATGGGTGTTAGGGTCCTTCATAATGAGTTAAAGTGAGACCATGGCTTATGTAAATAGAAATCACGACTGCAAATAGAGGTGGGAATTGAGTAGAACCGAGAATCAAATGCTTCAGCTCACTAGAATTGTACCCCTCTGACATTATCAATGTCCTTTTCTCAATGCTGGCATGTTTTTCAGACTGTAGTCATTGGGTCTTTCTTAATTAAAAATTGTAATGGATAACCCAGTTCTATAGTTTCCCTCATTCTAATCAGCTGCTATGGTCATCTCAGTAGCATAGTCTATATTACACGCATATGTGCTGACACTGAAAACCTGTGTAGAATACCTTTTAAACAGTAAGGAATTGATAAGAGACTTCATAAAGAACTGGACCGAAAAGCAGAATTGACAATAGCAATGATATTGATAAAATCCTATCAATTCTCACCTCTGACTACAAAGTAGTTTTAAGAAAGTCAGTCAAAAAACATTGATGGGGGCCTATTGTTAAATGGATGGCAAATGTTCTAAGTGACTGTGGTCCAAAATACCAGGCGGGCAACTTTGTGGATCACTGCAGTCTTTAATCACGCCGCCAGAGACAAGTTACTCACACAAAACCTACACAAGGAATGTAGAGTAACAAGCCTCTCTTCTTGGAGACTAGGATTCCCTTTTATACCCCCAGAATACATTTCACATGTTGTAAAAACAAATTGCAGACCGCCATGCACTTCTTTTGTTTTAACTTCCTTGTTCCTTGTCTACTCCCTCTAAATTCCTGGTAGAGATAGATGTCTGTTTGGTTTTCACCAGCACCCTCTATTTCCCACATTCTTAACCATAATTTCCTTAGTTGGTTGTCTTACCCCTTTAGTCTAAGGTTGTACACATGGCATACATTTGTGTCACATTACTATTCTCTTTTGCTGATATTCATTTCTAGGATATTACAATTTTTCCGACATGACAAATCACACTACTTCACAGCCATTTTTGGAAGTGTTAGATTTTAGAGGATTTTAGAGGACTAATAGAGTTGACACGGCACATACACCATCTTTTGGTGCATTTACATTACATTTATGCATTTAGCAGATGCTTTTATCCAAAGCGACTTACAATTTTGTCAACTATCAATTGGTCAGCACCAGTCTCCCCTAGAGCAATTTAGGGTTAAGTGCCTTGCTCAAGGGCACAACGGTGGGACAACAGCTGGGATTTGAACCCACAGCTTTTCAGGCCACTTGCACGCTGGCCATGTTCCTTAACCACTACGCTACCACCGCCACATTTTTTTTGTTACACATAACATACACATTGAGGGGCAGTTGGTATTTGTCTGTCCATTGTTTTAGTAAACAGGAAGGATCTGGATAACCACTCTATTGTTATTAGCAAATCAGTTCTGACGGTAGCTCTCTACCTGTGTCATCTCGTCTTGCAGAGAGATAACAGAAACTACAGCTTGTGTTTGAGATGATGCCTTTCCATTGACTAGTGCTGTGCATGTGTTTGTGATGTCATATCCCCGCTCCATTCGTGTCTGATCATCTTCTGTGCGTTGGTGGAGCACCTGCTGTAATCTCTCTTCTTCTGATCCTTAGATTTACAAGCCATGTTGATTCAACCCCCAGAAGGTGAATTTGATTTATCCGTTTAATTAATAATAATAAAACCACACATAATATCCTTTTTTCATTTGCTACTCCTTGTATTGTTGAAGCATGATCCACTTGGATCGAAATTCCACTTATTTGTGGTTGCATTCATATTTTAGTGATTCATTTATTTTTGTTGTATGTCATTGTTGCGATATCTTTGTTTTTGTATGGTTTTTTTTTGTTTTTTTGTTTTTTTTAAGAAGAGTAATTTGGTTTCTTACAGTGGTGTTGGAAACAGCCCTCTCTTTCTTGGCCGTTCTTGTCTAAGGGCCCTCTCTTTCTTGTCTGACCAGCCTGTATCATTCATTTACTGACTGTTAAACTGAGAGGTGGAATTTCAACAGACTTAACAAGATCACTTAAAGTGCCGTCCAAAGAAACCAGAATTATTGTGCTGTTAGTGTGGAAGAATTACAGTCCATGGTATGTATTTTGTGTGCCTCAATTTGTTCTTGCACTGAGTTGGAGTGAAGTTGTGCTGTGTTTGTTCTGTTGTTGTAGCTGCCGCGGCCCCAGCACTGAATTTGCCCAGTATGAACCAGGCCATGAACCTGCCTACCCAGCCTCTGGCCACGCACTGCTTGCAGCTATCCAACATGTTCAGCCCCCAGGCGTGAGTGACCTATTCTCTTTACTACTCTTTTACCACCTATTTACTGTTATGATAGTCCACTGAGGATGATGAAATCTAGTTTTCACTAGTACTGTCACCAGGGCCTGCTTAATTATGGCTAAAGTCATTTTTGCAATTCTTTTGGTCAATATTGGTATCACAGTTAAATTTTTTAGTTACATGATTACTAAAAAATGATTATTAAACTAATGATTATTATTGAACTTTTACATTTTAAATAAACTGGGAAACAAACTTTTCAACCTTGTGGTTTGAGGATGCCAACTGCGGTCGGCAGGAATAAGCTGCTGATGCTAATTGAACAAGACACAAGGAAACTAAACTGAAAGAGAGTTTCTTGCCCTCATCAGTTATTATTGACTGCTGTTTCACTTGCCTTGTTCCGTGGTTGCCTACTGAAAGCACTCGCCACCCTCGAACAAGGTTTGCCAAGGTTCAACCTATGTTTAGTTCAGATGGTGTTCCGAATCATCATGGGTTAGTGTTTTGCTTGAACTGTTTGAGAGCATGTGTAGGGAAGTCATGATGGTTAATATGGGTTTATTTGTTGAGATGTTAAACAAGGCTAAAAGTGACCAGTTATCAACAGATAATGACAAAAACCATACAAGTTCAATACCGGTCCAAGCACTGGTGTGAAATACATTTGAATTTGATAGGGAAAGGCTAATACTATTCCATGGTTAGCCAGGAGAGCAGATCCATTTTTATTAGTCTGGCCAGGAATAGCCAAGAATGTATCAGTAGCAGGCTTGCAAAATTCCAGGAATTTTCATAGTTGGGAATTTACTGGAATTTATGAAAATTAATGAGAATTAACAGGAATAGACTGGAAGTGAGTATAGTAGAGTATCTAATTCCTTAATCACAGACACATAGCACACAATTTACTGTTGAGCTAATGAAACCACAACCCCTACATGCATAGATACAGACAGCGAGTCTGGGTAACGTGCAGAAAACTAAGGATAAGTAATGGTTGATTTATTGTGTAAGTGAATTGAGAAGCACTACTGAATGTAGAGAAAATTGCTTTAGTTGCGCAAAAATAATGCATCCTCAATGGATAGGAACTTTCCTTAGCGATATTTCGTATATTTCGATGTTTTTGAAATAGGTTTTACATGACTATTCAGAAAGAGGTCCTGGTAAATGATTACCTCAGAGGTCTTTAACTCTTGTGTTAAATGAGAGTGAAAGGCCACTGAGTACGTTTTGGTGGTGGGATAAAATGTTATTCAACTGTTTAGGGCCTATCATCAAAACTTCAGTTTTTTCAGTCCTCGAGATTTTAATGTCTCAGATGCAGGCATCAAGTTTAGTTATTGGCATACAGTCATTAGGCTTCATGGAAAGATATAGCTGGCTGTTGTCTGCATAAGAGTGGAAAGTAATGCCATGTTCCCTTATAACAGATTCCAAAGGTACTCTAAAATCCCATAACTCCCAAAGAAAGTTTACAATTTGGGATATTCCCAAAATTCCTGAACTGAAGTTTCCATGGAAAGTTTCTGAAAAATTTGTGGAAATTTTTGCCGGACAATTTCCACCCTAATCAGTAGAATAAATATGCTCTTTACAACAGCTGGCAACCCCTGCCCAAGCTCATTGCATGCAACTGCTGTTATAAAGTAGAGGGGAGCTCCAATTTACTTAACAGGTTTCATGTGGGTTGGCATTCTGGATGTATTGTAGTTTAAATTTCTTATCTATCCATAGAGAAAATGAAGCTGGCTGGGACAAAGAGATCCAGGACGATGTCATTGAAGAGTGCAACAAACATGGAGGAATAGTTCACATATATGTGGACAAGAACTCTGCTCAGGTGAATGTTTTAAAAAAACTTTTTTTTTTTTTTTTTTTTTTTATTGAATGGGACCTCTGAATGTTTAGAGGTAGGATACTTCAACAAGCTGCTGTCAGTGAAGTTGGTGTTAGCCTTTGTGTGGGTAGTGTCTGGCATCCAGATGCAGTAATGAAATGATTACTTCACAGTGATTTTCTTTTATGCGTGATAAGCTAGATGGCTTAGAGATAAGGGAGCCAATTTGCAATGAAAGTTTATTTTATCAGTCAGCTTACCACCTGTACTTCATTCTTCCCACCCTGCAGGGTAATGTGTATGTCAAGTGTCCAACTATACCCACTGCTATGGCAGCAGTCAATGCCCTCCACGGACGATGGTTTGCAGGTTAGTCATTGATTTCGATGACTTGTTTTTCCCAGCTTTGATTACTGTACACTAACTGTGTGTACTTATGCTGAAGGCTGATGAATTGCTGTGTAAGAGCGCGTGTGTGTGTGTTTTTTGATGGTTTGTTTGTTTGTTATTGACTTCTTTTCCCCTCACAGGTAAAATGATCACAGCTGCCTATGTGCCCCTGCCCACATACCACAACTTGTTCCCAGACTCAGTCACAGCCACACAGCTCCTGATGCCCTCGCGCCGATGATGCCCAGCCTACAGTGTCTGACCGCCACTTTTTGGCCACGTGTACATAATGTTCTGCTCACAGGGGCTCACTTTATAGCCATTCACTCTATGGCTTTAAAAGTATGGCCTGGCCCCCCCACTCACACACATACAGCGGGACAGACAGTTTTGTTGTCCAAGAATCTGGGAACAGACTTTTGCCGAAGGTGTGGCTGTGACTAACTGGTTCTGTGAAGTTAATCTAGCCTCATGCCAGTGTCCACAGTACCCCTTTCATAACTGGAGTGTTTTGGGGGTGGTTCTTGAGGGAGGGATCATTTTAAAGGCTGCAGACGTTCTTTACGAAAAACAGGGCTTTGTGGTCTGTTTTGCCGGTCCTTTCTCTGCTCTTTCCAGTAGTGCACTTGTGTGTAATTAGAAAATTGAAAACCTCTCCATTTTGCCATGCCAGGACTAAAATCTCTATTTGGCCTCAAGCTCTCCTGTGCGCAGTCTGTACATAGACACATCCTGTTAGTTTTCATAAATTTTGCAACTCAGTTTTTTGTTTGCTGCAGTTGATCAGAAAGTCAATAAAGATGTGAAAAAATATAAGAATAAACCAAATTAAGGTGGATTATGAGAGTCCACATTTGTAACTTTTTGTAATCAAGAATTTTGTTTTTCTAAAGGATGTCTTGATTAAAGTTGCTTGAAACAACTTTTTGCATGTTGTGGACGGGTGATTTGTCAGATTTGGTCAAATTATTTTTGCAGTCCTGATGTTGGTTTTTATAAAAGCATGAGGTATCATCTGTCCCTGTAAATGTTTTCACAGAGGCCTAACCACTTCTGAGTGCTCGAATTAGAACAGCGAAATGATCATGACCTTGAAACGGGCACAGTCATGGCCAGACTCCTAATAAACTCCTAACAAAAATAAATGGAGGTTACATATTGATAGGTTTAAAACGCCTTGATTTTGCAGCTCCAAATTCAGGCAGTATATTGTACAATTCTTTGTAGAGAAGGTCATGGAAATTCTGCTTTTTAGTTATGCAAAAGTCAGGGAATTTTAAGTTTTTACATTAGGAACTCGGTGCTCTAATGCTATCTCACCAACAGAATAGCATTGTCTGGTATTGCTAACCACATATGTGCTGCTCATGTCTTTTGTAGAGCTTACAAATGGATCAGAGGAAAGAAAAGAAAAAACACCTCACAAACATTGCATTTAATCAAAAGAGAATATAAAAAAACATTTGTGCCATTTGCAGATGTTTCTGTAAACAAATGGCTGAGAATCACAACTTTGGACAGAGACTCTCAAAATAGAGGCCTATTCTAACCATGCTACAGATGAAAGAAAGTACCAAAAGAACAAATTTTGCATTTTTGCATGTTTTATGAACCTCCCCCTCTTTCATTACGGAAGGGAAGAAAACCAAACCAGCGCCTCACGAATGGTGAACCTAATCAAGCACTGTCAGAATATAAAAAAACATTCATGCAATTCTTAGATGTTTCCGTAAACAAATGACTGAGAATCAGGACTTTGGACAGAGGCTCTCAAAGTGGAGGCCAATTCTAACCATGATCCGGATGAAATTAAGTTACAAAAGAACAAATTTTGCATTGTTGCATGTTTTATGAACCCCCCCCCCCTTCTCAACACCTAATTACAATCAAAATTTGGCCAGGCACTTGATTTCAACCATATGACCACATGACCACCTTGAACTATAGCAGTAGGCCCAAGAGTAATGACTTAATTCTAAAAGTGTTTGTTATGGTAACAGTGTTGTCCAATAATCTAACAAAATAACTACCGATAGTTTTTTTTCAGTAGGCCTGTCTTGTTTGATCTAATTTTACTTTAGAGGTATGCACTACATTGCAGAGGTGAGTGTAAGTCACCGATTGGCAAGTCGCAAGTCAGTCTCAAGTCTTAACTTTCAAGTCCGAGTCAAGTCCCAAGTGGTCGAGACCGAGTAGGCCAAGTCAAGTCCAAGTCTAGATCGCACCAAAGTCAAGTATATTATGTCTGATTCTGATGCTTAGTAACGTCTTGTATATTTCAGAGCCACACTGTTGACTGTAAAGGAGGCAAAGAAGACTTTGATGACTTAGGAGAGGTTGTGCATGGTCATGAAGTGCTAATGAACATGAGGCATGGTTGTGCCATGCATATGAAAATCTTGGACTTAGAAATAGCCACTAAACATGGGTGAATTAGAATAAAGACTACATGTGATGTCAAATAGCACAAAACAATTGTAGCTCAATTGTGGTAACCAAAGAGGACACCATTTAGTAAAAAAGAACCATTTCAATACCCAGCCTAAATATAAGGTTTTAATTGGGCTTGTACGATTGTACTTGATCTTATTTTTGAGGTAAATTGAAGTTGAATTCTACTTTTTATTTAGTTATTCTATTTTAACATCAGAGGTATACAAGGTATAAAATACTCCATTTTTGCATTTTATGTCCCCTTTAATGTGTTTCTGTGACTTTCTTTTCTGCTTAACTGAGGAATATGTCCAGCCATGAACACATCTTGTCTCACTCCGTACTCCGTAGTGTAGTCTGGCAGTGATTATGAAAAAGGCATTACAAAGCCATTCCAGCACCCTGTTATTAAACTGCAGTTGGGTGTTGAAGAGGCACTTAAAAGAGAAATCTGGTGTAAATCCAGGGAAAATATGATACAACATAGACCAAATAGCAAACCCACAGCTAACATTAACTGAATGGGGCATAGGAAATGTGTTTCTGTGCCCCATTCAGTGAGAGTTAGCTGTCAGTTTACTATTTGTTCTATATTGCATCGAATTTTCTCATTCTTTGTCCTACCTACAGCACTTAGTGACCTCGATCAACAAGGCTATGGATTGATTCACACCAGATTTCTCCTTTAAATCTACTTATGTCAGGTTATGTTGTAACTGGAATGTAGCATGAAGTAGCATGAAAAAGGAATTCTACCAGACTTCATGCAGAAATTAGATGTTTTAAGCCGGGTTTTAGCTGCCCTGTGTTTTAACAATTTTTTGCATTCATTTTTCCTACAAACACCACTAGAAACAGGTCAGGTCAGTGGATGATGCAGTGAAAATGGGGCTGGTTCCCTCACAACCAGCCCAGTGTTAAAATGTGAGCTTGTTCAAGTTTCTGGGATCCATCATTCCCCAGGATCTGAAATGGGAGTCCAACATCAACGCCATCTTTAAAAAGGCTCAGCAGAGGATGTGCTACCTATGGCAACTGCGGAATACCCCCTGTCCTCCCTCCACGACTTGTACTCTGGAAGGACCAGGAAGCGGACAGAAAACATTAAAGACCCACACATTCTCTTTAACCTCCTCCCCTCAGACAGGCACTACAGGTCCCTGTGCACAAAAACAACCAGACACAAGAACAGCTTCTTTCCCAAGGCCATCACTCCCCTAAACTGTTAAGGTGAGTCATCCCCACTTCTGACATTCACCCACTTCTCCTACACATTACATACTATTCCAATATGCATCTTGCACACTACATTTGCACTGTTACTTTGCACTTTACATCCCACTGCATGTGTACTTTGTCTTGAATATTATGTCTCATTTGCATATTATGTAGATATCACATGTGCATCACATGTATATTGTTGTTTCTATTGTAAGTATGTGTCTATATATTACTATATGTCTACTGAATGTATAATACTACATGTCTATACGTTGAAGAGTTAACATCCACCAAAGTCAAATTCCTTGTATATGTCAGTATATTTGGCCAATAAAACTGATTCTGATTCTGATGACTTTGTTCTCACACCAGGATGTAGTGGCTTTTATCCTCCTGAAAAGGCCTGCAAATGTTTAGGGTTTCAATAAATCCCTTCTCAGCACAATGAACTTGGGGATAGACCTAGAGCTCTTTTAGACCACATTAATGCCAGCAAACATGGTGGGAGTCACTTCATCTGTGGTATTATTGAATTTAGATTCACTGGAGATGGGAGTAAAGACTTTTTCATATTTTCCTTCATCTCTGCCCCTGTTGATTTTTGTATGGATCACGTTATAGTCTCTATTGGAAGAGCTTCAACTTCTTTGTTCATGGTTTGTTTATATAACATAAATTCTGAGCTGTCTTCTGAAAGCAATAAATAAATAAAATAGTCCAGGAGTCGCTCCACGTCAGAGTATATGAGTTTATGATATATCCTTCCTAGAAATCCAAAGGAAAGCCCATCTGTTTTAGACTGTGTTAGAAAGTCTTGCCATACTAAAAGCATATCTGGTTTGTTTTCTTGTTACAACAACAGTAGTGCTTCCTCATGAGGGTTTAGTGGCTGATGTCCATTGCATAAATATGCCCTCTGGCTTACTTAAAACTGCTGTGTCCCTTTCATTCCATTTCATAGTGTCTAATGCAGCAGCCACAGGTGGTTCAGTGGATGTAATGACAGCTGACCTGATGCAAGTTGATCTGCAGGCCAACTTCAGAGGATGTCTGGACAATATGGTGCTGAGATAACATTACGTGAATATGGTTGTTCATTCACATTCTGTTGTGTGTGTGATCATCATCACTAACAGATAGGCAAAACTCAAATGGTATTTCCCTCAGGGCTCAAGATAGTATTTAAAAAAAATAGGACTGATCTTTGAAGAATAATGGTGAAAAACTGATCAGTATGATGCTATACTGTATGCATATGTTGTTCCTGTATGTTATTGGCCTAGCTAAAACCATAAGCCATCTTTTGCTTGAGGGGTAGGGGGAGTTATTAATGTGAACAAAGATAAAAGATTTTGTAATATGTAAGTAGAACGTCTAAAAAGGCCCTAGAGGGAAATAGCACTGGCTTCCTCTCTGGTTTGTTTTGTTCTTTGGGCCCCTCCTTTTACAGCTTGCCAGACAAATGCCTCATAAGTTTGGTTAAATTTTCCCATAGGGCCTATGAGTCTTGTCTCTGAGGGTAAAAAAAGGCTGTTAAAACTGATAGATTCCCACAGAATCCTTCCTGCACTAAAGACCTCCCTGTCCACATAACCTGCAGCACAAAGCAGCACATGGTCGGAATAGGGGAAACTGCATTTTTCAGTTTTTAGTTTTGATGTTATTATAGAACAAAATGCACTGTACTGAGGCACAGTAACTTTTTTGCTTGTCATTCACAGGGAGGGATTTAAAATCCCAGTGCCTTCCTGTCGCATTCTTCTGTAATGTTTCCATCTGATGTTTCCAACAGTTCCTGAAGTACAGCAAATCCTCCAATGTTCCTGAAAACTGGAAGTGCTTCAGTCTATTTCTACTCTTTTTCCTGGCTTGTCTCCCTTGTTCAGAGCAGGACAGTTAGACAGAGAACTGGCTGAAGGTAATCCATCTGATGGTCTGTGTATAATCTCCATGGTAATCTACTGTACTGTACTCAATACTGTATGTCTTTTTTTAAAATGCCCTTAGGTATTCACAATCTGAGAAATTAATGTTTAAAATATTAAAATATTCCAGATTTTCAAAGTGATATTTCTTCAAGTTTCTCAGAACAAAACAGTTAAATACAGAAAACACAGAATGTAGTTTCATTCTACAGTACAAGAAAATAATTAAAAGACATTTTACGAATCATGCAGAAAAGTGTTTTACAAAAAGTGTCTCAACCAGAAAAATCTGAAGACAACTTCACATGCACAAAATAAATCACATAATTAAAATATAATGCTACTAAAGTCAGATAAAGATAAGAAACTGAGATTTTAATTACATAATATCAGAGTTGTAAATCAATTTGGGCAATACAATAAGGCCTTGACATTAATTACACTACAATTATACTACAAACCAAATTAGTCTTGATTTTTAATGCAAACTATGACTTTTAGAACATGTTTTATCCCTTCTCAGTGAATCAGTGAAATGCTAATATCACTATAAACTGACAGTTACAAAATTATCTGCACAATGTTTTTTTAAGATATGCAACATAGGCAGTTGGATCTCCATCGCTTTCTCTTGTTAGTTTTTTGTAGCTTAGAGTCTGGAGATGTGAGTTTGCATTCATTTGGAGGGAGGTTGTCAATGAGTTCATAGAGTGTAAAGATGCTGAAGGAAATCTCGTCATAAGGCGTCCTTGTGCCATTCTCAAACAGACAGGCAAAGGCTGTGACGGGGGGCGCCCCAGGAGAGGGCAACTCCAGGTAGGCTAAGTCTGAGTAGGCACTCGGTCCTTCATAAATAACCCAAGGCCCAGACCAGCTGTCTGGATCGCGAGGGAAGAGGCTCAGGTACACCCCCAGGTCCCTGCGTGCATTGGGCCAGGTGGGATGGGAATACACCACCCAAGTGGGAGTAAGGAAATTCTGTCCATGATTTGAGAGTAAAGCAGCAGTTGAGTTAGAGGAAGTATGAAGTGACGTCCAGTGTCGCAGACAAGAGCCCTTGGGCTGCTCCAGGAGCTCCAGAGGGGCAGGGAAGCCCAGGGTGCTGCCATGGCAACCATTGCGTGGCTCCACCAGTTTCTGTACCAGCTGACCATCCTGAAACACGGCCCCATCATCCAAGCTGAGGGACTGCACCCGGCACCCCAGTGGACTCCTGGCATTGCAGTATAAGATGTTGGAGCCGTCTTCCTCATCGACAGACACCATCTGGCACTCTACACTCTCTGGCCCTGGAACCGGTTCTCCGAAGCGCCATACACGCCCATGTGTGTCGCTGTGGAAGCAGAAAGAGTGGGGTGTAGTCAGACACACCCTGCCAAGGCACTCCTTACAGTCGATGTGGTACGCATATGCTGGGACCAGCAGACGTCCCGACTTCAGCTGGATTCCATGACCAGGACCCAGTGCAAAGGTCGCCCACTCTGAGTGAAGGAGACAACCAGAGTTAGTATAGATTATTGCTGACAGATGAAAATTGTCTCTCTCTCTGTGTAATTCAAGATGTAACTCTCAGCCAAAAAAGGCCAACTGACCTTACCCTAACCCTTGGTTTAAGAAGAGATTACTGTAATATACTTAATGGCTAGTTTCAGTGCTGTTATTAGTTTAACAGGCAAGTAAAACTGCATGTCATAATCTTAACTGTAACAGTCTTGGAGAGAATGCAGATAGAAGGTAATACAGTTATCAACAGCAATAGGAAATTGTCAGCCTGACATGCCACATTGAAGCAGGTTTTTTAAAATTAATTCTCAAATGGAATAACCTCTTGTGTCAAGTCCTTGGTTTGATGTGCTCCAAATTGAAATACTCAATGGCTGCCTAAAACCACACAGCTTTTTAGAATGTGTCATGCAGCAGTCACCTTTAATAGTGTCTCCTATCACTCTCTTGGTGAGGTCTGTGACAGAACTCCAGGTGTCACCATGGTCATTACTGGACACATAGCAGAGGCGTGTCACGTTCTTCCCTGTCACTAGTTGATAGGCCTCTGATGTGTGTCCCAGCACCGCGATGAAGAAAAGGAAGAGGGTTCCCGTGAACTCATCATAGACTGGACAAGGGTTCATTGACCTATGACCCTGCAGATGAGCTGTGGCCAGCACACGCATGTCATCCCACTGAAGGGGATCAAAGGTGGAGAGATCATGAATATCACAGAAGATGGATTCAGGTTTCATATAACAGATGCAAGAGACTTTGAGAAACTATTTATCATCTTCACAGGTTAATGTATTGTGCTTGATAATAACCATTAAAGTTTATTTTACTGATTTACTTTTCAGAGCAAGCATGTTCATCTTCATGGTATTTAGAAAACATGACTTGGAGAGCAAACCTACTCCTGTCCAAAATAATGTTGTCCTACTAGATGTTTTTAGAACTCAAATACTGAGCTCTCTAGTAATATTGTTACTCAACAGCTCTCACCTCCACGTAGTTTCTGAAGAACTTGCCCCTGCGCATTACCAGCAGGTTGGCCTGTGCATCTGCTGGACTCAGTCTTTCCTCACAGAAGGCCAGGAAGGTTGCGGAGCTCGGGAGGTATATCAGAGCAGGCACTCGGTATGTCACTCCATTTGGCTCTTTCCGGAACAGGACGGTGCGTGCTGGAAAGTACATTTGGGATCCCCTCATCTCTGAAGAGACACAAAAATGAGAACAAATGTCACTCATTTGCTGTCCTCGTGAAACATACGGATGCCAGCTGATATATTTCTTAAAACATCATAATAGCATAAGCCTTGGTACTGTTAGGTTTAGACTAGCTTTTGGTATTCGAGAGAGAGCATGTCCTCTCTTGCTTGTAGTGTTAGTACATAAATTTATGAAGTATTGATACTTACTATTTGAAAGTTGTCCGGGGAGGAAAGATTGTGAAATACTTCTAAAATGCCAACTCGGGGTATGACCAGATGCTTCTCAGTCGTTTGTATGTTTGTTTCCCTCTGCCAGGGTGATCGATGGTTTCAGAGTTGACTCTAGGACACAATGGGAGTGGAATAAAAGAAACGTGTGAGTGTATTTGTGTGTGTCTGTTCCAACCAATATTGCTATGGTCACTGGGCATTCGGAAGAACAGCTCCAAAAACACACACAACTCCCACAACAAAATGCTTCCCATTCCAGTGACAGTGCTGTCCTAACAGGCCTCTTGGTTTAGGTCGACTGAATAGTGAATGAGGCAGCCTTTTCATAGTCACATCCTCCTATCATCTGCTTCCCTCTGCATTGTCCATTGCTCCCTGTGCTTCAGTTTTGGACCACTGCCATGTATTTTGTGTCCCACAGCTCTTAGTTTCCTACACTGTGTTCCCTGCACTATTTCAGCAATACTATAAACACACTGTCATAAATGCAATTTTGTTAAATTGCATAAAATGTAGTCACAGTGCAGAGACAACTTTGACATTACACACAACATGCTATATGTACATATATATATATATATATGTATCATATAAGCTTTATAACTTCACATTCTATCCTTTGCCCACACTTTCCACAACAATAATGAATACACATTGAAATATCCATATTCAACTTTCATTTTCTCCGGCGGTCTCTTCATTCTTGCTGTTAATCAGCAGCTCATAGCCTGAACTGCACACAAATAAACACTGCTCCTGCTCAGTGCTACAAGTGCCAAGAGCGCAACAACAAGAGCTTTTATTCTGAAAGGTTATTTCTGCCAAGTGAAGTCCATCGGGTCTTTGTTGCCACATATTTCAAATACATCATAATCCTGTCTTTCAGGTGTTAGCGTATTACTGTTAAAGAGGAGAAACTGTTAGGGAAGTTATATAGCTTGTACTTACAGTGTTTCAACAGTGAACAGAGAGCGGGCTTCTGAAAACATTTGTGACAGCGTATGAATGCGGGTGAGACCGTGTGAACATGTGTGCGTAACTGTGGGTGTGTGCATGTGTCTGTGTATGTGTGTGTGTGAGTGCTTGGAGGTCTGGTTTGTCCATTAGGGGGTGTGTGTGTGTGCGCGCATGCATGTGTGAGTTTCTGTGTGTATGTGCTTGTGTGTGCATACAGGGCACAGTTTGGCCAGCCATGCCTTTTCAGAGTCAGGTTGACAGCGTGTGCAGTGACCCATAAATGGGCCAGACTCATCAGAACTATAGCAGCCGATGAATCAGCGATCAGCAGCCATTGTGTGTGCACTAATTACTGTGGTAGAACCACTGTGTGTATGCGTGTGTGTGCGTGCGTGTGATTTGGGGACACAGGGAGAGTTGACAGGTTTCATTTGGAATGATGAACATGGTCTCGACAGCTGCTGGCAAAGATAGTTTGTTTCCACTACTGCAGAATGGCAGAGCAGAAGAGGAACCTCACATCACCAAAACCACGTCATAAACTAGCACCCTAATGCTTCTCTAATCTACCCCCATCTTCTGACAAATGGCAATATATAGTCATCTTTAAGAATTTTAAATAAAATTAGAATACTGTTGAAAAATGTATTTCAATAATTCAAAGTAAAAAGCGAAAGGTAAACTTGTGTAGGCCTATCATATAGGCCTAGATTTATAGCACGTAGGCTAAAGTGAAATATTTCGAGCAATTGTTTGTGTTTTTGATTGTGGCTTAGATCCAACGAAAGCCTAAAATTCAGTATCTGTGAGAATTTTAATATCGTTTAAAAAAAAGATTTTTTTTTTATGCAGAAACATCTGCCCTCTGAAAAGCATGTTCATCTCATGCACTAAACACTTGGTTGGACCTCCTATCGCATAACCTACTCATGGCACGGAGGCAGTGTGGCGCTGCCGAGGTAAAGGTTGGGGTTGGTTTATCTGCACTCTTATCTATTCTTTGACAGTACAACATTACCAAGGATTCAGGTTAGGCAAGTTTCCGGTCACAAGATTTACGAATAGCCTGTAGCCAATGATAATCTAGTTTCATTTGAAATTAACGAAGTTTTCGAATGAGGCACACTGTTGATGTAAACCTTCATGAAATATTACACAAACTACATTTCAAATAATAGTTGTATCCCCGCGCTGTCCATCCCAAAGTTCGAATACCCGGATTTACAGTAACATCTCATCGGTAGTCGAGCGCGTGCTAGTTGACCTACAGCCTCTGTACTTGGGGAGTGAGGTTGATATTCTACTGAGGGATGAAATTTTAACCTTAAGTGCATATGTGCATGAAGGGCCCTATATATGTCCTTTCTGTACGTATACTACAATGTGTTTTGTTATTTAAAGAATGTCTTATGTCTTAAGTAATTTGTGGAAATGTACCAGTTGTCCAGACAACTGGGATGATGGTTGTGACAAACATCTGTGGTACATCTTGTGAGGTAACTTATCTGGGAGGCATACAACCTCTGTTGGGATAGAGGAGTCTTGGGAATATAAGGGGGGCTAGGTCAAACACTTGAAGCTATTATAGCAAGGCGTTTTCATTCTAAAACCATGCTGCTGCTGCTGGATAACGTTAGCTAACTGTCCAGCAGAGACGAACTTCACGAGAAGCTGGGGTATCCACGGGCAGAGCGGTTCTCCATGCATTGCTACATCCTCTCTGTGAGTGAACACTTGAATAATGTACCCACTAGGCTACTTTATTCACTATTTGGTCAATTAAACAGCTGTAACGTTAGGTTATGGTGGAATTTACTTGATGCTAATCTATGCCCTTTTTGTTAGCTGAGCTTGACATGGACTTCATGTTACAGCGACTTGTATATTATCATAAAATATACATTCTTGCTCTCATGTTTCATCACCTAACCATCTTGTATTTAACCTGCATTAGGAAAACAGCATTGCCCATCTTTTTCGTGGATGGATAGCATGGAGCTTAAGTCAACATGAACATTACAGAACATGTAAAATTACAACTTTATGATTCTTTCTGCAAACACATCCAGTTCACTTACTGAGGCTCAAGTTAGACTTTGTCTTAGCTGTGAAACTGTGTGGTATTGCAAATGGAGGCTCACAGGCATTTTGCAGCTTCTCATGTCAGTGTGTCTCTTTGGAGCTGAATTCCAGAGTGCAAATTAGTTACAGGTGATTCCGGTGGCGGAAAAAAAAATTCACTTCACATCCCAAGACTAGCTATCAAGCCAGACATGCTTATCCCCAGCCTCAGAGCTCAATAACAAGCAGTCTGATGGGCAACCTCCTAAAACTCTAGACTGATGCAGTTACTCTGATTTGGGACTTTTAAATAGGAGACTTCAGACTTTAGCATACAAAAAAGCTGTGGCCTACATGGTTGCCGCAGGTTGTGGTTCTCAACACAGGCCCTAATGTTCCACGTCTCGATTGAGCTGGAATACAAGTACTTTTTCATTGAGAAGCAATCTGCCAGCTTGGGAACCTATCTCATCCATTTACCGGCTGTCTTGTCAGACAAAGTGTTATGATGATAACAACAGTTCCTAACCACAGATAACAATGCACAGCTAAGGGAACAGCACAATTGTGTGGCTTATATGTGGAGCATATGCCACCACAAAATAAGGTCAGAAAATGAAAAATTGGTTTATTAGATATCCTAAAATTTCTGATCTTTAGCACTTGCCAAGTTTGGCAATCTTGAGAAAAGCAAAGATGTGCAAGGTGCACTGAGACAATGAAAAATTAAGTTTGGAGAAAATCAACTTTAGGACAAGACATTGGCACTGGCTGTTGTCAGTGTGTGGTTAGTTCACTGGCCAAGTGCGTGCTATTAAATGGATATCAGTATTGATCTATCAACTAAATATATTACCAAGTGATCTGTCTTTGCAGATATATCACAATTAACAGTGCTCTATACCAGCAACTGACAGGACACATCTAACCCTAGCAGCCGCAAGACATCAAAGTCCCCTTTTGGAATTTATATTTTACAGAGAACATCAGTTGGGGAAGCAGTGGAGTGATCCTCTCAGACTTCTTGCACCAACGTCTTTCAAGATTGAGGATGGAGGACCAGTTCATGCTATTGACAGGTAACTTGGAGTTAAGTGAGTCTACTAGTAATTCTACTGTTAACAATCAGATTCTCTTTTCTAATTGACTGATGAGGTGGGAATTAACTTTGTATTGCTGGCTACCTTTGAAGTAGATCCGAAAAACTTGAAAACCATTCCAATTAATGCGCTTATGAATGGTAACAATAACAACCATAATGTAACAGTAGAAAAGTATTTCACCGCCATTATTTCCATCGAACTGCTCACCTCAGTAGCCGTTATCTCTAAGTGAAGACAAAAATGAAAATGAAATTGAAAGTGAGTTTCTGTGCCGTATGTGGTTAGTGCTGCTAATTCATATCAACTTTTATCTCTGTATCAAATTGTATCAAATTTTATTTCATTTTTTTTAATCCTACCAACAGCAGTCTGTGAACTAGAACAACAGGACTATGGATTGATTCACATGGGATTTCTACTTTAATCCTGCGCTAATCCACTTCCGTGTAGTAAACATAGAGGGAGATACAGTACAGTACCTTTTGCTCTAAGGTTGCACAAAGCTTGTACTCAAGGTTAATGTATAAGGTTAGTTGATATCATTTATAGTACACATCTAGACAATTGTTATTATTGGTATAAGATTAAAATTATAAATTTATAAGTAAGACTGAAATAAATTCCTAGGGTCAAGGTTCAGATGGGGGTAATCACCACATATTTCCTGGTAAGAAGTAAAAGGAAACCAGGTCCCTGAGGATAACTTTTTTACCATAGGCCTCTCCATCCAACCCTTGTTTGATGCGACCCTGTGTTTTGTTTAGTGTGATATATCAGCAGAACCACATGGCCTCCCTTGGCCCACTCTGTTTAAATAATAAAACTCACCCGATGCTACCCTTACTCTTCAAAACACATGGAGCTCTATGAGTTCCAGGTCATGCTGGGAAGTCTCTGAAACTCACCATTCCTGTAACATGAAATGTACTGAAATATATCTTTTATACACTGCAGCTGGTTTTCCTTCCATCCACCATGTAAATATCTTTCTTATGTATCTTATGTACCTTTATCATGTGCGTATACAGGAATATAGGGTGTTTATCAATTTACCCCCAGGCAGTGTTGCCTGTATTATCTCTGCTGTAGCTGTGTTTTTTTAAGAAATAGGTAGGTTAACCTGAAGAATTATGTAAAGATTTGTTTGTCTAGAAAAACATCTGTATAGCAGAACATGATTGTGTTTTAGAATAGGTTGACAGAGCATAGTGCTCTCTCCAAAACATTTGTCTTGTCATGACAGAATTAGAGAGTCGTAAAGGTGCAATGAGTGATGCTATGCCGTTTGTAAACACACAACCAAAGATTCTAGAACAGACAAAGATTCTGGAGTGCTACGCGTTCCACTCTAGAATCTTTGCACGGAAACCTTTCTATGACGTAAAAATAATATCTCCTCATGATCCACTAGTTCTCTGCCTGCTGTGTCACCAGGTCGATATCAGGCTCCAAATACCGAAAAGAAACAGGGGCAGCCTGCTCCCTAAATATATAACACAGAGTTTCTCAAGTAGGACTGAAGAAAGGGGTGAGCTATGTTTTGTTTGGTCCTTGAATCAAATATATGGAGGCTTTGTTGGACGAAAACATCTGTTAAGATAGGGTAAACATAAACACTATTTCCACCAGCATCGCTGACTGTACTTTTAAAGGGGACAAATTATTCAAAAATCACTTTTTTGTATGATTTTGTATTTTCATTTGGCTCCTTGATCCTTTTACAACCTCTCCAAGTATGAAAAAACATCAAACATTTAGAGATTTAGATGTCAGAAAACATACTACAATGAGCCATTTAGATGTCTAGCCTAGGTTGACATCAGGCTAGGCGAGGCAAACCACGAAAATTTGCCACACACACTGCTAGCAGAGCACTTTTATTAAAAAATTGTCTGATACTCGATAGTTGACATTCTGCCATTTTTGATGTGTCGTTTCCTTACCGGCATGTCATGCACAAAGCTGCATTGCCTCCCGAACAGGCCCAAATAAGGGATACTGCATCAACCCAAGCCACAAACATGAGAGAGTCAAATGAATGAGAAAGTGGAGAGAATGAACCAGTCATGAGCCTTACGACCCCTTCAGTCCTCGTCTGGTATTTAGCCACGAAGGTAATTTCCTCAGAAAAACATTCTTTGTTAATAGTATCTTTTGTCTACACAGAAGATGCCATACCTTCATGCTGTTACTTTTTATTTGACACGTAATTTGTGACGAAACGTGAGAAATACGGAATATAATAGAAAAAACAAAACACAGGCAGTTGAGGCGGGGTTCATAGAAAATCAAAATGATAAATATATAAAGCCAATAAAATAAATAAACTGGTGTTTATACCACTGCTTGGTCAAATTTCCTATTGCGATACTGACTATTTAGAATATGCATTATTTCCAGACAGAACTCTTTTGTGTTTACAAACATTGTGTCATAAACCTTCTACATTCTGTCACCAGTGCACATGTTGGTTGCAAAAAGCCACCCTATCTAATCTGTAAAATTGGTTATTTTCAGAAGTGTCATTTAAGGACTTATCAGGTAATCTTGTTTTTAATTATTTTGACACGATCTATCAGGTGCATATTCAGTATTCCTGGCTTACAACAATAATTATATGCTTCTTAATTTATTAAAAAAAATTAGACAATGTTCCTGCCTCTCAGAAAATCCTGGTAAATGTTACCTGAGATCAGCTGACTTAGGTAGCAGCTCGATGAGCTAGCTGTAGAGAGCTTTGCCGTCTGAATGTAAAACCACTAACGAGCCAAATTTCAGTGTGAAAGTAGACTAGTTTTGTAGTTTAAAATGGGATGCTGTTGGTAAGCATTAGCCAAGTAGCAATAGCATGTCACTGTCAGGAGTTTTAGGGAAGATAATGCCGCATTTGAGTGGGGAAACCCTTGTCAATCTCTCCATCTCCAATGTTGTTGTGGAGATATATAGATGTATATATATTTGTAAATAAATATGAATATGTTGTATTTAGATATTTTGTAGTATATGGCCAATACACTGAAAAATACATATTAGTGTTCTACAAATGTGTTGGAGTTGTTTAATAACATTAAGAAACTCTGTGATTTTACATAGAGGTCTATGGGAGTAACGTTTTTTCAGCAACCAGCAATTCGATTTCAAGCTGCTATGACGTCCTCTCAAAATTCATCTATAACCACACACCTATGAAGTAGTTCCATTTTTCTGGCCGTATTACACTTGCTTGTCAAATCACTGTGAAGTTTAAATTAACTGTCAAGTTAACACAGGATTACAATTTAGCAGCCTGACGTACGTTTGCAGCACAGCAACATTGCTGTGTTTGGGAGTATGAACTCCACGGCGTGCATATATTGGTGAATATTGCACTTAACAAGGTGCATTCGTGCCGGGGCCTTATCACCACCTCAAACATGCAATATACACATGCCATGTCATTCATTATCCCTTAACACTAGATGTTAGTAGATACTATGCATAACATTTGGCATTGTATGTATTTTATGTAGGCTATATTATGTGCCATAAAGCTAAATAAATAAAATAAATAAATTGAATGTTACAGTACTTAGGTTTGTAGGGAACTACCATAATTTCTGAAATAGTCAATGCACCATGAATAAGCTGCACAACAGTTTATTAAAATCTAAAAAATAAAATTGTATATTAACTGCAATCATGTATTAACCACACTTTAAAAATGTTAAGTTCGTCATGAAACATTGTTCAATAGAAATGGTTATTCGAGGCATTTCTGCTGAGCTCTGCTACTGACGTACTGCTGGCACAGCTGCTCAGAGCTCCACTCCACCTTCACTATCATGAAAGATACGGCACCTCAGGTCCCACATAGGCTGCTAACATAATTTACAGAGAGTATGTTATCCCTTTTCAGATGAAGCAAAATGCCTAAACGAGCGGGTTTTTCAAAAATAAATGCAAACGGCTCCATCACATCCCACGTTGTGGTTTGTTTTCTATGCCACTCAGAATTGACCTTGTCCTCATGGTCCATAGGCATGTATGGGGGATCCCTGACCCAGCTGGTGAACATGCCTGGGTTGTTTACCACTATTTCACAGGCTTTCCATGTGGCTTTCTACATGTGGATTAGATAGGAGAGTGGCTCCTCCTTTAAGAAATAAACACCTTAAATTTAGACCTCAGTATAAGTTAATGTACTTTTAAGCCATTACCACATGTAAGTAACACAACAGAGAAGGTATTGAAAAGGGTGCCTCAAACCAGCTGCTTTGCTTCCTTCAGTCCAGAACATTAAGCGATGGCCAAAGCAGTATTTGCAAACACCACCACTTGCGGATGGACAGTATGTCACTCTGTAATACAGTCATATTGGCAATTACTTCCATTTTGTTTAATATTTACATAAATTTGTAAATAAATAGTTTATGAACAACAACTTCCATCCACCAATTAAAAAGCTGCTTTTGTGCAGATGCAGAAAGCATACTGTTGAGGAGGGAAGCAGGCAGAGATTTGGGATAGGACATATGTAGGTTATACAAATGATACAAATATGCAAATTGTAAAAATTTTATAAATTTGCCATAAGCATGAAGATGTCATAGCTGGTTGCATCTGCTTGTGCAGTTAATGGCTGCAAAGCAAGTCACTTATGTTGTTGATAGACAGTACATAGAATATTGCATTGCTTATCACAATTGGTTGTGAAACTGGCTTGTGCTCTAAAACCTTCCCGTCTTCTCCAAGCATGGCCCTGGAAAAACCATCTGAAAGACAAAATACACAATAATGACCGCCATTTCCAGTCAGTTTCCGTCACTGGCAGACTTGTAGCTGTGGACTCCTTTGCTGAAACCTTAAACCATACAACAAGACTTTTGCTTTTGCTGAAACATGAAGCCAGTAACTATGTCAGTGTGCGCAAAAAAATGTGGTTCAAACCTAAATATGGTTCTGTAGGCCACAGCTCCAGAAATATGGCCTCTTTCTCCTTGACCAATAACACCTGCAAATGTTCATTGTTACATACCACAAGTAGCACTGTAAATAACAGAAAGAAAGTTAAGAACTAGTATATATGCTATACTTCATTTTAACTATACACGGAGGATGTAGTGGTCCACCTTGTTGGGCTGCCTACTCCATGCTGGAATAACCAGTGCGTCTATTGATCCAACAGTTTCCCAGAAAAATCAGGTTTACACATCCATTCATACATGTCAGCGATCAGTGTGAGAACATCACAAATTGCCAGTGCACAGTTTGGACTAGGATGCTTTTGTTTAGTGTGTTTGTCAGGCTAAATGAGTTGGGTCTACACCGTCCTAAGTCTTTTCCTGAAAAAGAAAAACTCCTAATGTAGTTAGTAATATCAATTCATTATTGATTATTGATTAACTCAGTGACTTGGAGAAATGTTTGGATTGGACGTACAGTAGTTATGCATTGCCCATTGCTGTGCTTTGCTTTGGCAACTACATGAAACGCAAGCGCACCCTCTAGAATGTGCTGTTTGTCATTCAGATGAGCAGAGTGCATTCAGAGATCCATCTCGTTTGTGCTCAAAAACAAATGACTCTTTTACATGTACAACATTAATATGATCCAGAACATTGCTATTTCGTGTATTTGGGAAAGAAAACAACAGCTCTAACGACAAATAACAGAAATGTTAGCTTTCAACTCCGCCCACGTGCCTCCCAAGATCCTGATCCCCTTCCTCTTTTTGATCTTAGGTTTTCTTTTGTTTGTTATTGCACACCTGGAAGAACAGTGCACAACAGCTGTGAGTTCTAAATGGAAACACTGAGTAATTTCAGACATGATTTCATGAGCCAGTATCTCAAGGAGTTTGTTTTAGATTGTATCGGACATCCAGTTGTCTCTGTGCATCACCCTAATCTCTGTCCCTCGGAGATGCGTGTGTACGTTCCAGCATTTACTGCTAGAGGATGCCATCTCGGTGAGTGTGCCCCCTGAGTGGCAGCCCCTGCCGGGACAACAATAGAGCGAAAAAAAAGTTCTAGCACCATGTTAATGTCATAGTTCATGACACCAGTGACAAAAACCACTGCATTACTGTGTCGGCAAATAATTTGAAACCCGAAAGTCACCCGTTTGGATATGTTAATTTCATATACAGTGGCCTGCAGATGACTGTCCCAGTCATCATGAGCTTCATTAACGTACCTTCTCAGGGTATGTTAAAGATTTGGATTGGTTCGTTCATCCTATGAAATCGAAATGGCAAAATAATGAATGCTGCAAAGTCTCCAGATGTTTCTGAAGCGTTTGGGGAGTTTTTTGGATGCATTCGGTGTGGAAAGCATGTCGATATCATGGACGGCCATCGCCAGTGTTGTCTCGTTAGTCAAACTAATATGACATATTTAATAGTTTTGGATAGTATTTGCTGACAGGACTGTGTTATCATATTTGCATGGACTTTAAATGACAGGAAGGGAAGATCATGTGCATGTTAACATCTAGATTACAAAATGAAACTTCATACATCTATGTAACACCTATCTAGTATGGATAACACAGAGGTAAGGTTTATAAAACAGGTTGCATTTTGTTTTTAGGTGCCCTGGATCACAAGTTACAGCACTGTGTTAAATGACTGTGTAATTTTGGACTGAAATATGTGAGTTCATTATAGTCTTAAGGCAGAATGTACATTATGCTGACATTTCATTAAACGTCTAGCCATACCATGGTCTCTGTTGCACTGCTGAATGAGGCAACAGCAAATACATACTAGTTACACCATAGGCATTAATTAAAAATATACTTGTAACAACAGAGAAATGTATTACAAGACAGGGCATACACCATTAATTACCACTAATGGCAATAATAACTTTGGCCTACTATACAGTATAAACATTTAAATGTAGAGAGGTGATCACAATTGGATTGGTGTGAAAAGTACACACAGTAGTAACCCCTCCCCCATCTTCTTTATTATTGACCATTGACAACATTTAGCCGCCTCTCATCTCTACTTAAACTGTACCATCCCAATAACAAATGACCCCAATTTTCTTATATCCTTATCAATGTTTTGAGTGAAGCTTTAGTCACAACAACCACCATATTAAAGGAACAGATTACAGAGGCCCCATATTAACCACTTAACTACAATTAAATAAACACATAAGCTATATTAGAGACAATGTGCACAAGATTATTGGGCATGATGCAAACTCTATTCAAAACTTAAAAGCATAACTGGATTTAAAGTATTTTCAAGGATATCTACCTAGTAAATAGGTAAATTGTAAATTAAGTGTGTGTTTGTGTCTGTTTGTAGACTAACAAGCCAATAACAAGGTCCATTTACATTAACTTAAGTGCACCAAGTGCGCATACAACGTTATAGACATATAGAATATAAAGAATAATATAGAATATAGACATTTTACCCAACTTACAGGTTTTTCAATAAGGTGTGAAATACAGCATCATGCTAATATTAGCTAACATTGCTTTTCAAACTTACCTCTTACTAAAAAGCTGTTGGCCACTCGATTCATTTTCTTTCTGTCCAAGGATGGAGCCAGTGTTCTGGCGATTAAGAAATCCAGAAGGGCTTAATAAAATTTAAAGCTGCTCATTGTATGTTTTTCTCTTTCGCTAATGTGTGTCCATCTCTCTCCAATGGTCGCTGCTACTGGAGTAAATTGTTGGAAGTGAATTTAATTTTTCACAGTACATCATACGTTATCTAACCCGCGTAAACCCGCGACGAAGGAATCAGGTGCTGTCGTAAGCAGTCATAAAACAATGTAATAGATTGCGGTTTCTGGTTGTCTTGAACATGGCTTTGCATTTACTTGCATTGTATTTAATACACCAGCCACACGTGGTAGATTGTGATATTATTGTAAAGCCAGGCGAAAGCTAGTTGCTTTGTATGCTAACTTCCACGGAGATCTCGAGAGTAAGGTGCTTAGACGTTTTTGACATAAAATCATTATGGTTTCTTCACATTCTGTTTTCACCTAAAAGTATGAAACACAACTCTCTGAAAGCAGAACTTGGCTATAATTTACCTTAATATAGCATCTTTGAAGTCAGTCGAATTACTAAGAACTCTACCTTGCAATTTTACCCCACCAAAATTTAACCTAAAACCAATTTATGCATGACCCCAATGAAATCATGTTTATCAACGTGGCTGTTGAAATCATTGGTGGTTCCAAATTTTCGGCTTGTAAACAAATCCATGTGTGGCTGTGAATTTGAGGCAATATAAAATAACCTACAATAAAATCAGCAACTGTAGGGTTAGCTACACAGTTTTAAAAAAGCCCTTAGACTGCATAGCATAGTGCTGCTTTAACGTGCACACGGCCCCAGCAAACACCACCAGTTGGGTCATATGCAACATCAGTTCGAAGTTGTTTGAGTGGGATATGTCCAAGGGTCATTCTTTTCAATTTCTGTCTGGGCAGTTTGGAGCTGGAAATTAATTCCATAAACATTCTAGATTGCAGCCAACCACTGGCAACTGTGAAGTATTGGGGTTTGTTGACATTTTGTTTAACGCTCTCTGCTGAAGGCTGTGTTTCACCCTAGAAGCATGAGGGGTACTACTGTAGGGCTGGTAGGGAGAAAAAAAGACTATTATTGTGTCTTTCCAGTGTTTTTGAGCAGATTGCTATGGTTGTTCCTAGATAGGGTTAATTGTTTTCATATCTCTGGGTCCTACTTTTCAGAATCATCTCAGTCCAAATATCCATCCAGTGCCAAAAGTGTTAAATCCATTTTAGCTTTATTCTTTGCTAGAAAACTTTGGTAGAAAAAGCAATAGAGACTATCTACATACATTATAAGTAATATCTTCTCTGAAAAAATAGACTCTCAAGATAGAAAGACTGATATTTATATGCCTTAGTGCTGGCAAGTGCCCCAGTCTTCAAAGTAGTCCGTGAGAAAGCAAGAAAAGAATTCTTTCCTGCTGCTTCTCCATGTGCTTGGCCTGGCAGGAAACTCATGCATGTAATTGTCGTGACCCTTTGGAAATAAAATGGAAATAAAAACAGGAACCTTTTTTGGCATACATGCAGCAAATTTATCAATAACACATGATTTCTTTTTTTAGTGTTAATAACCATTTGGAGTGATTTTGACACTGGCTAGAGGACCACACATGAATTTGGTGTATGTTGGATTTCAAAATCATTTCCTCACCTGACAGATCCTGCAGTTCAATGCTGTGCTGTGGAAATGGGTTGAACCTCGAATTGCAAACGTAAGATAATAAGCATGTTGTATATAAGACTTAAAGGGGAATTTAGGCCATTTTCAACATACACTTCTATTACTCAAGCTCACTGAGACTTCAGTACCGAAGATGTGAGAAATTTTGATGCAATCTATATGGTCTCCTCATGCAGAGAATTAGCAAAGACAGCTTACCCCTGAGGGCAGAATTTTAAACTGTGTTTTTAGCATCTTAATATTCTCAAAATGCCACCCAAAAATCTCCGCAACATCATCCGGCACCTTAAAACACAGCACTGTACAGTGTATGTCTCCAGATTAATAAAAAAGCATTTAAAACGGTGTGTTTGTTGAAACATGCTGGTTTGTTTACAGCCCAGGCCGAAGTAAACAAACCAGTATGTGGTTGCTTGAAGAAACACACTGTTTCAATCTTTTTGAAATTCATTCGGAGTCATGCACGCCACAATTCTGTGTTGTAAGGTTGCCGATATGATGTTGCATAACTTCGTGGTGACATTTTGAGCATGTTAAGATCAAAAACAGTTTAAAATTCTGTCCCCAGATGTTAGCTGTTAGCTGCAAACTCTCCATACAATGAGACCATATAGGTTGTACCAAAATTTCTTGTGTTTTTAGTACTGACAAGTCTCAGTGAGCTTGAGCATTAGGGGTGTATGTTGAAAATGACTGAAATTCCCTTATAAAGTAATGTGATTAAATTAGAAATTAAAAAAATTCAGTTATACCTTTCATGTGCCATGATCTGGGTTCTGTGAAGATTACTCTGAAGTTTCTGTTGACAAATATCAACATGGGCATTGGCAGGGTTGTTATTTAAGTGATGATAATTCTTATTTTTGAAAAACTAGTCAACAAAAATATTCCACTAAATGAAATAAAATGTAATCTGATTAATTCAAATTGTTGAGGTGTAAAATGAAGACAAGCAGCGACCAAAGATAATGTGGCAGATTGCATGATGATGCTGGTTGCAAGTCAAGGCAGGAGGTGTTAACACTAGCACATGGTCGACCATGACAAGTCTGCCTTTCATCATCTATAGCTTAGGAGTGCAAGACAGATTTGGAAAACAAATATGCATTTGTTAGTGTTTAATGCATGTTTCAGTAGTTGTTTATTGACCCGTATTGATGCAAATGCATCGTCTGCTACAAGGTTGATGGATTAGTGCCTACCTACAATCCTACAACTTTGTTACCCAGAGAGACTGACCCCAGTGAACCAGGAAGTTTGACTAGCCCATTGTGCATGCATGTTAGGAGTTAAAAATAATACAATGGCACTTTACTGTCTAGAGACCTTCTGTTTTATGAAGCAGCAAACTGTGATAGGCAAAAGTAATCCACAACACACTGTCATGGCAATAAATCCAAACTTGTAGAGGCTGTGTAAGTCTTTGCTTGTCTCATCCCTGGAGTTCTTTTCCAGCTGTCCCAGAGCAGGCTCCTCTGAAAAGATATTCATTTGTGACTTAAAATGAATCTCTCAGGAAAATACCATACAAATAAATGATTGCATGACCTATACTAACTAAATTTCTTTGTTACTCCAGTTTTAAAAACCTTATTTACTGTGAAATAGTGGCATGGTTAAAGCTGTAGTTTGTGTCCCAATGCTACCTGTGGATACTGTGGCCATACCTGTGCTTGGTGGGCTGTAGGCAAATGCAGGCAAATGCTCCTGCTGGGCAAACTCTGTCTCGCAGCTCCAGTCCACAGATGAGCTGCTTTGGGTGATGATGTCCAGGTAGAGGGCCAGCACCTCCTCCACCCTAAGCAAGGCTTCTTTAGGTGAGCCATAGTACACTCTTTCAAATGTCACAGGATCCTCCTGGTTTGCAATAAAAAAATGTCAGTTTCTGTTTCTGAATTAAGGCTTAAGATTGGCTAAATTTAAGATAGATTGCTATTACACATTTACATTTGCCCAAAATAGGCATTTTCTGTTTTTAATACAACACCACAGTAATCTGTATAGGCCATACAATATGTGAGTTACAGTGTTTTTAGTTAATTTTACACTAGGTGCCACTGTACCCATGCTGAGTGGCAGAATGTGCTATAGGTTGTGGCAGCATGCGGTATGGAGAGTTTTGGTGTCAGTAGTGCATTTTGCAGCCAATGAGCATCTACCATACAAGACATGCATTTGCCAAACAAATCAGAATCTCCCATGACACAAGTTGATGTTACACAAACAAGTTGACCTTGTCCAGCCCATCACATTGCATGTTGTTTTTGACACCCTGAATGTTTTTGTTTTATGCATTGCGGTTTTATTTCTCACATGTATGACATTGCTGTTAATTGCAAAATAATACGCCCAACAGACAGAGAGAATAGCTTGAGTTTCCTGTATTGATACAAAAACTCAAATTGAAAGTGTCTGAAGTATTCTGCAAGAATTGTTTGCTTCCAAGAAATTGTGTTTTGCTAGTTTCAAAGATAGTGCCTACCAGTCAGAAAAAAAACATCAACATTTTGTCCACATAATACATGAAAACATAATTATTTTTGAAAATTCTGGCCATAGAGGACATTTTTGAACATTCAGGCTCTGTCTTTGCACGTGGACAGAGAAAACAGAGGGTTTGGATCATGCCCTGACTTTCTGAACATTCTTTGAAATGTTTCCAGGTCTTTGATCAGTCAGCATGGCCATTTGTTTAATTGACAAGTTCTAGACAATTTCTTGTGGTTGTATTTTGAGCACATGTTGACTAAACTGAAATTCTATTAAAAAACAGAAGTTGAACCATCCAGCAGGTCAGCCGCTTAACTCTGAGCGGCTGAGTACGGCATGGTAAACATCGGTAACATTTCTGGCCATGTGTACGCCTTAAGCCATGGCAAGTACTCATAATAAATCTCACATAAAAACATGCATATTTATGGTATGGGTTTTATTTGCACACATCTTCTGGCTGGTTTTTGAGCATGTTGATGAAATTCTATTAGACAACAAAGGAGTTTTTTACTGTTACCCAGCTAAGTGGCAACAAACTACAAAAGACACTTGAGGTCACTGTTGATGGGTTAGGTAATGGGGTTGCAGAATGAATTACATACCACAAGTGGAGATATAAGCTTGACAAGGGGATGTAAGAAGATGTGCCTTTGTATTGTAACTTTGGACTATGTCTGTTAGCCACACAATGTGTGTCCCCAGTGCCATGAATAAAGCTCTCTAAGACTTCTTCCCACTGACTGTCTGGAACTACTTTGAGCAATCCAGAATTTTGTACCACAATAGGGTGCTGTGTAGTCTGGATGCAATATTATTTTCACAACAGCAGCCTACTCTTTCAGTTTCACTCGTGACATGTTTTGTATTCGATGCAGGACAGTCTCGATGTGCAAATTCCAATATGATAATGTGCTGAACTCATTCTGGCTATGCAAAGCAGCATTTTAAGAACACGTTGATCTGAAAATAAAGGAATCATTCCAAAGGAATCATTCATGAAAATGTGTGCAACAGGTTGACTTACGTAATGGGAAGTGCAAGCTCTCATGGGAGCAAATATTTGTAACTAACAACATTCTTCCTGCGCTTTAATCATGCTCCTCTCATCGAACAGTTACCGCAGATACCCTGTCCTTTAGTAGGCCTACCTTTCTCTGGCCTTTCAAATTATGGATGATATTGTTTCATTAAAAATCAAAAGAGTGACAGACAAGAAGAAGGCACCATGGACACCTTGGACTATTACTTTTCAACCTTTATATGCTGCCACTTGGACAAATTATTACAATCTCTTATCATGGCTATGCTGATGACACCCAAATTTTACTTTGTTTTGTCGCGTAATAACTGTGAAGCCCTTGAATATCAGTGTATGAACCAAATTAACAACTGGATGTTACACAATTTCCTTCAACTTAACACAGACAGAACTGAAGTAATTATATTTGGAAAAAAAGGAGGAAAGACTCAGGATTGCCACTGTCCTCGACACAAAGGGGCTAAAAGCATAAGAGACTGTTAAAAAGTGATCTAAACTTCACCTGTCACGTGAAAGCAATCACTAAGTCAGCATTTTATCACCTAAAAACACATTTCCAAACTAGGAGGTCTAATGTCTAAAAAAAACTTATCCATGCCTTCATCTCCAGTAGGGTTGATTACTGCAATGGTCTGTTTACAGGTCTTCCTAAAAAAAAACATCAAACATCTTCAGCTGGTTCAAAATGCAGCTGTTCTGTTCTTACAAAAACAGAAAGAACTGACCACATTACTCAAATTCTAAAGTCCATGTTCGGAATAGACTTTAAAGCATTGCTGCTTGTGTTTAAATCGCTAAATGGGACAGGACCCAGTTACCTATCTGACATGTTTCAGCAATACACACTACTTAGGTCTGTCAGGTCACAGGAGAAAAATTTCTGGTAAAACCTGCTGTCAAAACAAAGTGTGGTGAAGCAGCTTTCAACTGCTATGCAGTTCAGCTTTGGAACCAACTTCTTGAACACATCAAGAATGCCTCTACTAAAAGACCAAACTGTTTTCAGATGCTTTCTCCTAATGATTCACTCATCTTTCTTTTTATACTGTGTACACTTCAACTTTTATGTTAATCATTTTAATCGTTTATTAATTTTATTGTGTGCTTTTACTTTCTTTCATCTACAGTGCTGTACTTTGCTTTTATTATTGTACAGCACATTGAAATTCCTTTGTGTATGAAATAAACTTGCTTTGCTTTTTTTGTTGCGTGAACCAATTCAGAGCCTTGAATTCTGAACACTCCTACATTTGATTGACTTGTCATTTTGTGTTGTCTCATAAGGATGACGGAGGTTGGACAAATACAAACAAAACTTCACTCGGGGCTCATCTCGCGGAAAAATGTTTAAAGCCAATAGGGTGCATTACTGTCTGTAACACTACAGAGGATGCCTCCCCTTACAACAGCCAAAGGCTGTTTAACAGCAGTTGGGACAGCCATACAAAGTAGAAAAACAACGGCTACACACTGTTGCCAGCATGCCAGTGAGAATCCCTCTGCTTTCCAGGGGATGCTGACCCCTGACCTAGGGCCTTCAAAAAATTGGTTTGACTTTGTCCAAAGACAGCTGGTTTGCAGGTTAACTTTTGGCATCCCAATATCTTGGCAGTTTACTAACATTGACAGGCTGAGGTAGCAAGAGACATGTATATTTTTTTGACAGGATTGGAATATGTTTGTGACACCTGGTTAAAGAAGAGCTCTGCTCATTTAAAACCCATAACCCTGTCTTTTACCAACTCACAGCACTGTGCTTCAAATAGCAGGGCTAGAGTTCTCCTTTAGTGAAACTAGCCATGTCTTAACTGCTTACATCCATGATGGTGTCACACACATGCTCTATTTTGTTATCTTGTCATTAGGTCAGGTTGTGCTGTACTGCTGTTTGCACACATAGGATTGGGATTACCATAGAAAATTAACTCTTCGCAGAAGATGATTAACACTTTGGTGTCTGTGTGTTGTATACTGTAAAACATGTTGCAATCGCTTTACTTCCTTGTTGTGACTATCCAACCTGGCAGTCAAAGTAGGCTCCAGGGATTGAATCATTGACAGAGCTCAGCCTTAGTGAAAGCATTAATGAACATTTATTTCTACAGTGTTATGTTTTTCTGATTGCTGCAGTAGCAGACATTTTAATGCCCCTGCTTTAGTGCCAACCATGGCTGGAGGCATTGTTTTTTTGCCATTCATCAGGCTACATACTGCGATACTAGCTCCGCCTGACCCCATCAAAGTGTCCTACAGCAAGATACTGAACCCTAAATTGCTCCTGGTAATTTGCATGGCAGCCTCTGCCACCAGTGTGTGAATGTGAGTCATACATTTTAAACCGCTTTGAGTGCTCGTAGGAGTAGAAAAGCGCTATATAAATCCAGTCCATGTTTGTAGACCTGATTGTATGACCTATTCTTATGTCCCACACTACACATCAGGGGTCAAGGTCACTGTGACCTCATAAAATTGTGTGTATACTGGAGCTGAATTGGTATCAGTGGGCCCATTTCACAGCAGCCATGTTTCCGACAAGTGACCAGGTAACCACAGGTGTTACCAATGACACCTTGACAACATTCAATAAAGATCAGATTCTGCTACACTGAATCAGAATCTTTTTGGCTGTCATTAATAAAACCTGTGCTTACCCTGGCTGCTGTGAAATGGGCCCATTCAATTTCATTCAATAGCTGACCCACCTCCTCCTCCTCATTGATGACAGGTGCACACTGCTGGGAGTAGATATTGAGGATTAACGATTTTAGGGCCCGGACGTTCTGGCCATTCTCCGAGCTTGAGACGTAGTGGAAATGTGTGCTGAGTAGTTCAAGGGCCCAGGGGAGGGCTGCCTTAACGTAGCACACCTTACTCTAACAGAGACAAGGAAACAAAAAATGCAGGACACAAGCAAATATAACAGCAGAATTTTGTGAAGGAGTTTGGAGATGATATAGTCATAAGACAAAAAATCATTGACCAGAGGAAGTTCTTTGAATACTTGGATCATGATTTGCTGAGAGCAGACAGTAAATAAAAGAAGGAAATATAATTATGTGAATGTAATAACATAACTGTTAACTCACTTACCAGGCTGCCCCTTTCAATAAATGTGAAGGTAATGTAGCATCCACTTTGTAGCTGGTTGTTGATCTATATGAGTAAAGGAAATTTTTATTTGATTCTGGCCAATCTGATTAGCTAATGAAGATTTTGTGTGCTGATGATTAGTTACTCGGGCAGATAGTAAACTATGTAATGTGTTAACTTAGATTTGTTTTCAAGTAACTAATCACTGAAACCACTTCTTAAAAAATGTATTAATTTATTCATTTACTTAAATTTTTAGGTAACTGAATGGATGTTTTTGTTGGTTTTACATGACAGTGTAATATTTATTGAAAAAGTTTCAATAAATAGATTGTGTTTCTGTCAATTCCACGTCTGCTAAGTGTTTGGCACTTACCAGACTTTTGATATGAAGCAGATGGTCTTTAGTTAGGGAGTGCCGGCAGGGTCCAGGGACATCACCCATGACAAGGTGGACACACAGCAGCATGAAAACACACAAATTCTTCACCTGAACACAAGGTGGAAAGTTGTATTAGCCACTTAAAGTGAGTCACTAGGCTCTATTACAGAATTATATTGTTTTTCTACAGCAGTGGGCAAAAATGTAAAACCCAGGCAGGTTGAATCATAGCCTTAAGTGCTATTCAGTTGCTCATTCATGCGGCAGTGGAATTTACTGTCATGATTTTTACACTTTCAGTTCAAATGCAGTAGGGCCGTATTAT
Source organism: Tenualosa ilisha (assembly GCA_015244755.2). NCBI lineage: Eukaryota > Metazoa > Chordata > Actinopteri > Clupeiformes > Clupeidae > Tenualosa > Tenualosa ilisha. The sequence continues at coordinate 204,928 of PYXC01001758.1, forward strand.
TAATGGTAAGACTTAATGAATAATTAAATGAATAAATAATTAATTGTCTGTTCACACCTATAACTGAATTTAATAGAATTAGATTCTACAATGACTGCTCAATTTGAAGTCCATGAAAAGTGTGGCATCCATTCCTAGCCTAGCCATTCCTAGTCTGTTAAAACAAGAATCCGGGGCTTACATCATGTGACAAACCACCCCGAACCCATGACGTGTTAGGAATAACTGCTACAAAGTGAATACGGACTGTCTTGGACCTTTTTTACTGTCTTGAACATTTTTTATAAAGTGCCCTATGTACATCAACCAAAATATGTCAGTTTTAGTTGGAGGAGGATTAGGCCTGCTTTTTAAAACTCATTTTGAAGAATACATCTAACATCAGTCAAAATGCCACATTTAGATGCCAATATTTTTCATAATATTTTTAGCTGTTTTCCCTCTGTAGGTTCCCTAGTTCTCGACTGATAGGAGCACACATCCAACCGGAATTTTATTTCACCTAATAGAAGTTATATTCAGTGATCTTTGCCTGTCAGTTTAAAGATCAATCAACTAAGGAAAGAAGACTGACTAGCTAAATGCGCTAGCTGTGTTTTGTGCTCTCTAAAAATGATTCATACCAGAATGAGTACCTTATTTAATTCTTATACTATTCTTTCTGATGTACTATTCTTTCAAATGCTTTGACAGTTTAAAGCTATAGACCTATGTTCAGCTTTGCAAATGACTTCAGTACATTACCCATATAATTTAATTTTTGGTTTATGCTAATAATCTTCAGAAATGTTTTTTTTTTATTTCCAGAATTTCAAAAATGCCAAAAGATGCCAGTCTCAGAAAGAAGACTTGCAAGTAACAATTATGAGCAACACATTTTAGGCTAAAGTGTGCAGCATTTAGTGATAGATTTGTTACAGACATCATCTAAATAGCTGGCTTACCAATATGCCAATATTTTCACCATGGTGCAAAACAGATGCTGGTGGTAACAGATGGAGGAGAGATACATTTTTAAATCTGTTGATTTACAGGGGGTGGTGCAAAATTGATAATAGATATTTGTTCTGGTTAAGCAAGGAATTATATTTTTTGTACTATTTTTGTAAACTGAATCTTGACAATGGCTTGTCATCACGAGTTCACTTAAGTGAAAACTTATGAAACCATTTGTTGATAAAAATACAAAACATCACTAAATCCTGACATAAATTTTAAAACCCTGCTTTCTAGATTAAGCACGAATTGTGAAAAGGCAAATAAAAACATTTGTTGACTCAGGATCAAGAATATGAAAGCAGTTACTGAGAAAAAAGCCAGTCAAATTTTGGATAATTTTGGAGTTTATGCTTGTATGCATAGCCTGACCCTCAAAAATAACTGGATGAAAAGAGATCTGGTTTCACTTTTTTCTCTCCTTGCTTTTTGGAAAGTAGATTTTGGGTTGTTTAGATGAAGCATCCAATCTTCGAATTCTCTGTTTCCAATTTGTGCGTAAGAGCCTTCGGGTGGAAGATTGATGAATACCAGTGAAGATTCTTAAACCAGACACCTCCTTTGGTACATTTGCCAATGCTACGTCTTAACTAATTTTCAGACATGTGCATATATCCAGTCACATGAACCGGCATGTGTTGTCCTCGGATTAAATACTTACCTTACAAGTCATCATCTGTGAAATACTGCATGATTGAACAATTTACAGAGCTAGTAGTTTGTTGGAAATGGTGAATATTCTCTAGATTAAGGTAAATCGTTCTATCTTACCTGCTCTGACAGAAAATGTGTCAGTTTACACAATGACAGTCCTGGCCATAAAAGGAATAAGGCAGCATTTAAAATCTTCTTGAGGACAAAGAAACTGAAAGTAATCCTTCTTGTCACATAGTTTGACTTGCAGATGCTTGAATGACAGGAATGGTTTTGCGGGCTTCATACCTTGGCATTGTATAAAATTTGGTGAAGCTTGGTGGTTGTCATCAGGCTCCGTGCTAGACACAGCAAAGGTTGAAGTCTGTAGCTGGATGCATCGGACCAAGCAAAGGTTGTTTTTTTCCCCCTTTTAATTTGATAGGGATAAGATGTCCCGGCTGGTCTTAGTTGAACATGCAGGCTGTCACTGATGGTATAGTGTCCATTTCTGACGGTTTAAAATAGATTGAATAGAGGGTTTCCTCCCTGATGCCTTTCGCTCCTGCCTCCTGTGTGTGCGAGCCACTCTTTGTGTTTCTGTCTGTAGCTGTTTCTCTCTCTCTGCCTCTCCCTCTCTCTCTCTGTCTTCTTCCTTCTTCTTCAGAATCACACTCCACTTCACTCTGGTATTTACTCACCAAAGTTTCAGGCATTTCACAGCATTAGATTTCAGGAAATGCCTGGTGTGCCTCTCGTAAAAGGACACACCAGGCATTAAAAGGGCGTAATAATAATAATCATTTTATTTTTTTGTTTGTTTGTTTGTTTGTTTGTAACCAGTTGAGGCATAATGTAATTGACATTGATATCAAAATTTTTTTTCTAGTCTGTAGTGAAAAGTATAGTTATATAGTGGCTTGACTCCCAGAGGAAGGGCCTATGCCAACTCAAGAGATGTTTCAATTCCACTGATGTCAATATTTTGGAATGTTTGGAGGAATTTCTGTACGCTATGGTGGTACTTCACAAAACCAGAGTAAAAAGATCCAAGATAAGAGACTGTCTGGGTATACAACCACAACATGTTTCATGAACACCAAACAAGGATGAGTAGGCACAACCAGGTCAAGCCAGGATGTCATTAATTCTGGATGCATGCACATTCTCGTCTTTCAATCCTCATGGTGGGAATTTAAAGCAAAACCAAATAACTTTTTGCACCTAAAAATATTTTTTCCAGAATCATTTTGAACAACTCTGAAAAGGATGAAATGGACTTTGTGGCCTTTTAGCGCCTAGAACATTGCTAAGCAACCCTCTTGCTCGGGTAGGAAATTTGTAGTTCGTTATTGTTCGTTTGGTTATGGCAATATATAGTGAACTGAGTAATTCATATTGCTGTGCAGTTTTAGCTGCTGGGTTTACTACACTAGCATGCTAACACTAGTTAGCGATATCGATTTAGCTATGGGTTAGGGCATTGTTGCAGCATTTACACCACTGGTAATGGGCAATTGCGCTTTCATTCTGTTAGGGGACCCTGAGAGTAAAAGTTCCTTGGTGTTGCTTTAAAGGACCACCAGGCAAAATTTTATGCTGTTAAGTTCATTTACCAGCTACGTGGTGACTTTGGTTAAATGGCTCATTATGGGGTGAATAAAGGCTCCCTCAGCAGCCCCTGGCAGTTATAAGCACTTCTAGTTTGAAAACATGAGCCAGTGAAAACAAAACTGGAACTGAATGAAACCAAAATTGTGTTTTTTAACTTGTCAGTCCACATGGCCAGACTTTTCTATTTGCAGGCATATTGAAAAATCTAGGCTGCCAAGGGCCAAAGAAAAATTAAGAGCATATGTTTCAAGTTTAAGAGTAAAAGAGTGACTACATTTCAATCAAAATAACCCAAAGGCTGTCTAAAACATTCTATATGAAGCTACACTGCTTAATGAGACCACTGACAAACATGTAATTCTAACATAACTGCAATTATGATATGCAATGCATAATATTGGATTTATTATAACAATGGGCCACATTACATATTAATTTTGGACCTGGCGGGTCGCTTGAAAGGGAGCAGAGGGCCGCACTTGGCCCCCGAACTGCACTTTGGCTGCCCCTGCTTTACAGTAAAACCCTGATACTTTATTGGGCTGGAGACCCCTCATGGAGCGGAACATTTTCCAGGGACCCCTCATAATTGCAACACATATTTAACCATATATGTTCATAGCCATTTTTTGTTGGTCAGATTCATCTGCAAGTGTCTTGACTGATCTGAGTGAGTGCACCATGATAGTTATAGCAATAGTAATATCAACCTGGGTTGCATTCCCAAATCTACCACAGGAAGTCCATGTCACCTCAGATAGAAGCATCTGCCAAGTATCAGTCAAGTTTTATAGACGCAAACTCCTTGCCCTGTTGAGAACAAAATAGGTCACCTTGAAGCTTTGTGCAGATCCAAGGAGACATTTTTATTGCATCTCTGGCAGATAGCATATTGGTGGCAGTATGCAGTACCAAAACCAAAACATGTTGCTATTGAATTGCAGAATATTATGGTCCTGGAATAGATTCTCAGTTGGTGAGAACTTACTGTCTTGTAATGTGTAGGTTATTTGCAGAATGTCTGAGAAACTAGGAAATGTGACATCCCTAATTCATGCAGTGGTTCCATTTTGTTACCATCACATGTCTGTCAGAACTAGTGGCCTATTTTGTCATGCAGTGTTTCACAACAAACTAAGTTGTGGGGACAGTGGAGTTTTTGCATGACAGCAAAATTAGTGGTCATTCCCCCCAATGTATTCCAGTAGATGATAATTTAAAAAACAATGGGAGGATGTACCAGGATGGCCTTATCCAGTCCATCCTAAAAGATGTGTTGTCATCGTCACAGATACCGTAGTTGACCTTAGCGACATTGTTTGTCCCTTAAAATAACATGACATGAACTGGTGATGAATATGCTCGCTTTATTGTGTTATTATCTTGTTCTGGGTTTCTTAACTGAAAGTAAGGGTTTGAGATGAAATTATGTAAGCATCAGCAATGGCCTGTTTCTATTTGAGGTGACTGTGCCCTCTACGAGGTTATCTCTGTCACATGTCCCTGGTGAGTTATTGTTGCGATTGGGGGTGACATTTTTGAAGATTCCATGAGACAGCACATAGCTTCTTCTTCCTGTCTTTGTTCAAGACTGTTGAGATGCTGTGTGTTCCATCTTTTTATTCTCACAGCAGAATTAATAAAAAAGAAAACTAAACAGCTTGATCTGCCTGCCCACTTGCACATAAAGCAGATTATATTCTGTTCCAAAAGAAATATAGGCATATGGTGAGAAATACATTTTTCTGTAGGTCTACATTACTTTTTTAAAAAAAGGACCTGGTACATCATATGTTGCTAGTAATTACAGAGTGCAGAAACCAGAAAGGAACAAAGGGGGATCCCAGGGAAACCCATATGCACCAGAACTCCCTGTTTACTTTGGCACAAGACGCACTCCTGCTAGAACAACTGACATAAATTCAAATAGAATGATCTTTGCCATGTAGCGTTCAGCTATAGCATTATGGAAGGAGGTCTGCTGTCATGAAGGTCAAAAGTGATATTTTTTTCTGTCTCTTTGCATCATATTTTTGTAAAGGTTTTGCAGTTTCAGACTGTTAAAATTTTCCTGTGTGTTTCCACTATCACAATTTCAAATGACATCAGAAATCTGATTGGGTCTGCCCCCTGATATGGTGAATATGACTACCGTTTAATCTGTCACACAGATTGGCATGAAAACTTTGCACCCCATACAAAGATATAAAAAGCACAATTTGGTTTATAAGTTACTTTTTTTCTAACTATTTTTGAGAAATAGTGAAATTTAGAGGGCCGAAATGCTATAAGTTGTATACTGCATTTTAAGCAGTGTTATTTTATCCTTGTTATTCCTGTTCGACTCTTTAAAAACAATGAAGCAAGCATTCTTGTGACTATCTATACCACAGCTTATCATCTGAGAAAGGCGTAGAGGTGTGACTCATTTCTGGTAGCAGTTGTTTAGGAATATATATGATGTGTCTAGGGGATGGACTCTGGTTAAATGGTCGGAAGTACTTAACATTAGAGCAAGACCTCCTACTTACAGGAGTGGGAAAATGTGAGTGTGAGAGAGGGAAAAGGAGACTAAAAACAGCAGACAAAAAGAAAGCATAGACTGAGAGCCTTGCTGGGAAGAGGCGTCAATGTCGTGTGTCCCGCTGTGAGGCATTATAAATCTCTGTTTCATAAGTCATTCCTAAAAACTCACAAAGACAGAAACACATGCAGACCAATATGTGCGTGAGACAAATTAAGATAGGAGAGACATTGTCCTCAACAACAAAAAGATCATGGCATAAATTAGGCACATTCAAAGATGTTATTGAAATTGGCGTTGTCCCTTGTTACCATTTAATATGATTGATATATTTTGTGTGTAGACATTGATGAGATGGCTGTGGAAATGGAGATAAAATGCTGTCTGCAGAAACTTTTGTAAACGATAAATGGTGAAACATATTGGTATTATTAAATAAATTCAAATGTAGACTGTAGAGAACAGAGTAATGTGTGCCTGTATGCAGTTTTCATAAATTAGCCACGACTTTTTCATTGCTCTTGCTTTATTTCCAGTGGAGAAAATGACATGTTTGATAGAGTGAACGCAGAGCTCCGTTGGGCACCATTCTCTGCTCCATTGGCACTGGCTTTCATACGGAAAGTAGAAGTGTGCAACAAACTTTGCATTCATTCAGACATTTTAGTGCAATCAGTAGAGGGATTTAGCCTCTTGAATGTCTGGAGAGCTCACAACTTCGTTAACACTGATGAAAATGCAATTCATTGACAAAACATGTGTCACTGCTAATTTGGCAGAGGCAAGACTTAATTTGTTGATTGTGTGTCCAGCATTTCTTACCGTCTTTTCTCCCTGACATACTCAGTGTAAGAAAGCCATGGGCAGAAGCCAGTATTATTGCCCTTACAACACCAGACATTTCCGAGGCTTTCAATCCAGTGTTTACAGGGTGGGTAAAATATTTTTTAAAAGCTATTTCCTCTGCTCTGTGGATGTCTTTGTGCATTTATGCAGCCAAGCTACAATACAGTAAATGGGACCAGTGTTGTATCGATAACTCAGAAAATGTAAGAGAAACTGCAAGAACAGCTAATGCTCAGGGTGAAGAAACAGACAAGAATAAGGAATCAAATGAAACAAATAGACATCACATGCTCACATACATTTACACACACACAAAAAAAATCTCTGGCTATTCTGTCACACTGCTTTAGCAAAGCCGATTCGATTATTACGGCGATCAAACTCAGTGTAATAGCGGGCGATGAAATTTGCCCCCAGAATCCAGACAGGTCCAGTGGGGGGTGGTACATCAAGGCCTTTGAATGTGACTGTGCAGATGTCTTCTCCAAACTGCGATTGCTAAGGTAAAAATGGACAGTTTGGTCATTGGTGTTCATTTGTTAATTATAATTATATCAAATATGAATATCATTATAATAAAAAGTGGAAAATGAATGAAAAGGTGCTAACTAGCGGTCTTTGTAGGAGTGTCAATCTGTGAAGGCAGTGTGACTAGCAAGCTAATTAATTAGCTGGCTATCGAGTTAATATTAAATAAATCAATTTAATATCTAAATATTATGCTAAATATTATATTAACTGTCATTGCTTAAAATGCACCAGCAACAACAGCATACCAGCCACAACAACTCCTTACAAAGCCCGCCAGGCTGATCTTTTTTACAAAATGTACTGCTCAAACAACGGCATAGCCCTAGAATTTTCCAACCGTTAAAGGTGTGAACAAACAATCTGATTGGCAGCTATCTGTAGAGGACACTCCTTATTTATTGTGTTATTCTATTTATATTTATATTGGTCGAACTGAATGAGTTTTTGGACAGCTAGCTATACATGCAAGTAACCTGGAAATGGCAGAAACACAATGAGTTGGCAAGACAAATACCCAGAGGATGTAGTCTTCTTCTGTGAGTAGATATTCCTGATCTCCGAGATGAAAGGTCACACTTGGCAGAGATTTGACCAGATCACAGTTGACTGTGTACTAACAGGGAAAAGATAGAAATTAGTCAATTTCCACACAAAGCTTTAGATATGTATAGGCTGAATCCTAATGTCCCCAAACCGAAGCCCTGAAAGGCTCAGTAAACCCTCAAAGGCTTGATTGGCTTCTGCTTAACTGGTTTCATTTATGATTGGCTTTATTCATGCTAGTTAAAGGCATACTAGGCAATGTTTTTAGGTTCATTTACCTGCTTTGTAATCACTTTAATGATTAAATGATTCATTACAAGGTGATTTGCAAACAAACTTCACATTGATTGGTGAGAATGTACAATGTTGTTGCTATTAAAAAAAAAAAAATCTGCGACTGTAGACGGGGGTGCTCTGGAGTTCAAAATTCACAGTTTTGCCTGGTATACCTTTAAGTCTCTTGGGGTTCAGGGCTTAGTTTTAGAGGAGGGGATGTTGGGATTCAATCACAGACATGTTTTATAGCCATAGAGAGTTGAGATGTGTGAGAATTTGTATTTTTTTCTTTGAGTGTTCTCACAGCAGAGTTGTCAATATGTATTATTGCAACTGTGCAAGATTAAGCCTTTGGAGAAGAAGCAGAATGGACTCTGATAAAAACCTTTTTTGGCTGTTTATTTATTTATTTTTTGACTATGAAAAGGAGTCTCTCAGTGTATCTGGAAACTGGAAATTAGTTCTGCCGTCATTCTCTGTCAGGTAGATGATATGTATTTCCCCGTTTGGTCATAAGCAGTCTGTTTTGTGGTGTTCAAAATAATGGGTTCTGATGACCCACATCAAGGAATAACATTTTTTTTGTGTAGCAGAAATATTGTGCAAATTAATAATCAGTGGCTTATTGAAAACTTCATGAGGAGATCCCTGTATACCCTCATAGATAGACAGGTAGATAGATAGATAGATAGATAGATAGACAGACAGATAGATAGAAAGAATGATAGAATTATAGAAAGATAGGTAGAAAGACACTCACTTGCACTTAAAGATATACTGCCGGTACAATAATTGTGGCTGCAGGCTGTTGATAAATGAATGTGACTCCTTAATGGCTGTGTTGTTTGTACTATTATACCATACTCAATATGTATAATACATTTTTTGGAGCATCTGTTTTCCTTGACTACTATTATAGAGTGAAAATGGAAAGTGGAAAATGGAAAAATACAAGCCTTCTCTTCCCAGGAGGTGCAAATGTGATAGCGCTGAGGCTACTGCTTGTAGCTGGGCTGGCCTTACCCAGCGCTCCTAGGCTATCTGCCAGTAGCAGTTAGGAATGGCAGTGCTGGTCTATGTTTCTGGTTGCTGTCACAACATACAGTACTGACAATATGGTACGTACCCCACCCTCGGCCAGTTCAGTGGCACCAATCTTCTTCATCAAAACGGTGATTGACGCGGCAGGGCCTGTGATGTAGGAAGAGCCGGTGTCAATCACAGCTGTACATTCCTCCTTACAGAACAGCATATCTGTCCCCACAGACACTCTAGGGAGGAAGAGGGAGAGAGAGATTGGGTGAATCACAATGTCCTCTCAAGACCCGTTCTCAGCAAATAATAATCACTCTAGTTAGCTCTAGACAGCGTCTACAACGCAAACGACAACATTGACACGTATAACAAAATTCTTGGGATCACTTTCAGAGCAATTTTCAGAATGATAAAAAGCTGACAGCCAATCCAGAAACTATGGAAATTTATTTGGACATTATGTTCACTGACATGAGCAGAGATTTTCATTATCGTTGGCAAGTGTGTACGCCAATAATACTACATACATAATATTACACTTATAGTTACATTTATAATTCTTACAGTTTTTCTCAGTGTGAATTGCCCTTAAGCCCTGAGCCCTCAAATATTTATCTTATGTGAATTATCTTCAGGATCGGCTGATTTATGACAGTCAAGTTCTTAAAGCAGAACTTTGCAACAGTTTACTTTTATATAACGTTATTCAGATACTAATCAAATTTGCAATAGGAAGAATGATGTGCAGTTTACACTGGTGTGCCAGCAAATGACTGAGAATTCAGCCTTGCAATCATCATAGCTCAGTATAGCTCTTTGAAAATGATCACTGGTTCCTATCCTTTGGCTTGTAAACAAATAAATCCATAGATCCATAAAAGATCGAATTACAAATGAATATAGGGGGAGCTCAGCCGTTAAAAAATGCTAACTACATAGTGCTGCTTTAAGGGATGTATGTTTAGGGAAGACACTGGGATTTGGCCCATTGTACTCTCATTGCACTGCGAAATAATCACTCACCCCTTCATGTTGACCTCCCATTTCCCCTCCTCTTTGGTGTCCACATAGTGAAAGGACCCTGTATAATAGTTTGGATCAGTCCCACCAAGAACAAGCTCTCCACCAGGCATTCGCTTGGGATCTCTGGCAGGATTTAAGTACATAAGAACAAAAGCAAACAGTGTATATACTCCGCAGAAACACCAATTTAAAATGCACGTGATTGACTGATGTACGAGTTGTGCTTGCAGCTGACTAACTTGCTGTAGTACACAGAGAAGACCTCCTCTTTGAGAATGTGCTGAGACATGATGCGGTCAAACACAGGTGTAATGCCATCAATGGCCACGTCAGGATAGCCCATTCCCAGCACGCCATCAAACTTGGCAAATATAAATGGTATGGCTGGAAGTGCTGTGGCCTCAGCAAACACCTGCACGACAGGGATGCCGCCCACCTATGGATGGACAAAGTGGAGTTGTTTATGTTAAAGACTTATCATGTCTTTGCACATGTTGGATCATCTTTCATGCAAGGATATATTGTTTTAGTCATATAACTATTTATTTTAGAATAAACCTTTGAATAAACATTGCGCAAACCCAAACACACCACTAGCAGTTTTGCCCCCCAGGTCCTTCATTAGAAACCCAGGACCAATGAGAAGCAGTTAAATGGCATAGGGCAGGCTTTAAATGAAATGTTTTACAACATAGATACAAATAGCAAAATGGCAGCTGAGTTTTCTATGCCCTTATCAGTTGGTGTTAGCTGTTGGCTTGCTATTCAGTCATGTTTTACCAAATTTTACCACCGACAGCACTCATTGACCACAAACAGCAGGGCCATAGGTTAATTAGCAATGGAATATCCCTTCAAATTTTATGCTGGTTAGGCCTCTGAAAATGGGAACTCAATCTCATCTCCTGACCCGCTCTCAATCTTAGTCTCGATTGAGGTCTGAGTTTACCCAGGCTAGAATAAAGCATCTGCTAAAATTTACTCACCACAACCACATCTTCACTCAAGAAACCTCGCACATTCCCAGAGGCGTACTGGATGGAGAAACCTGTACCATTCTGTATGTGTGTGTGAGATTTTGATGCATCATACCTATTATGAGTGACTGAGGGATACAGAATAGCACATGAGTTAATATTGATTGTCTTTGTAGACCTCTGGCCATAATAAACAACAAATAAACAACACACATTGTCCCTTGTGTGCAGATTCCATTTGCATCAGTGTAAAATGTGCATGTGAGGGATACTCACAACAAGCAGTATAAAGTGGGGAGCAGTTGTTGGATGGAATCCAAAGATTGGCGGAACCTGTGTCAAACACCACATTGAACATCTGAGCAGGAGATCCTATGCTAATCTCCCCAAAGTACTGAGTCTAAGAGAGAGAGAGAGCAAATGAAAAAAGTGAGTTTTAAGAAGATTATCAATAGGATGAATCAGTATGAACTAACTCTAAAATTTATTAGGGAAGAAAACAACAAAGATAACAGGCATCAGAGCTCTCTTCTTAATGTTAGGTGTCTGTTAGTGTGCCAAGATTTCTCACATCCAGATAGTTGGTTAGTGGGGTAGGAGCTGTCCCATTGCTAGGACTGTCACCACTCTTCTGGATCAGCTGTGCATAAACTTCTTCTGGTGTGACCCCGATTTCCTGCAGCGTCTCTCTAATGGAAGGCATTTTCTTCAGAGAGATCCTTGGAACGACATATCCACAAAACATGGGAAAATGGCTTGAATTAAATATATTTACCATTGCATCCTTACCATTTTAAATACACAGAAGCACATAAAGAAATAAGAACATGCACCTCTGCGCTAAGAAATATGGAAACAATTTTAACATAGAACAATCATAAGAACATAGAATTAAGTTCTCAAAATACTCAACAACAAAGAATACATTTCCAACCTCTCAGCATACACTACACATACCAATGTTTGCATCTGCATGTTTGTTTCAACACATAATGCTCACAGACCGCGCAATAATCGAATACTTCACAGTAGTAGACAAATTTCTTAGAGTACCTGTGCAAAACCTGCTTGGATGCGGCAGCAGCTGTAAGTAAGAGCAGAGCCCAGCCATACGTTCTCACTCCTAGGGCCATTGGATAGCTTTCAGGGTAAACGCTCAGTCTTCAAATCACCTATTGGAAGTATATCCACAGTCCTTCACAAATTAAGATGACTCTGCCCTGCCTTTTTCCTATCTCAAATCCCTTTACTCTTGGTTTTCTGATGGCTTTAAAGCAACCTCTGTTCTTTCCTCTTTTTATACCATGTCTGCTTTATCTCAGAATGTCCAAGGAAATCTTTCTGACTCTTAAGCTTCTGTTGTGCTTCCCAGGAAGAAAAGAACCCTCCACCCCCACTGGCCACTGTATCTCACTCCCTCAGTCTGATAAACTGGTCCCTGGGTGGGTCGACCTTTGACCTGGAGAGGGAATATGAGGAGACAGGGCATGCCTACCAGGGACCTCCAGTGTAGTGCAGTGCAGTGCTTTTGCGTTTCCTGGAAAGGTCCTCAAACTAATGGCAGCAAGTCTGGGAAACATCAACAAGAGAGCTAATGAATTTCAGATACATATGGCAGGGTCAGTGCCATAAATTGAAGGTTTCACTAATAAGGCCTCACGCTTCCATAACTATTCCCATATTTCAGCAGAACACAACTATGACTGAGTGTCAGCAGCATGCATGGAAAGCTTTCTCCTCTCATCTTCTCAGTAGTGTGACAAGTGGATTGCTAGATATATTCTTGAATGATCTGTTCTCACTTTGCTGATAAGTCCTGCCACTGTTGGTCCAGCCATAATTCCTGATAACCACCTATGGACTGACTACCACGTAATGTAAAGTAATACTCCGGAAGTATTATGAACCCTAGCTAAAACCATAAATAACTTGTAGTCTGTCATGGTTTCTACTGATTGTAATTTTCCTGCATGACCCCTGGCAGTTGGGTTAGCCCCTTGAGTCGTGGATCTGCCCAAGGTTTCTTCCTAGACTAACTAAACATAAGGGAGTTTTTCCTTGCCCCTGTTGCTCTTGGGTGCTCCTTCTGTAAAGCGCCATGAGACAATACTATTGTAAAAGGCGCTGTATAAATAAAACTGAATTGAATTGAATTGAATTGGTCTGAAAGACGTGTTGAGGAATAGAACCACAGTATGATAATGAATGTGAAAGACTTTTGGTTAGACTCTTCATGCAAACAAAGGGGTTAGGCAAAGGGCCAGCACAACCCCTTGGTTTCTTGGTTACATGGTCAATAGTCTTCCTCCAGGGAGGTCTGGGTGGAAATGTCTTCTGATTTTACAGTTAATGGACCAGGTGTTTCCCATACGCTTATTTCCATCAGATTAATTAAACCGAAATGCAGGTGCAACAGTAACTGGCATCTCATGAGAATTTGCACAATTCAGAACTTAAACTTATTTTACCCCTCTGGTAATAGCAAACCCTAAAAGTTCCCTGCCCATAATCTGTCGTCTTAGGGGCATTCATGACGCTTGTTCCCACGGTACCTGACATGTCTGCAATAGAGTATTTACGTAAAGCACTGGCCACCCTGCCCAGTAAGAGATATGGGCCCTACGTCAGGCCTTACCACAGCCAGGTCAAAGGCCAGGTCTTAGGTGATTCCCACAGGGCTGAGCTAACAGGAGGCTGAAAGAGAGATCAGCTCCAGTGTACTGCTGTTTACAAGAGTTATAGAATTTAATTTCCATGCTTACAGGCCTCATATTCACAACTAGTACAGTAAAATTATTGTGCTGAACATGTCCTCATATCATTACACAAAAGGATATATTTAATCTTATTTTTTATTCATGACAACATCTTAATATTGCCCAACCCATTCTATGTTTTAAGTTTGCTAAGTGTATAGAACCAGGACAAATTCAATGATATATAGCTTTATGCAGGCACATTACTGTAAATCACCAAAAGGTCAGTGTTGTCATCTAGACAAATTGTAGTTACATTATGTACATTATGAAAACTGAGTTAACATGAGCAAAACCTATTTCCAGAGGTATGAGGTTATTTTTGCCAGCTCTTGTCCACATGTGGGATGACAGCAGAGTGATAAGGGATTTCATTTTACTTCATCTTACTGGAATAAGATAGTATGTTTTATTTTAGCATGATTTTTAACTATTTCTCCAGGGTTATACGGTAATATACAAAACAGATCCTCATCCTCATTGTTGTCAGCTTTGTTCAAACTGAAAATATGAAAAAAACTCTTCTTCCTGCTGGATTTTCAAAGTATTGTTTGGAATTTTTGACCTCATATGCTTCACTTACTTGGCAGCCATGCTGTAGAAAAACATCCCATAAAAGTGTAACAGACTTCTACCCATGTTGGACGAACAAAGAAATATGGGCCTATTAGGCAAACCAAGTAATAGTGTTGGGGCTTCCCTCTACTGTAGGCTACATGGTAGAGTGCAACCTAAGTATAAACAGATGCAGTTTGTAGGCTCTGTGATGAAAGGTGGTTCCTATCAAATTCTGGGCTCAGTCCCTAGAGTGTGTCTGTTTCTCAAATACACTTAGCCAGAACCTTGAGCCCAGTATTTAATCCTGGTGTGTACATGAATCTGGCTATTCTAAATAGCCTTTGCCCAGTCAACCTTAGGGCCTCACCATGAGAGACTTTCCCACCACATCAGAGCTATCTCTTTTCTCTTTTCTTATCTCTCTGTTTGGGGGAAACTCATCTATCATGAGTGCTGTTCATGTGTGTTCATGCTGTCTGATGTTGTAATCCCTTGTTGTGACATGCTTTGGTAAAGTATACATGCTATGACTAGATCTTGGCCATAGCTTCAAACTATCACTGAATGTAGGCAGTGTTTGAGAATCTGGATGTGCGCGATGAACTATTAAAAAAAAGTTGTTTTGTGCGGTCACTAAAGTCTCCACTAGATGGGGACTTGTGTATTGAAAACAGCTGTAGTAAAACTGGGTCTGGCATATACTGTGCTGCATTGGCCTGTTGACATTGGTTCTGGTAGCTAATATGCTCCACCTTATTGAATTCTGCTATTTGATTATATTGGCATATGCACAATATTGTTATATTTGTCTGAAATTATTTATTATACCTTAAAACAATGTGTGAAGAAGGTGTTTTGTTTCAGTGAAGAGGTACACTTTCTCCTTAAAAATTACATATATAGTTTGTCAGTATAATTTAATGACTAAAAAGGCAGTTCCTCATTTAGTGCTATGTAAAGAGGATTTGACATGCACAGTATATGCATAGCAGAACATGTTGTCCACATTCATGTAAAACGATGCAAAAAAAGTAATTCCTGCAAAGAAGGTTTCTAGACTGGCAGTGATAACTGAGCTAGGGGCAATAGAATGGCCATGCAAGGCTACTCTTTCATAAAAAACATGGGAAATCATTAGAACAGGCAAGGCAACAAGTGATTGAGTTTGCCATTGCTTCCTTGGATTGTCCTTCCTTGGTGCACTTGAGATAACCATGGCAAATTAGACTACTGATTGGCTTGTTACCAGTTGATCCTCTGAAAATTACATTTGTTTATTCTACACTTTAATGCTTGAAAGGATTGATTTGGAGAACTGATGATCAAGGTCAACAGTTTAGACTCTTGTTCAGATCCATAGACACAAAGCCATGGAAAACAGAGGGTTATAATACATTGCCCATGAGATGACATTGGACATAATTTTATGAATGCCATCCGTCTTCTTGTCATTGTACTATTGTATTTTCAACTTTGAAATGTAATTAATCTTAAGGTAGACAGAGAAACAGACAAACACTGTGTTTGAGTATGTCAGATGAAGCTCTCCCCCAAATCTCACCCTAGTGGTCATGCCATGACTGATACTGTCCTAGAATCCACTTGAGAGACATAGAAGGTGTTTTCTACCAGCCTTTTCATAAACTGATTAGACATTTAAATTTAAATGTTATTATTAATTAATTACATATTTGTCTCCATGAGTTATAAATACATACATACATGTTCACAGTTTAAATTCTTATAAGTTCTTGAACACATGTGCGTGTGTGAATTTTCATATTTCAGAAATATGATGGTTAACTTCAACCCTTTGAATTCAACTAATTCACACACCCTTTTTGTTTCTGGGATGTTGCTTCTATCACTGATAAATATCCAGCAATAAATAACAAAACAGTTGAATGAATTGATTTGACCTTTATGACAAAAATCATGAACAACTATAATTATGTTATTCATCCATGACTTGCCTCTCAAAGAACACTGTGGCCATCAAATTTCATAACTGTGGTCAAGAAACATGCTTATGGTCAAAAACTGGTTAACCAGTAGTGCTTTCATGCACAGGAGGAGGATGGCAGAAGTTAATACAAGAACATCTTTAAAGCAGTGAGATATATGTTTGAAAGGAATTAGTAAAGTTTCCTGTTAAAGACAAAGGCACTCAAAGTGCCTCAACTTCCTCGAAGTGGCAGTGTTATTTATAGCACTATAGCATACAGCTACATGATGGTCAAATATCTTTGAAGGAACATAATTGCAGTCATTCAAATGACCCTGTCAGATGCCCAAACATCCCAAAGTATGAAATATATCAGATATCTGCTTCAGACATCTCAGAGGAGACATGGTACAATGGGAGAATGGTACAATGGAGTCTATACACAGTATAATAATAATACAATAAACAATAAACTACAAATGCAATACAAGAAGATAGATAAAAAGGCACAATGCTAAATACAATCTTAATTAACATAAGCAGCAATAGAGAAGAATACCAAGATGGTCTTAAATTGTCAGTATAGAGGCAGCCTTTAGAGAGGGAGACAGGGGGATGGTGGTGTCATTAGGCGGCACAGGACTAATGTGGCCAGTGGGGGAGTCCAGTCCAAGTTAGGGTGATGTATATTTGAGGGGTGCCCAGATAATGGCATAGCACAGTGTGCAGTACAGACTCAACCACACAAGTCAATCTCCCACCTCCATTTCTGTGTAGCGTTGTTCAGTTGTATGGCTCATGGCACAAAGGACTTCCTCAGTCTGTCTGTAGTCTGGTACTTCTACTACTACAACTACTACTACTACTACTAATAATAATAATAATAATACATTTTATTTAAAACGCCTTTCAAATTACCCAAAGACATAATATAGTTAAGAACAACATAGAGATAACATGTAGGGACGTAGGGACGTTGTTAAAGACATTACAGTGACAAAAGTGACAGTAGACAAAATCAAACATGAAAAGAACTGAAATAAAATAAAACAAAATAAAATAGAAACTCAAGAAAGTTGAGACTGTGGTGAAAAGGTGAGTTTTTAACTTTGATTTGAACGTTTAACTTTGATTTGAACGTGGAGAGGGAAGTGCATTGAATTGCATTTGCATAGTGCAAATGGGACGGGAGGGTGTTTCAAGAGTTTAGGACCAGCCACACTAAAAGCCCTGTCACCCATGGAATGTAGGTGAGCAGAGGGGGTGGATAAGAGGTGTGTGTGACCTACAGGTGGATTGGGGTTATGGGGTTAGGAGATTCGAGAGATAGGTGGGTGCTAGATTATTCTGGGCTTTGTAAATGAATAGAAGGATATTTAGTTGGATTCTACAGTGTACTAGAAACCAGTGTAGCTGATGGAGGATGGGAGTGATATGTTGCCAAAGTCTTGCTGCAGAATTTTGGATATGTTGGATATGTTGTATGTCTTTGCTGGGGCACCAAAAAGTAGGGCATTGCAGTAATCAAGTCTGTAGTTATGGAGGCATGGGTGAGGGTCTCCGCAGTCGTTAACTTAAGTGTTGACTGTTTTATATTTGAATCAAAGGAGAGTGTAACGTTGATAATAATACCTAGGTTTTTGACTTCAAAGGTGGTGGCGGCGAAATAGTCAGGAATTGAAAACTGTGTCATCCAGTTCCTAATGTTGCTGAGGCAGGTGACCAGATTAGAAGGAGAGAGTGCCTGGGAGGGTTTAGTGTGAATATAATTTATGTGTCATCAGTGTAGCATTGGAAATGTAAGCCATACTGACGGAGGATATGTTCAAGGGAGAGGATATAAATGATGAAGAGCAGGGGACCTTGAACAGAATGCTGTGGGACACCATGCGAGAGGATGCACTAGGGGACCTGAAATCACTAATGGAAACTGTTCCCTACCCATGAGATATAATCTGAAGCTGGAAAGTGCAGTGCCTGTAATGCCTAGAAGTGTTTCCAATCGGGTAAGCAGTGTGTTTTGGCAGACTGTGTCAAAAGCAGCCGTGGAGTCCAGCAGCAGGGGAATACTGACATGGCCTGTGCTAGCAGCAATGAGTAAGTCTTTTATGGCCTTGGCCAGGGCCGTCTCATTGCTCTGCTTAGTCCTTAAACCAGACTGAAACTCCTCCCATTGGCTGCCTAGTCCTAAAACCAGACTGAAACTCCTCCCATAGGCTGCAAAGGGTCAGGTGCTCTTGATGCTGCATGGCCAAAGTGTGCTCAAGCAGTTTGGCGGTGAAAGGCACGTTGGAAATGGGACAATAGTTTTTAAAATCATCAGTAGCTGCTCCAAACTTTTTGAGAACTGGAATGATAGCTACAGTTTTGAAAGAGCAAGGGACCAAGCCAGTGAGAGGAGATGTGTTTTAGATGTGAATTAGGAGGAGACACAGAGCCGTGCAGGCATATTTTGACTAGAGCGGTGGGGACCATGTGGCAGGTAGTGGACCTAGCTTTAGTGACAAGGTCCTGGACAATATGCTCTTCAGTAGGTAAAAAGGCAGAAAGGGACTGAGCTGGTGTTATGGGCATAGTGGGGCCTTGGCCCAAGGTGGTTGGAGGGAGTGACTGGAATTGTCTATAGATGGTGCTGATTTTACTTAAAAAAAAAAGTTAAGAAACTGACAGCAGAGATCTGTAATAACTGATGAGTAATGCAAGGATTTAGCCTCATTCAGAGACTCCTTGTAAACCAACATATGATCACTGTATACCTCAGTGCGGACAGTTAAGTCAGTCTTTTTGCTGAGTCGTTCAAGCTGACGGTCAGCTGCCTTCATTTTGCACAGCAAAATGGTACAGGTGTGTACCAAGGATTTTTCTCAGTGTTCCTGTTTGTCGTGGAGCATGGGGCATGGACACGGCGCTGGAGCTCAGAAACAGCAATATTGAATAGGACAGCCATGTGATACAGAGATCTTTAGGAAAAAGTTCAGATGGAGAGATACCACTGGTGCAGATAAGGTCTAGAATGTGACCTTTTGAGTGTGTGGAAATTTTACAGGCTGGATAAGATCAAGCAGTTTAACATATTGAGAAAATTGTTAGCAAAGTTACAGTGGTTTGAGTCAACATGTATATTAAAATCACCCAGAACTAGAATGGATGAATACTTAGACACACAGAAGAAGGCAATTCAGCAAATTCATTAATGACAACAGAGATGCTTTAAGAGGCCTCTAGACAGATATAGCCAGTCTTCCACAACACCCCCAATAGCCAGGTAGGGTAGCTTCATTTAGTGTGATAAGCTCTTAGAAGAACATTGGAATGGCTTCAGATGGCTGCACTGTTAGTGCACAAAATTATTTAAATACAGCCTAAGAACAAAAGACTCCGGGGAGCAGTGGCAGCCAGATGTGCCGGTGTTCACTCAAAACCAAAAGTTTCTGCTAGAACATGCTTTTCTGTTTGTGGAATGTGGTGTGTAGGGGGTGATGGTCATTGTCCATTATAGACAGCAGGCTGCTCGGTGTCCTCTTATCTACTACTGAAGTCAGTGTCTCCAGCTCCAATCCAACTACAGACCAAGCTTTCTTCACCAGTCTGTTAATGAATGGATTTTCTAACAGTTTAAAAGCGAAAGCATTTGAAGTGTTTTTAAATCACATTAAATACAGCGCCAACGTCAACATCTTATAAGCCCAACAAGCCTTATCAGTCGGGGATCCAAAACATTCTCCAACACCAATGGAGATAGTATATACACATTTACTTCCCCCTTCCTTAAGCTTGCAAACACAGTTACAAGCAACAGTGATGAGAGATAAAAGATTGTGCCAGCCATTTGTTCTGTATAAGGTGAAAGTTCAAGAGTTTCTCAGATCACTGCATTCTTCACAATAGACAGTCCATTCAGAGACCAATCTTCGGTGTGTGTAGGTTTCCTGTATATCTCTGTGACATGGCCTCCATTCTTAACAAGTATAATATGTAATTCAGAAATGGTAGTTTACCATCTTTGGCCTCTTCCCTGGTGAACTTGATGTAGCTGTTGACTGAGTTTTCCTGGCTTTTCTGAGAAACTAAGGAGAATCTTCAGCAAGCATAACATCCCAGTCTACTTCAAACCTGGCAACAGCCTCAGACCCTCCGACTGGTTCACCTTAAGAATAAAACCAAGACACATCCTCAACAATGTGGTTTCTGCAGTACAATGCAGTGAGGAGTACCCAGATTTGTATATTGGAGAAACTAAGCAACCACTTCACAGACGCATGGCCCAACACAGGAGGGTGACTTCATCAGGACAGGATTCAGCGATACATCTACATCTAAAGAAGAAGGGACACTCCTTTAAAGACACTGACATGCACATTTTTATGGAGATAAAAATTGCCTCACAAAAATTTATACATATAGAAATGGCATATATAAATGATGCATTTATATGAACAGATGCATTTATAAATATACAAATACACAATCAAAAAATATGACATACAAATAAATAAACAAATTTGTATAAATAAATGTGTGTTTGTAAATAGCATTCTGCATTTGTGGATCGCTTTTTGGCTTTTCATTCTTATATTCTTACACTCTTACAATGTATTATCACACTTTTTATATGGCGGCTTGCCAAAATGAGGAGAGGAAACGTCTTTTAAACTTTATTCATTGTGGTTTGCGCAGACAAACAAATAGTTTGCAACACAACTTGAACTTGAAAACAAACATTCTTTAGAATGCAGCTAATCGACCGTCTACAACCATATATTTAACTCCAAACACTGGGCAGATGCATTCACCTTTTTACCTTGCGCTATCCCACAGCATTTTGGAGAGCCATATGATAAAACAACAGAATGTATTTGAAGAGCTATTTAATGTTACTGCTTAATTGTGATATGTCTATGCACACAGATCAATGAAGCGTTCATTGCAGAGACAAAGGAAATTCAATCCGGGCATGGGAAGTATGACGGATAAGGTCAGGAACACTTCTGTGCTGTTTGACTGCACTTGAAACCGAGGTTGTGCCCTTCTACATCTGAATAATACATTGCACCTTTGAGCTATTCTGTTGACCAGACATACTCTGTGTCAGGCCACCAATGACTTTGTGAAAATATTAGGTGAGAGATCGCCTACTTCACAAAGTCTATTAAACAACACATTCTTTTCACAACAGAATTGATGTGTCCACAGTGCTCATCTTGGATTCCACCTCTTTTTTTAAGACTGGTTTAGCGGCCTTCAGAAAATGGTGATTTTCGTAACATCTGATTTATTTCAGGTTACATGAGATATATGACATTAAAACAAAAGAGCTACCTGATAGCTATCCAGTGAGCATGTTTACAGACTCAAGTTCATGACTGTCCACAGTTGCAACTAATTTACAGTCATTTAGGTATGCATGCTCACCCGTTACATGTAATTACAGTTACCAAAAGTTAGGTTGACATATTTGTTGGCCATCAAGTGGTTTATGGAGGCCCTTAAGTAGATTGGAAAATGCTGAGGTCAAAATACACACACACACACACAAAATCGGATCAAACATTTACCTCAACTGGCATTTCACATAAATACCACAGATGCTCATCTGCAGCACATTAGACATTGTGACTGCCAAGGGAGTAAAATGCTGACATTTCACATCAAAACTTGCAGTATCTTGGTGTTTTATAAGACATGATAAGGAACATAGCTATGGATTAGCCACTCAGTGCCATCAAATTGTGATAAGATTCACATTTACTAACATTACTCTGTTGGTGGGTGTCAAAGACTATAACACAAACTGTGCAGAATAGCAGTAAGAAATGTCAGCTAGATGTTTGTGGTTCCGTATTGTTCTGAGTGAGATGCCTGTGAAAGTAAGTTGTATGAGTTTTGGGATGGCCTGTGAGATATGATGGGGAGAAAAAAAACAGCAAGTGCTCTGTGATGCTGTTATGTCTGATGCTGGTGAGACAGACAAGACAATGGTGATCACTGGCAAGTTTTTTATCAAGCAAATCCGCCCACAGGCACCAAATGTGATACGTATACGAATAAACCGGTCAGAACAGTATCAAAAGTTCTGTCCAGCTCTCCAACAAATAGGAACCAATCTCTGCTGCCTAGACGTAAGAAATACCAGACTAAAAGAACATTTTCTATTTTCAATAGTATCCGTCTTACGCAGACTTACATTTACAAACGGCTCTGAAAAATTAAACGATATCTTAACTATTTCTGCCACATTAATAACAGAAAAAAATATGGAGTGTGTTGAATCATAGCCTTTTTCTGCAGTTGCACACCATCACAAATAGAAAAGAATCATAAATTGTAATTTATTCTCTCAAACAAGAGAATTTAGATTCTCGGGATTTTCCTTTTAGCCACAATTTTCTAATCAGTTTATGACCAGTTTATACCACTTCATAATTAGATTGTTGAGGAAGAGAATATGCTTACATCATATGCTTTTTCCTAGAGTTTTCATTTGTCTGTTCATGAATTATCATTTGCCATTGAAACTGAATGCAGAACATGCAATACATGGCCATGTTTTTTTCTACCTGTAATGTGATTAACTGTGTGTACTTGATCTTAAGTGGATAATTTGATCATTCTGTGACATTTGTTTAGAAAAGGCTTACAAATTACTTTTCTTTTTTATGAAAGGAAAAAAAAGATTATGAAACACTCTCCTTCATTCACAGTCTCTCTCATCAGCACGCCACATGGACAACTGTAACATTCAGACCTTATCTACTAACATATTTACCAAAGCATTAATAATAATAATAGTAACACACACATAAGGTGACTTGTTTTCATTCAGGCATCTGTCTGATGTTCTAGATCATTCCAGCCAGCCAAGGAGGTAGAAAAAGTCCAACCGTTCCCAGAATGCACACCAAGATGAACATCCACAGGAATATGCGGTCAATCACCATCGCGACATACTTCCAGTCTTCTCTCACCTGTCAGAGAGAGGGAGGAAAAAGAAATGGTGAGAAAAAGTTATCTCAATTCTCATGGTACATCTTCTCCCAGTGTTCAATTTTTAAACTAAATTGATTTTTTGTGGATGACCAGATTTCTTTAAGGAAATACCTGTCACTCATTGCAGGCTAATGAAATATTTACAGCGTCAGTCTGTAGCCTGATACACCAGCCAGCCTCTTAAAATGTGGCAACTATACTTGTTTGTTTGTTTGCCAATTGCAAGCGGGAGGATTACTGACACTGTTAAATTATGCTGACACGCTTAAATTATGCTGTGTTGTTTTTTTTTTCCCCCTCAACTTTTTCCTCAGACCATGTTTTTCCATGGTTGTATGCAATGGAAACAACACCTCCTTCCTCAGTGCAGAAAAGTTAACGCTCTGCGCTTGTGTTGGCTGCCTCCATAATGTGATGCAGTTGTACCCATATCTCTAGTGAGAGACTCCCAATTTACATTTGCAACCACAATGCCTCTTAGACCAAAAACAATAGCATTGTGTTTGCAGCAGGAAGCGTTTCTGCGAATAGAAATCCTGGCTTTGCTACATTCACAAACAAATGCATGGTTTATGGATTTTACATGAGTCTAATTTTGTCAGTCTCATAAAAATTATGATTTCTTGGACATAGATTTTGTATAACCTGTGGTGAATTTAGTTTTCACTGTGGTTTTCCTAGTGTCTATGGACTATAGTTTAATTTGGCAAAAACACTGAATTATTGTATAATATGGTATCGTTATATGTATTGTTATCCAATGCTGATATTTTTATAGCACTCATAAGTATTTGCCGGAATGATTTTGTTGTATTTTAATGACAATTCAATAAGAAAGTCTGTCTACACTAACTCAAATAATGTTTACTGCAGAAGTCATTATCCAAATGGGTCAACCAGTTGGTCATTTTGTAACTTCTGTCAAAAAAAATATTAGCACTGAAATTACTGGGAATCTGAGGGAATACATGCAATTGTTACAGAGGACACTGAAGACTCTCATTTTGGCATTACACTTTGCCCTAGATAGACCATGCATGGTAAATTATTGAATCATATGATCAAGCCATGGTGACATGATGAAGCCTGACTACCTAAGTAGCTAAGGTCCTGTTTACACATATATTTTTTAATCCATCTGGGCCTCTCATTTACACACAAATGGAGTTTCTACCGCTTCAAACGGACAGTTTTTAAAATGGCCTCCAAAGTGGAGATTTTTCAAAACACTGTAATTTCTGGATTCCACTGGCTGAGTGTAAACACAATTAAATGCAAATAATAAGCAAATGAATAACTAGAAACATGTAAACAGGGCCTAATTTTGTGCTACATTATACTGTCGTTTCATGCCAAATCGTTTATAAACCTGCCCCATCCAAACAGTCCCCATCTGTAAAGCGGTGGACTTACAGAGAAGTCTGCATCCTCAGCACGAAGGTGGTCAGCGATGTACTGCACTCCTTCTATGGCCTGCTTCATGGAAGGGGACATGGTGTTGACCAGATTCAGGGCTGCTGGCTGGGCCTCTTGTTTTGGAAAGCCTG
Organism: Tenualosa ilisha; assembly: GCA_015244755.2. NCBI lineage: Eukaryota > Metazoa > Chordata > Actinopteri > Clupeiformes > Clupeidae > Tenualosa > Tenualosa ilisha. The sequence goes on from PYXC01001758.1 coordinate 229,719, forward strand.
CAGGTGTTGTGTTGGAGTTACAGTGCAAGTGGTGCTTGAATGGTCCTTCTCCCCTGCACTCTGTGGTCCCCTTATTCTCTGTGTTGTAGTCCCTACCCAGACTGTCATACTGGAAGTGGCAGGAATGGTAGTGTCTTGGGGCCCTCGAAGTTTGGGCATCCCGCCCCCTTCCTCAAAGACGTGCTGCATTGAGTGGGCCTTGGAGGGGATTGCCCAGTCATCTCTCTCCTTCTGGAGGGGGAGATGGTGGAGTAGTGGCCCGAGTGTAGGGGGAAGGGAGGAGGAGGAGGAGGAGCAGGAAGGAGAGGTCGAGGAGGCTGTGGTGAGGCCCAGCTGGTGCAGTTCCTCATGGAGGATGGAGTACTGGCTGGATGTGGACCTCTGGAAGACGACTCGAGTCTGGGACTCGTCCTGCTGCTTGTTCTGCTCCATTAGGTGGTGTGTGGTGGACTGGGTGCCCAGCATCTCTGTGTTGGTGAAGTGGCTGTCAAGGAAGGCTTGTCCCTGCCACGCAGGCTGGGAGACCCCGGCAGTCTTGTGCATCATCTCGATCAGCTTGCGGCAGTTGTGTTTGCCAGTGGCTGGCGGGCGCTTCATGAAAAGGAAACGGGGCACAAAGTCAAGAAACACCCAGCGCACCCAGTGGGGCATACCATGCGTTCGCGGCGATCGGTGGTGCACGTTGAGCACGAAGACGGTGATGATGATCGAGAGCGTCACGAAGATCATGGTGAAGAGAAGGTACTCGCCAATAAGCGGGATGACTAATGATGTGGAGGGGATGATCTCTGTGATAAGCAGCAGGAAGACAGTGAGCGAGAGCAGCACAGAAATACAGAGTGTGATTTTCTCACCGCAGTCAGATGGCAGGTAGAAGACCAGGACGGTCAGACAGGAGATGAGAAGGCAGGGGATGATGAGGTTTATAGTGTAGAACAGAGGCAACCGACGAATGATGAAAGAGTATGTGATGTCTGGGTAAATCTCTGTGCAGCACTCGTACTTCTTGCTATTGTACTTCCCCACAGCATTGACAATCACCCACTCCCCGCTCTCCCAGTAATCCATCTGGTCTACATTACTGGCTATACTTATTAGGTCTATCTTGGCACGGTCATATGTCCACGACCCAAACTTCATCTTGCAATTCTGTTGGTCGAATGGGAAAAAGGTGACATCAATACTGCAAGAGCTTTTGTAGATTGCTGGAGGCATCCACTTGATATTCCCATCATAGAAAAGCTGAGCTTTTGTCAGGTGAGTCACAGCAAAATCCCCATCAGCGCTGAAAGGGAAGAGGATGAAATTCATTAAATCTATCCTTGGTCAGACATGTTGATAAAAAGGTGTTTATAAAGGAGATAGCAATTCAAAGCTAATTTCTGAACAAAAAGAGGCTCTTGGTGCCAGAAAGTTATTGGACAGAGTTAATTTAATTAACACCATACAGGTAATGGAGAAATCCACTACATCTTATTGGATCAGGAAATTTGACATTAATGAAAGATGCTAACTGGGCACATAATCTCTGGGGAATTGCTTTCAGTGCAATGCATTCAGACCCCCCCCTCCCATGCTGGAATGAATCTAAGAACAAAGCAAATTGCCAAGCAATACAGGATGCAAGATATTTATATAGCACAATTCCCTTCAACAAATTCCCCTTTTCCCCCTGCCTTCGTATTGTTTTAGTCAGGGTGGATCTCTGGAAGACAGAGGTATGCCTGCAACAGATTTATTTCTAGTGAGCCCCCTCAACTGTTAAATTGCCCTGGAGTAATATAAATTGCAATGAGGGACAGTTCCCTGAGGCTGGACTGTGACAAAGACGGGATAATATGGTCACCCCTCAAGTGGACTCATTTTCCCTTGCCATTTCTCATAAGTGGTATGAATGATGGCAGGTCATATCCTCGTTGTCACGTTGCCCTCCTTGTCACTCACATCAGCAAAATAAATGAAAAAGTCCATTGTCAGCGATGGCCCATTTTAATATCTGTATAGGTGGTGGAGATATGTGTTTCTAGGTTCAGTTTTGTTCCAGCTTTATCTCTGTCAAAACGTCTCACAGTGCTTCTTTCTTCTTCAGTCAAGAATGTACTCTAGGTATGACTACACTCATTCTGATCACTGAATGGATGACGCGAACTGAAAGGATAAGTCGATTGAATAGGTAAGGCATAGATATGAGAAGGAATATTGAAAGCAGAATATTACTTATTATAAAGTACGATGTCAGGCCGCCAGATGATTTCTGAAGGGATGCGAATGGAGGTGACATTTTCGTACTCGTCTGGATTCCAGCGGAGCTTATAGTCATTCCATTCCTGTTGAAACAAGGAAAACTGTCATGGGAATATCCTACCAGGCATGGTTGGGGAACTGACAGGAATAGTTTCAATTATAATTTTGATTAAATTCCAAGTACTCTAATCAAACCATACTTGTTTCACCCAGACGTTTGTGGTCATCATTTGGTTCTTCTCATCCTGGGAAAAAAAACAAACAAAAAAAACAATTGCATTTCCCAATCATGCAAGTGAGAGAGTAACACATGTTGAATAATAATAATAAAAGTCCCCCTTTCACTCAGGCTTACATCGAGGCAAAGTAATAATAATGATGCATTGCATGGCCAGAATGTCAATTCCCTGGAGACAATTTCCCTACGTATGAGTGTGCAGCTGGCTACTACATGTCAGTACACAGGTGACGACCTCCTTCTCCACTCCTGCTTCCCCCCCCCACCACCACCACTCACCACATCAATCAGTTGAGCGATGGAGAGGCCAAAGTGCACCAGCACCACGTCAGTGGTGTTGGCCACCGGCCGGGAGAACTTGTTGTAGCGAGTGAAGAGCGTCTTCAGCAGTCTCTCCTCAGCATGGGCTCTTGCCACTCGCCGCGCCGCTGCGGGAATGAGAGACCAAAATGAGACAATATTTTAAAGGGAACTCTGCTGGTGCAAAGCACATCCGTTGCACAAGCCTATGTTAGCAACTTCAGAGAATATTAATATGCCAATAATTTGCTATATAGCAATTTTATTTTTTAGCAACTACGCCAAGAATTACTTTTTGAAGACACCATGTGTCTTGCCCATGGCTAGAAGCAGTTTACCAGTTGGGTCTTTGGCAGTGCATTAACCACCGTTACCATAATTCAATTATGAACCACCTGCTGTGATGACTGTTACCTCTAAATTAACGCTAGATTGATTGGTGGCTTCAGTATCTCCTAAACACTAACAATAATATATGGTGGTAGTTGGACACTTAAAGTTGTCCTACAGGTCTGAAACCATGCTATATTGATGTGACCACATGCTTTCTTGTATTCCATGGTTCAGCTAAACACTAATTACTTCCACACAGAATTGCACCAGTGTAGTGTCCACATACATAAATAGAGAGAAATACGGTAGTGATCCATAGAGACTCCTGAAGAGATAGTGTTCTCTCGGCTGGAGGTAGGGGGACTAATAAAACAGACCATGACCCCTGTATGGCATTTGGAGATTGTGTCTGAGTGGATTTTGTGAACGAGGAGTGATCTGATTGGAGCAGCGCTTTGAAGCGCACAGATTGGGACTGTGCGAGCTGGTATAACCTCCCCCAGAGATAACAAATGTCAGTCTGGTGCTTCTCATAGGTAACCAAGAAGCAGACTCAGTTCAGCTCAACAATTAAATTTCCTTCCATTAATTGTTATTTTGTGACATGAGTGTAGGTTATAGGTTTATCTTAATAATATAATCATTGTGAACTGTCTTTCTTCATTTAATTGTAACGTTTACATTGCCACAACTAACCACAAAAATAAGGCCTTAAGTGGAGATCATGGTCCATGGCCACCCTGGTTTAAGGACTAGCACATTATACGAATTTATACAAAATTATAGAGTTCCCTTGCAATCTCTTTGATCATATATATTTGAAACTATATGTACAATGTTCTCTTTCGCAAGGACTAAAAAATAAGTACAACTTAAAAGTAATCATTTGAGGAATGGGACCAGAGATGAAGTATGTAAAAGCGCCTTTGCAGAGAATCTATCTTGAATTTCTGCAATTCCTGCCTGATACACTTTTTTATGTGTTTCAATCAATATCTTATCAGTTACGTTTTCAAATCTCTTCTGCTCAGTCAGAAAATCCAACACCCCAGCCTTGAACTGCGCAAGGACCGATGGACAGTGACTTTCAAGTATGCCATTAATCACAATTGATTATTAGAAATAGAACTACATCAAAGAGGCTCTGGTTATATTGCAAGAAAAAAAGCAGCTTGTGTACTTGATGTATTCACACCCTTTTGACTTCTGCCATACCAATGTTGTATAGAGAGAAAAGTAAAACAGCTTGCGTAATTGCTATCTTTTATCACATAACAGCAACTTTACATAGCTGACAAGACTGATTTAGCTGACTCAAAATGCATATAATGAGGGTGTCTGTTATGGTCGTATCATATCAACAGCTTTCACATCAACTACATTATATGCTTAGTGCTGAAACTATTGCTGCACCCAAATAGCTGTAATGCAGTTAATGCTTTGTATTATGAGAAAAACAAATTATTTGTTTCTTTGTAGACAGCAATAACATCACGTCATGTCAGGTGAGGTAAATTGTACATTTATTTTTATGATTTAAATTCTATGAGTGAGAACTTTTACAGAAGATTTACCTGGGCAGTAGAACACTGACAGGAGAATGAGGAAAGCACAGGTTTTCCTGTCTGGAGTCATCTTGAGAGAATCTGGTTCCGTGGAGTCGGTGTACTCTAGCTACTGTGTCGAGTGTGGTAGCTCCTAGCCAGCTGTCCACTTACGTCCATCTACACCATGGCTTCCCATTCACACAAGTTCTCATCTGTGCTGGCTTAAGTCCAGCAGGTCAGAAGATGTTCTGGAGTTTTTAAGTGTCCATTTGTCTGTTTGTTTGCCATGCTGTGTGTTATAATCACCATCAGTCTCCACTTTCCACTCCTTAATCCTCTGTCATGTTAATGCAGATAGGTATTTATCTTTCTTAGCTACCCCTGCTGTGGCGTGGCTATCAGTCGACTTCCTTCAGCCAAAGTGTGGAGTTGAGAGCAGCTTCTTTCTCTTGGCTCCCGATCCCTCTCCTCCTCCCTCCTCCGTCTCATCCTCCCTCCTCCTTTCTCACTCCCTCCCCTCCCTGCCTTCTCCTCATCTCTCTCTCTATCCTCTCTCTCCCTATCAACTATCTCTGTCTATATCCTCTCTCTCGCTCTCTTTCTCTCTCTCTCTCTCTCTCCCTCTCTCTCTCTATCCTCTCATCCTTTCCTCTCTTCTTTACCTCTGCCATTTCTCCCTGCCTCTGCAGTGTGAGATTTAGAAGTAACCAGCAAAGCTCTTAGTGCTGTGTAGAGAGCACCCAGTACCAAATAGAGAGATTATCTGGGCATTTCCCTGGAAAGTGGACTTTTTTTGTCACATTCATAATGACAATAAGAAATGGCAAGGTATTTGTATGATGTGAATGAGGAGTATAAAATTAGAGAAGTGCTGTATTCAGCTCTAGAAGTTACATGAAGACAACAAAATATTTAGATACTGTGCTTCTTTGTGCTTTGTTGTGTCACATGGGCTGCACAGTCTTTGACATAAATTCTCCAGCTCCAGCTGTTACAGGTCTATAGGGCCCTAAATACTTCCTTTTACTATTTAAGTAGCTGTAATTAGTAAGGAAGTATTCTTGTGTGTGTTATATTTTGTCTTTGAAAGGTATCCCTGATCTCAGGTGAACCAGGTCAAGCTGCTAGACAAAGTCAAGTTGCTGGACAGGTAAACTCAGGAAGGAAGCCACGTGTCCTGCCCGGCCCATCTGTGCTGTGAGTCTGCCAGTATAAAAAGACAGGAATAGAGAGAGACAGAGAGCTTCAATGGAATAGGAGGGCATACTTTCATTAAAACAGATCAGGTCTATTTTCCTCACCTTTCTTTGGTCTTGTCCTTGCCAAAGACAAAGCATCCTGCTGCTACTATCCACTTGTCAGAGTACTCTGCTTTTATTTTAAGTGAAAACCGTTTGATGAGTAAATTTTAGGCTATGATTAAAAGTTACAGTAGATTCAGGTGGAGACACTCGCAGAAAGATGAGTATCTGTTCAGTGTTATAGGCATAGTACTTTGTATGAATGTTGGATTCACTTGATATGAGGTGCATTCTGTTGTTTCTTTTCAAGTCATAGTTGAGGATTTTGCTAAGCACCCCTCAAAATGATAACATTCAGTTTGTGATACTTTCAGTAATGTGTTTCTAGAGCACAGGGACATGAACTAGTGCACAACAGGTAACATAGTGTCAAATTTCAAGTTGTCTGCAGACGAAGAATAAATTATGTATGTGTCTTATTGTACCATGCCCAAATACGTCTCCCTTTCTTCCTCTTTCCCTGGCTCCGTCCCTCATACACGCATTCATGGGCCCTCAAATTTGAGCTCCAGACATTTTATGTGTGTGTGTTTGTGTGTGTGTGTGTGTGTGTGTGTGTTTGGAAGGGACTTTGGAATGAGCTGGGGCATGAATCCTGGCATCTGTTGTTTTTAATTTATCCAGTATTTGCTCAGTCTGATGTCTATCCTGCAGTGCACACACATGTGCCTATTGGTGAGATTCTTCCAGTCTTTTTTTTGCCTGCAATCCAAAACAACTAGATTCTGAGTGCGATGCAAACAAATCCCTATAACAGGTCTGCTGTCTATGAGGGACCAAGTGTAACTACAAAATCTATGCTCAAAAAGGTGTTTGTTTATTTACCTTATTTTCTTGTTATTTATTTATTTGGTGATTTTTTTTCTACAGCAAATTTTATCATTTTAGCATTGTGTCCAAAAATGCTGATGAGTATTTATTTGCACACACGTTCCTGTATTAGATTTCTGTCTTTCTTTGACATTGTGTTTGCCAGAACACAAAGAATATTTCTGACAGCTTAGAACTATATGTAAGGCCCCATTGCAGAATGTATGCAGTGAACAAAAGGTCTTTGGACCTGTGTTACAGAAAGAGTTCTGTGCACAAACATCTAGAATAGATGGCTTCTAGAATATGGAGAGTATGTGTTCTGTAATTCCCTATTTTGCCTTCACACTTTCATTCAAATTAAAGGACACTCTCTAGCCTTGTATGCCAAACACTTTCACGTTGTTCAAAATTTATAAACACCATGCTAATATGTCTATGTTTTATTTTTTGTGGACTTAAAGCATTACTTTGGTTGTATAACTCATAAATGGATTCCTTAAGACTGGGTACCTAAGCAGCCTATGACCAGCTGTGACCAGGGCGGTTAGACCTGGGAAATGGGCAACTCAAACCCTGTGTGATGTGAGGCTGCCACTAGAGTCGGTGTTTACCTATTTGCAAGATCTGTTTGAACTGCTCTTGCCTCAGAATGAGGTGACAGAGGCAACACGTAATTGCTTATAAAATCTCTGCTAAAGTAATGAGACTGAGATGAGAAAAGATTTCTTTCCATTTTGGAGGGGGGATCTTGATCTGCTCAAAATTCATGAGTTGTTCCCATTGGAGACCATTTGCAAATGACCAGAGGAAGCTCCTTGGGGAAGATTAGTTCAACCTTGAATGGTAGATTTCTGTGTGATATCTGAGGAAGAAGTGATGAATGTCCTGCCTCTAAACTTTCCATAGCGATGCCATCATAACTAACAGTCTGGATCACCTCTCACCAGTGCCACGATAGTCTAAATATAAAATAACAAAATCATGTTGTTGTAATGATACACATGGATTACATGGATAGAGAATATAAAGAGTTATAATTCTATTCACTCAGTATGAGTGGTTAGAATTAAACACTGGATGGAGTAATAATGTCAGCTTTGAATGAGGCAGCATCTGACCATAGTCCACACTCTGCACATTAAATAAAGCACTGCTGCATTCAGTGTTTTTATGCATGGTTGATGTTGATTGTGAGACATTCTGACCCAAACATGACTACCTACCATCGCCGGTGGTCAAAGGTCAAGAGTTGTGTCCTTGTTAGTTATAGGGAACATTAAAGGCATTGTAATACCTTCGTCATTCTTCACTTGACAGGATAGGAAAATATATTTGCATAAAAAACAGTGCGTAATTCACAACCCAATTCAATAAGTAGGAAAGTTCCATTCAGAGCGTTTGCACCTATGATAAATCCAGTGTGTGGCAGAATGGATTGCGTAATTTATTGAGAATATTTAGCTTCATGACAGGCAAGTCCTCATGGGTAATAATCTGAGCACACATATAGACGTTATTGGGTATAGCCAGTAGCTTTTTATGCTGTGTTATTCACCATCTGAGTTTCTGCAAGACTTCTGTTTACAGAAATAATGCTTTTTGCTTCATGCACAGTAAAAAATGAAGAATCAATCGTATTGATCCAGATTGTGCCTTTGCAATGTAAGTAGTCTTTAAAAAAAAATATTTAATGAGCATCTATAGTCAATTGTACAATTCAAATAATAATTAGCCAATTAAAATGGTGTTCCACTACATACATGCTTAATATTCTCATTTTCTGTTGCCTGTGAGTTGTTATCAGGGCAGGAAAAATGGTTCCCATGCGACCTCTTAAGTTGTTGCAAATATGCACCCAACAGACTCAATCAATAGTACCTGCAGACATATTAAAGGAAAACACCACACACATACATTCTCACACACACCTTTGTGCATTTTGTTATTCTTTTAAATCGATACAAGGGCACAGTGGCAATGAAAGATGTAGTAAAAAAAGGTCACTCTGTCCATTCCTCCTGACACAGAAAGCCATTCATTAAGATTTCATCAAGGCACAATAACAAAGTGGTAAATAGTGGGTTCAAAAATTATGCAAAAAAAGTCTTCTCCTTCCGATAGCTTTCGCACCCTGTATCTGGTTATGGACACAAAAAAAACTCTCACTTGATTAATCTTGATGCAAGGCTAACATTTTCTAAGGTTTAGGATACTGCAAGGATGCAAATCCCAAACCAACAACAAGAGCAGTTTTGCTTGGTTTTACTTATACAGTCTGTTGTCTTACTCATCTTACTTGCGAGTCTAAACCAGCTTGATTTTACAGTGCAGTGCATCTGTGTGCATCTAGTATTTTCTCCCTCTGCACTCGTTTGGTGTTCAAGCATCAAATGTTAAAATGATGGCACTGTATGTGTGCATTGTATTAGTAATTTGACTTTTCTAATCAATTCTGAGGTCATGCAGTGCTGGCCAACAGCTTGTTAGATTATAGTTTTTTGGAATAACACATAAGACCAGGTGATAAGGGATGCAAACACCAACAGTGGTGTTTTATTGCAGTAAACACAATAGTGAGTGTTTAGCTTCATAAAGAAAAGCCTAACGCACCCTGTGGTTTAAGACCGGTCCAGTGTCAAGCTTATTTTATTTATCACCATTAAACACAGTGTTGGGCTGACAGGTACATGCCATCCATCTTTTTCTTTTCACGTCAGACAGCAGTCATGACTTGACAATTAAAGGCATTATCTCCTCAATGTTTACACAGTGACAAGATGACATTTTCTGCCACCCAAGCCATTGTCTAGTCATGTGTTTTTGCTCAATTTTACAAAAAAAAAAAAAAAAAAGAATAGAGAAAAGTCGTATGACTTAATTTATACATAAAATCCTTAATTTTGTAATGTATATTTGGCAATCGATGAAACTGTATAATGCAGAGCACGTTATTTTGAATCTGAATTACTGCATTTACTGTCTGTGTAATTAATTGTGAAAAATTGTTGATCTTAAGGAGGAGACGTGAGAGAGAGGATGAGCATGCATGGCCATGTGAACAGTGGCATTTAAATCAGAGGGAAGCACTGGCCAGCATCCCCACTCCCACGGGGAAGTCATTCATCATGTGTAGTGAGAGAGAGAGAGAGAGAGAGAGAGAGAGAAAAAAAAACATAGGGAAAGGCCTGGGCTGTCATCCCATGCGGTGCCATCACCAGGTTCTTTTCATGCTTTCAGGGGAAGCTGTCACATCTGTGGGGATTGACCTCTGACCCCACACGTGACATGCAGCTGTCAGTGAAACGCGATCCATCAGACTTGGTACCTGAAGAGGACACACACACACACACATACACATACAGACAGACATACACACACACGCACACACACACACACACACATACACGTACAGACAGACATACACACACACACACACACACACACGTACACATACAGACACACATAGATACACAGACACGTTCAGAAAATGTACTGTACTGTACCCCTTGCTGTGTATCACCCCACAGATCTAATCCATGCATGATGATCATACTAATATTATACTCATATTATTTGTGTGTACTCAATTTATTATTTATTGAAGCAAAAATCCAACACTATTTGTTCTTAATATTATATTCCTTTAGCTGGTTTCCTTCTTATGTCTCCTTACTCACATGTTGTATTGTAATGTACACTGGAGTAATTGAACTATATTTAATGTGTATTGTTCTAAATAATTGTGCTATTGTAGTGTCTGTTTGTCATATGCATAATGAGGTAGGCTATGCTTGCAGGTCCCCTCGTGTGTGAAATCAACCGGATCTGACACATCAGAAAGCCAACTATTTCTTATTCCAAGTCTTCTATAATTACCAAGTGAGTAGACCAGATATCCCCAGTAGAGAGATGTGCACTTGTAAAAGCGGCTAAAAAGAAACATTCTCCAGGCACGGTCGTTACTAGGAGGAAGCAGTCAACCCCATGGTAACAGGGTCCTTCAGAGAGCGGTGAGGAAGTCATTTACGCTTGTCTGCTTTTTGATGCTGGCGGGTCTTATTAGTTGTTGTTTTTCACACATCGTCTCTTTGTTCAGAAGTCTTTTGTGGTCCGCTACATAACAACACAATTATACATTAAATCTCCTCTTCTAGACAACTTTTTAAGTGTTAACTGTTAGCTGTTTGAAACAGCAGCTTCAAAAATGCCCCCATTAAGAAGCAACAAGCTCCTTTCATGGTCATTTAATTCCTGTATTGAATATACTACTATACCTGCAAACACGCACACACAGTCACACACACAAACACACCTGGTCTCGGACAGTTGACAATAAAGCTGACTTTGACTTTGAGGGAACCCTCTACTCTTTGCGACAAGTGCCATGGGATCTTTTATGACCACTGTGAGTCAGGACCTCGGTTTAACGTCTCATCCGAAGTACGGCCTCTCCTGCAGCACAGTGTCCTCATCACTGCGCTGGGCCATTGGGATTGATCTTAGGTCAGTGGGGAGAGTACCACCTTTTAGCCACCCACCAACAACACTTCCAGCAGCAACTTGGTTTTCCCCTGAGGTCTCCCATCTAAGTATTAACCAAGCCCACATCTGCTAAGGTTCAGCTATTCAGCTGAGGCAGGGTACCATTGTGTGACTGCTGCCTGTGACAAACGCTGAACAACATCTCATTCATTGAGGGAGACTTGCTGGGAATAACAGACTCAGAATGAAATCACACAATAAACCAAAACTCAGCTGATGCATTTCAATAAAACTTAACTCCAGTAATTTTGACATACCCAAAAGTTAAAAGCAGACAAAACAGTCAAAAGTTTATATAATTGTAAGTTTATTTCAGTATGTCCATTGCAAGTGCAATATTTTTTTTATCTCATGGTTGTGACCTTGGTATGTTATCTCATATCTTATGAATTCAAGTCTCACATTCAAAACTTTTATGCATAACAGGAAGCCCACTTCTAAGTTTCAGAGGCTGCAATCGGATCATCACCATCATGCTGCGCTCCACCTCTCTGCAGAGGCCATTCCTTTGATTCATCAAGGACTGAGAGAGTCACTGGATTGGTGCACAGTCTGCCTTTATGTGAGTTTTTCTCCAGGCTTTTTTGCAGTTTTTACCTCCAATCTTAACCTGCAAACTCCTTAGGTGATGCAAGCTTCATTGCGTAGCATACATTCTTTCCAATCTGTGGATTTCATTTTCCATAATGCTATGGCATAGCATGCTAATAAAGATCCTTTGGGCTTGGTCTGGTATTTGTTTCCATTCCCTGACAATACAGTTAATTCTAACATGATTTGAAGATAAAAACAACATTTATTAGAAATCTTTTAATATGGCATTATACAAAATAATGCAGTTTTAAAAAGATGTCTATTAATGCCTTTTTGACTAGTTTTCTCCTTTTAGAAATAGTAATTGTGTGGACACCAACAATAAATTATGTGGACACAACGTCCATCAGTTCTCTGGGTTCTGGTTGCCTTTGTGGGCAGAAAATATTGTATTTCTCTCCAGCTATTGATTTACCCGGGGTCACATAACAAGGCAGGGGAAAAACATACTCGATTGAAAAGCATGTTGGTACAACGGGGATGTCCTTGGCCTTTAATGCTTAATAGCAAACAAGAGAGACCCACTGCTGCACAATGGAAAAAGGCAATGGGACGATGACTCAAAGTAAATCGACTTGTGGGTGGTTTCTCTAATAGGATATTTAATTACTAGATGAGTGTTCGTTTTTCTGCCCAGTACCCTTGACTATTTCACAGAATGGTTTTGCGTGTACTTCTGTTGAGGCTGTCAGGCAGATTGTGTCATTGACATGCCTGGGCAAAGTAGGGTATTGATGTTTTCCTCAACAACCCCCCTCTGGCAGGTCTTTAGGCTACTGCCTGCCAAGAGCATACAGACCAGCCAGAGCTTTTTCTTAACAGTGGCACAGATGCGACTGAACCCCACTGTGTCTAGTCGCACTGATGCCAACTCTACACCATTCTCCTATCAGTTCTTCCGGCATCTTGTCCGTTGCTGATGAGGTGAGACATGGCTCTCGCCAAAATAAAAAAAGTGAAGAAAACCAATCATTAGAAACGAAGAGAGAATTTTGTCAGTGTCAAGGATACAATGCTGCAAGTAGTCTCTCGGTAGGAATGTGAACCACCTCATCCATTTCAAATGTCAAGCTCTGAATTCCTCTGTCTTCACTCTTTGTGCATTAAAAAATACATAATATATTTTGGTCACTTTTTGCCTCTTTTTGTCTATTTGAAAAAACATTTTTTTTAACCAGCCGGGACATTGTACAGAATGCTATCATGCATTCATCATGTATATTTAGCCCTCCTGTTGTGTTCCAGTCAAATCTGTCCGAAATCACATTTTCCCGCTCAAAAATGTACTTAATCTAATTGAATGGTCATGGGGCTCCACGACTTTGTTCATACAGGCTATCCGAACACATAACACAAAATTCACAAATTTACATAACATTTGGGGTGTTTTATTCAGCTTATGGTGTTCTGGTTAAAATGACCAGACTTTAAGAAAATTCATGGGTGAGACCACAGTACATGTACAAAAATTGTTTTCAGGTACATGCAGTCTTACCCACTGACATACGGACAGTGTGTTTTTGTTCACTTACACAAATATAAACCCATGTTTCACTCTCTATTTTTGACTCCAGTGACAGCCTCCACCAAAAACCTATTTCCAATAAAATCTCTCCCTAACTGATTTACATAGGCTTGGTTCAGTGAGGTCTACAGGCCATAATTAGTACACTGAAGTTTTGTATTATTAAGATTTGTAATGTTCAAGACAGCATAAGATGATACAAAGGTCCATCACGAAAATTCTTGAAAATCATTGATAATATATGTCTCAATAATTATCTCAAGTTAAAAATGCTCCCGCTCCCGGTACACCAAAGTTTTAACCATGAAACGAACACAATAGGACGGTTAAATGAAAAAAAATATGGCAACAAGCAATTTAATGCAAATAAACCAACTTTCTAAAACCTCAGAGCCACTGGCATCACTGCACAGAAACTCAGGAGTCATGGTATGGCTGCCCTTCATGTAAGAGACCTCTCAATATGAGAGACTGCAGCAGAGGATGATAGTGAAGCATGTGTCCTTGTGGTCACATACACTGGCCCAAGGAGAGCACACACTCTATACGTCAGTGCCATGATGGTGAGGCCCAGATTTATTATCCTCTGGTCAGTAAGGAGTCATCCTGTGTTATATGGTAAAGTTCACTTATCTGATTTTGATTTTCTTTCTGTCTTCCGCTCTCTGTTTTTAAGTCAGTAGAGAGAAAGTCTGTTAATTATTATTATCATTATAGTTCATGGAAATGCACTATACTCCAGATCAACTTTCATTTTACCTTTTAAGCAAACAAACTTACAAATTCTACTGTGTGCATTTTCATGCTCAATAATCCCATGGGATTAAATCCTCTAGTTGTTATTATTATTGAGTACAGACAGACAGATGTCAGATGGATATGATTTAAAGAAAATAAGAAAGCATATGCCTTTACACATTATCAACTTGTAAAATCTTGTCATGCCCTATCACCTTACTATGCCTTGTATATTATTGGTCCCTTGTTCTCCACCACCAAGTTTGATACACACGAGGAAACTGAAACAGACTCCTACAACTGTACCATTGTATAGGTAAATAATGAATTAGTTTCAGGTATGTAAAGGGAAACCCTGTGCCCTTGTGTGAAATCCCCTAGTGAGCAACTGTACTGAGAATGTGCCACTCAAAGATTGACTCAGAGCTGATAAACAAACCCTCACCTTCTAGCAGTCCAAGGTGAGCTAACATGGGGGCATGGTTGGAAAACTGCTCTCACAGTCTTGTTTACAACCAACTTATTGCTTTTTCTTCCCTATAAAATAACATATATACAGTTCACATATCTATGCATGTTGATTTGTTACAGTCTTGGACAGACCAATACTGTTTCTCAAAATCAAGGAAGCATGCCTAACTGCTGCTTTCTACGTCATTAAACTTAGCCAACCACTGTTCCAAAGTCAAGGCGCAAAATTCTATTACAGAATTTTTGAGGATGCATCAATATATCTTTAACGTTAAAGAAATACCCACAACCTTTTGCACACATACACAAGTTGACAGATTTTAAAACAGCATTGCAGTTAAACATGTTTATCTCAAACGCTAGAAAGTTCTCCTTGCCTCTGTAGCAAACGACTTGCAAGGAACTGTTCTCGACAGTGAGGAACAATGCGAGGGTAAGCACAGAATAATGTTTTGCAAGACGGTCATTATCATGGAATAACTCCCGACAGAGTGATGGGAGCCTGACGCCTGTGGAGGGCTTGAATCACTCTGAAGGGAGTTATTCCATGATAATGACAGCCTCGCAGAATGTTCTCCTGCTTATTACACGGCTACCTATTGAATACATCAATAACATGACAGCAAAGTATGTTTATCATTGCAATCATAGTTTTTATGTTGCTATCATTTTTATGATTAAGATAGATAATAGCAGTATAACTGTAGTCCTTTAACTTACAGATCAGCAGATTGGTTATGGCAATGTTCAGTTTCACTTTCCAACAGCGGTCTGTTATACTTAGCAACGATCCATTCTCAAGAAATATCAAGAAAAAATAATAACACTGGTCTTACTGGAGAGATTTTTTTTTAGTTTTGATGGCATGATGGCACATGATGTGTGATGACGTGATGACATTTAAGTTCAGACCAGCCCAAGAGCAAATTCCCACTTGGGACTTTTGCTGTCATATGGTGTGCCCTAGACATTTAGGTTCAAACCAGCCCTCGAGCAAACTTAATAAAACTATGTGTTGCTCTGTCATATGGTGTGCCATAGAGATTTAGGCCTGCCTCTGTGTGCTGTGTTTCCCACTTATGATCTGAAATGCAAGTGAAACTCATTGGGCATTCCGCTCCAGCAGGATGAGTGAGTGACGAGCCTGAAAGGTCCACCTGCTGAGACGGAAATTAAGCAGTGAAGTGAATCCCAGTGGGGGGACAGAGCTGAACAGAGGGGCTGTTATTAACACATTTATGAATGACACTTCAGCCTGGTGGCTTTTAAAGGCCCTGTCCTTATATTCCATCTGATCCCATCTCACTGCACAGCCGGAGAGTAATACCTTTGCACAGGGATAGCAGAGCACACTCCACTCTCGCCCTTCACAGGTGGTTTAGAGATCACATTCCTATCATGAATCATGCCTTTTTTATTTATTGTAATGTTTATTTGTAGGAAATAAACAAGAGATTAATTTAATTGCATTATAAAGTTGTGTATTTAATGTTCGAGAGCAGCAGTTGCCACTAAACATCAAGGGTGAGAAAACAGATGTTATTTTTTTAGTTTAGTCATTTTAGTTATTCTCAGGAAGAGATTTAAAGTCCTTTTGGTATTGGTTGAGGACAGATGTACTCCAACACCGGCCTTGCTTGCCAATCTGAAATCTTGGCAATGGCCATTCTTCGCTTCAGCTACAGGTTCTGCATACATTATCCTGTTTTCAGGCTTCCTCTATCCCATTTTTAAAAGGTTCATTCAAGAAACTCAACAATGTTCTCATACTCTGAGCACAATATTATGTGGGCTTTCTGTGGAACTGAAAGCTTCCTTCTGACATCAGACAACAATATCCAGTCCCATGTTTAGTCCCCTTTGGTAGTTAGGTCTGCTGTTTTTACATGACTGTTTGTTCAGCCTTCTGCCCAAAGAGTGCACCTCAACTGTCTTATTCCCAAACTCAAACATACCAATGATTTTGAAAGTTGATTATGTCTCTACATGTACAGACCTTGGGCGAGAGTAGTTTTACAACTAAGCAAAGCCTAACACCCCAAACACAGTTAATTGCTCTTGTCTTCAGCCACCCACTGACAGGGTTTGTTTGGAAGGACGTCAGTGGCTCCAACAATTAGTTAATATGTTTAGAGTCCATAGCCAACAGTAATTGATTTAATATGTTTAGCATCCATAGCCAACAGTTCTGTGCAGATGATCCTCCTTTTTTTTGATATCACACCACTTGCAATTTTCCTGCACTTTGCTTGAAACTGTGGGAAATTACTGTTAGATTAGTAGATTACTCTTCCTGCTCTCTACCAAGGCTGATTACCATCTGCCCGTTTTGGCTTTGCAACCCGTCTGTTCAAACTCTATTCTTCACCTCTGTCTCTGTCTAGTTTTTTTCCTGCAGTTGACGGTAGCCAGCTGATTGCCAGCTGTGTGGTCTGCATGTTAGTAAACCTCCCTCTCAATGACTTAAGGCTAGGACCACACCAGAAACACAGAAGTCTTATGTTAAGTCATGGCAAAAAACATTTAACACACTAGTCTATTATTGAGAATTTTCGCCCTGTCACATCTGGTGTAGCCAGTTTCTTTTATATTGGAAACTAAGTGTTATGACAGATGCAATGCAGGTTTGGTTGAACCACACTAGATGATGCAGGGAACAACTGTAAAGACTTTTTGATTTGATTCCTCTTTTTGAAACTTTTTAAACTGTTCATTAGCATCTCAGGACCACAGGCTTTTAGGCTTGACATTTCACTTGCATAAAAATAAAATGGCTCATCCCTCAGTCTAGCACTGTGTGAGTTAGTGGCATTACAGTAATGCCCCATAGAAGCACCAATCCATCAGTCTCAGTACTGTGTGGTTAGTATTCTGGCCAGACGGGCCCCTCTGGACACATTCCAGACCTTGAGTGGACAATTGCCTCTGTGTACTCTGTGTACCAACACAGAAACGCCCTCAGGAACTCACATACACGTATATGTCGATATACATCGCAACATAGAATTGGTTTGCATATCACAGGACTTGACGGGATAGCTGTGAGTGCAGCAAACAGACATACAAGCAGTTTACCAGCAATTTCTTGTTTTACGGTTGCAGGGGCATTTGCAGTAGGTAATGAGGGTCCGCATAAATACATGCCCTCAAGCCATTACCTCAAGTGTGTTATGGAGTAATTTGTCACAGCAGTCACCCCCACTGATCCTTGTTCAGAAAAAAGTAAAAATGAATGACTGGTTTGTTGCAGCCTGTGGCTGAACCTTTCAGGGAATTCAAATGGAAATGACATGACAGATAAAAATTACCCTTCAGGTTCTATAATATGCGTTGCATAATTTAGTGATTAAATCTGGACAACTTGATTTCACACCATAGTTTTGAAAAATGGTTCCTCTATTTGTCCTGCATGCCATACCTTTCCCCTAAAGCCATTCTGCAATTATAAACTAACTGACATGGCGGAAATATAAATATGAAACATGACAACTGCTGGTGTCAGTGGAAAGCAAATGGTGTGGTGGACTTATATCCTAATACTAACATCTTTTCGTGGTTTCCTTTGGTGTGTGTGTGTTTGTGTGTATGTGTGTGGTTTTGTGTGTGTGCAGGGGGTGGGGAGGGGCAGTGTTTGTAAATTTCCACAGGGTTCATTTTGTATGCATTTGCCTAAAGTCCCACACAAGGTATTGCAGGAATACTTGCTTTGAATTTGCTTGCATATTTATGTGAATAACAATGTTAGTGGTATGAGATCTCCCTGGGTGGTTTTGTGTGTGTGTGTGTGATCAATTGTTTGCTTGTGTGTGTTTGGCATTCAGTACAGAATTGTGAAGGTAACCTTTGTGGTAATGTGTAATATCACCTCAGCAGTGCTCTGTGTGTTTCCAACAAGCACCATCTCATCACAACACATTACAGATGTTTGGCCTTGCCTGCATTTCAGTCAAAGGCAAGGGCCACTGTCGTCTAATGAGGAGCCATTCCTGCTATAATGGTTTCATTCATTTTTGCTTAGTCTTCATTTTTAGTCTTTTTTCTGAAATGCGTAAAAGTTAAAAATACGTCATTATTCTTGTGTAAACACTTCAGAAAAAGGTTTATTTTACAAGTAAATAAAAAATTCAAAAAAATAAAAAATAAAATTCACATGTTGCCATTATCACATAGAGAAATACTACAACAAATGTTGTCAGAGAGTTGTCCAGTTAAAGCAGAACAAACCAAAGTATAATAACTCATACAATAAAAATTAGTACTGCTAACAGAGTGTGTGTGTGTGTGTGTGTGTGAATGAGTGTGTGTGTAGGGGGGGTGACCTAAAAAATCTGCACAAAAGCTGGAAAGACCATATCTGTCATTTTGTCATCTATATCTGTGGTGTGGTTCTTCTATTGGTTTCACACTTCCTGGCATTTAGAGTGATGCAGTGATTCTGTCCTTCCCATCCAAACTGGGGTGAAACTGATATTGTTTCCTGGCAGAACTGAATGAGAGAGGCAAGAACTGGGCTCAAGTTCTATTAATACTTGAGATGTCTCTTTTTGGGCTGAAGTGCTTGGAAGTATCTCAGTGCCTGGCAAGACTAACAAGTCTGTAAGAATTCCAAAAAGACAGCAAGTTTTTGGATTTGCATCTGACAGGATTCTTGTCTCAGAGATTCGCTTGAAATCATTCATGAACAATCTGTCAGACACTCAGTTTCATCATTGTCACCCACTATTTATTATAGGAAAGTCTAATTGAGCATTTAATTATTTTAGAGCAATGATCTGAGGTCTTAGCTGAATGTGTGAGTAAATGACAGTATACCTTCAGTTTTTTAGATCCATATTTGCATACACACATGCATGTTTGATGCAGTCTGTATTGGCATAATCAGTTGATTACAGTGGATTACAGCTTTGCGTATTCCACGAAAAAATTTTATTGCATTCTGAACACGTGGTCTCCGTTGAGTAGCAACTGAGAAAATGTAGCAGGTCATGTATGTCAGCATTGCTAAGATTATGAAATTGTTGAAATATTTGGAATATTTTATCTAATTTTGTCCACTATTGCATAGATCAAATTGCTCCACAGGCCTGCATTAATTAGGCTACTATATATTTTTAAAAATAAACAAATAAAATAACAATTTGCTGGTATGTCAAGGACAGGATGTGAAATGGAATGTGTTATGGAACTTATGGGCAGTCGCTCTTACATCCCATTATGCTGTTCTGCACCTTGATGAATTAATAGATCTGCTGTGAGCATAAACATGAACATAAAAGCAGGTGTATCTTAAGGTCCTCCACCATACAGTCTTCTGAAACAGTAACTGCGGTAGTTCTGCTTTCCCTTGGGGCTGCTGGATTTGTAGACAACGATCTTGGCAGACCTTATTTAGAATACCTTCTAGGTCCTGATGTTCAATAACATCACCTCCAGAGCTGCTGGACATATTATAGGTTGGTGGGAAGAAGATGTCCTCAAAAAGCTCCTCAGAGAGAAAAAAAATCAATAGTACAGCCATGGTGGTTGCTGTTCCAATAATTATTGGTTTGGGTGACTTCTTAGGTCACTCTTAGGCAATTTTTCTCTCATATGTTAACTGGCACGCTCTAAACTTCATGGGAATATCCTTCGAATCCTGTACACCACTTTTGCCCTCATGGCATTGTCATATTGCAAATTGAATCTTCCATTGGAAAAAAAATACCATCTAGCTAAACAGTTCACACCTGTACTGTAAAACACATACACTACCCCAACACCATCTTTTCACAAATTAGGTGATTTAGGCCTTATTTACATGTATCTGGATATTTTTATTAAGGGATATCTTTTTCTCTCCACTTTGGGGGGCGTTAAAAAGAATATCCATTTGAGGTAGCAAAAACAGATTTAAAAAGTATCAGTTTATAAAAATATCTAGAGACATGTAAACAAGGCCTTGAACTTTGCTTTCATGTATTACATGTCTTTTATTTCTTTCCAATCAGCCCATTAATAATGCAGCCCTTGCAGATTTATTGGCCACCTTGCATATTATTCAAACAAGGCGATGTGAGCTGTTGGCAGAGGGACAATAGAGCTTGACTTAATGCAAGGCTGCTGACTGAGTTGGGCTAGTCTCATTAAAGGGGGTCAGTGGAGGCTACCTCTAAATGAATAAGCGCACGCTCCAGGCTTTCTCGTTATCACAGGGGCTGGAGGCCTGATGGATATGTGGGATGCCGTTGACCTCAGCTGACACATATGGGTCAGCCACCCTGACAGTCAGCAAAACACCACCTCTCTCATATAACAACATCCAATCCTCTCAGGTTGGCCGATGCGGCGACCCAGCAAGGGCACTCGGGCCATGGAGAGAGAGAGAGGGAGAAAGAGAGAGATGGATAAAGAGATAGAAAAAGAAATGGAGCGAGTGCCGATTGACGTTGGCGGAGGTGCTTTGAGACTGGCCTCAATAGCACCCAGACCACAGTCCCGGCTTGCTCTCTAAGGGTGGCTCATTAAACAGAGAACACCATCGGCCTTCTCAGGCCCCCTTTTCTCTGTGACAGTCTGCGGTGAGATTTCATTCTCGGGTCTCTCGCCCTGTGGCAACTAATATGAGTTGCAGAGAAAGACTTAGGGCAAAGGCCATACAATTTGGTGCTATTGCCTTTTTCTCACAAACAAACATCTCTGGGCTGCTACCTTTTTGCTTCGACATTTGTAGAATCTGGACACAAGGATAAGGCTATGTCAAGACAACTGTTGAAAAAAATGTTTTATAAATAGCAAGCTCCCCTTCTTGTAAATAAATTACAGCTTTGTTCAGACATCAAACTGAATGGTATTTGATATGTAGCCTCTTTCTGTGTCTTTTGCAAGGGCAAGTTCTAATTCTAAAATAACATAAACAATTGAATTTTGGGATATGGAATAAGAATATCAATGAAACAGAGGATAGATCACTTCTCATGCCTCCTTCCAGTCCCTACTCTTCTTGAATATTACAGTAGAAGACTGGAGCAGTGGGGTTGAATTGAGTTTCTTCTTTTTTTTCCCTTTTCTCTTCTCTTACAGACCTCAGTGAGCTCAGGAGAGAGCATGACAGGTGAAGTCAGCAGCGAAGCCCAAGCATGATGACGGTGAAGAGGTGGCATCTCTGTGGCCTCCCTGCCTCTGTATCGGCTTCCCCTCTCCTGAACCTACAGTGCTGAGCGAGGGAGAAGACCTGGGTAACACGATGGAATGAAATGAAAATAGATAAATAAATAGATTTTACTATTGCAGACAGATATAAGAGTGAGGAGTAAACAAGAGCCTGGGTTGAGCCATCCACCTTTTTCTGTCCTCATGCATTATGGATTTTGATGGCCAGTGCCTTACATACTCCATACAGTGCTTGAACCAGTACTTACACGCATACCATTGACACAGACATAAGCAAGGCGCTCTCTTTGTACACGTAAACACAAAAATTCATTCATTTTTTTTCTTCCATTTGAAATAGAAGCGAAAAATGAGATAGACACCTGCATATGCAGCATATAAAGTGAATGACTGTTCCAATACAAGGTAAAATCTCTAGGTAATTAAGGTAGGAAATTAAAAATTTTTAAAATGTAATTATATCCATGAAGTGATAGCCATGTGTCATTAAGAGAGAGTTTTAACCTGGCACAAGCCATTGCATTAATTTTGTTACCTGTCAGCAGATCCTAGAAGGATGGACCTCAAGCATCTGATTTTTCTGAAGATTGGATGGGGTAGAAGGGATGGCAGTCTGCCAGGACTCAGGCTGGTTTAGGCTACTTGAAGATGACATTCTTTTCACATGCAGCAAGAAATAGGACCTACGATCATGCTATTATGTCATGCTCACTACATGCAGTGTCACAAATCAAAAATGTACCTAGGAAGACATTCACAATAAAAATTAATTTTGCACAGAAAACTTATGAAAATGAATGTCATAGATAGCACAATACTAAATACAAGTTAACCTGCCATTACATGAATTCTGAAGTGAGAAAGCTTGAACAAAGTTAATCTAGACACCTTTGTCAAAACTCACAATAAAAATGACCAGTGGAAAATCGCTACCTTCAACTGATTGCCTGAAAAACATCAATTAACAGCAGAAGCTCTGATTGGATATAGACTCGTTGCCTGTGAGCAGATGGAGACTGATGATTGGGCAGTATACTGTGAATAATATAAGGCAAACAGCAGTAGTGTTCAGTAAAAAGTAATAGTGTTCAGTAAAATCAGCCCTAAGGCTGTGTTGCTCTGTGGTTGTCAGGAGACCAACAGTGTGGAAGCCCTGTTGGATTTCCACCACTAGGTTATGAGAGGGTCATTTCTGCAAGCATTTCTCAACAAGAGCAACATTATTCGCCTAAGATAATACCCAAAAGCTACTCTTTTTTTCTAAGAATGTTATGTTCCCATGGCATATTTAAAATTTATCAACATAAATTTATCTGACCCTTTGAAATGTAGTGACTGACTGTCACTATGCAAGAATGTAGGTAGAGTATTGTTTTCATTGCTGTCTTGTATTATTGTATCGTGAAAATGTACCAATGATGAGTGCCACCTGGTGGAATATTAGAGTAAGCACACCCAACACCAAGCGGTCTGACGTGACCAGGTTTCCCACTTAGCATTGTGCGCCATGGCATTACGTCAGAAACAGGAACACAACTAGGATAAATATGACACGTGAACCGGTGTCAGTATGACAAATTTCATAGCCAGTAGCAATATGTCAAAAATGGCAACTTTGATCATAGGCAACAAATGCAATATACCATAGTCATGCTTTTCAAAATATCTGGCTTTGTGACAATGGTTGGGAAGAAAGCTGTGATTATTGTTAATCAAACTATGTGAAACTCATCTGCTGTTATTAAAATTACACAGGCATTTCCAGGCTATGAGGCTCTTGTTAATAATGGAAATCATTTCAGTTCAGTGTGACACATATTGATGTTTAGGTTACCAATGTTGGTTGGCCTTTGTATGTCCTACATTGACCTGCACAGATTCACTACTTCTTCCAAATGTGGTCTCTTTTTTAGATCATGTCATTCACGTGGTATCCCACCATGGTGCTACAGCCATACTTACACGTGAAAATGCAAGATTTCACAATAATCTCACAGGCCAGGTTCTCATGGTCATTGTGCAAGATTTATATTCTGCCTGTATATTCAGCTAATTCCTTTGTTTTCCTATTTTGGGTTCTTGGGGTTACACATTTAAGTGTTACACAAAAGCTTTGTGTTCTTTGTCAGTGTTTCAGCATTATCTAGAAAGCAAGACATTGCTCTCAAAGTGGTTATTGTGAACAGTTGTTTTTATTAAGGTTACATTCAAGAGCTTTTCTTCTTTCTTTGTTTTTTGCTGCCTTTTAAATGTGCAAGAGTGCAAAGTAAGTTAGCCAAAGTACATACAACCTATTTCTTTCATTACTGGCTGTACATTAAAATGATAAACTTGACCATCAATTTGCAAGCTGACAAGTAGTAATGTAAAAAAAGAAAGAAAGAATGAAAGGAAGAAAGAAAAACACTGATCAAGTCTTCGTGCAAAGCTTGTTCTGGCAAGGAACAGGTTGGATCCAACTGACACAGTGGGAGGAATAGTTTGTCTTTGTACATAGTGAAACATAGTTTTTGATTGATCATTCTCTTGTGTCTTCTCCTTGTACTTTCAGCCTGTAATGTAAGTAGGTCAGGTCACACATGCCATGCAATTAGGTGCTTTATTTCAGTGCAGTGGAAGGAAATCTGTGAGATTATAACTGTGTTGGTATAATGCATTAAAAAGCAGCATATTTTTGGCCTTTATTGTTCTCCAGATTTAAACTTCATTGGAATTTACATTGGACATGATTTCTTTCATGATTTCTATAAGTAGTGCACTGACTGTGAATTTACTGCTGGAAAACAGATTAATGTCAGTGTCTGCCATAAAAGATACAGAGGTTAGCATTTTTTCAAGAAAATAAAATCCTCTAATAAAACGCCAAATGGCTTAAATTACCAGTAAGCTACATGTGTCTTTGTTCTAAAAAAAGTACTATAGTAGTCCCATGAACAGGGTTTCAAAATGTATGATTCACTATTACAGTTTCTCTTAAAAACTGTAAAGTAAACATTCAGGGTAATTCATTGTTTTTGTCATTGAAAGCCAGCAGGAAATTGGCAATGGATTGGAGGTTCATTTTATGATTCCAGAGATAGTTATGGCCAGGTCAAAGTTTATACTGGTTATAATGGGAGTCTTCCATATAGACATTTATTGTACTAGATATTTAGAGGAGGACGTTTAAGCCTCAACAAAACATTTTGGCACATTACTGCCATCTACAGGACAATATGTGATGTTCAACTGTTGTCCATATTTTTTTTTAGAGTTGTGTAGAAGACAGCATTTGTATCATTATGCCACTAAATCAGAACATATCTGTTCACCATCTGCTTGCGTGTAGATAAATTTAGATATGCCCCATCTGTTTCAATCAGTTAAAACTATATGAAAAATATGATCTTTGAAATAATCCAAAACAACCAACCCTGCTTCAGTTTATTTAAAGAATAAACAGTCAGGTGTTTTTTGGGCCTAATTCTTAAATTGTGCAAATTGGCAGAAAGTTAGATAAAGCTAGTGACCAAAACCTTCTCTTCACAGAGATCATCTAGGCTACATCCATTCAAAGGCCATGCTCTAGCGTTAGTTGTGCAAATTAAGGTAATATGTGCCGTTTAGTTAAGAGCATAGGTAACCATGCTGAAAGATTCATACAAACACTTTGTTTTGGGTTTCAGGCTCATCAGGGAGTTAGTGTGGTGATGTGATTTAACCACTGAATGTTATAGTATCAAATTCACAGCCCTCCGAGATACTACTCTGACATAAGGTCCATACCCCCTTTTGGCGCACAGCTCTCCAAATCAGACACCAGGCCAACATGTATTGAAAAACAAAAAATATCTACTTAGGGCACCATTTAGAGTTTAACGGGAATATAAAAAGCTACAAAAGTGCATGGAAGCACAAATCATCTTTAACGTTATGGAAATGGACACCTTTGGAATTTTCTTCAAATTCTCTCACTTTATCTGTTTGGATTTGATTGAACTATTATTTAATTGGACTTGTGTGCACTTCAAACTTTTAGGTGCACACCAGAAACATATATTTTTCTTGTGTCATTTAGGGGCTCCGTATTTTCGTGCTTTTATGTTGACTGACCAGCCAGTAATGAATTTCACAGTTAATCGCAAACTGTGTGAAGCTGATAATAATGTGAATGAGCAGCCTCCTGACTGGAGAGACCTCAGGGAAAAGAGTCCTGATGGAGGAGAGTTATTTGTACAGGGTTTCAATGAGCTGTGAAGGTAGAAAATATGACTTCAATGAGCTGTAGAGTGCTAGAAAAACACTGTGGCTTTGACCAGATGTGGAGTGATGGCACATTTTAGTGTATTTTTTTTCATATAAATCAAACTCTGCTTTGTTTTTACTTGTATTTGAACCTTAAGAACCGGTGTACTGCTCTGCGTTTCTACTGTATAATGGACATTCCTTTTGCACCGCTTGAAATAGCAGTTTCGTTGTTTAATTCTCTCAGTATCCAGTTGATTCCATTATTTGTACCAACCCAGACACACTGTTGGTTCTGTCCTCTTCTAAGGGCTTAAAGTTCCAAATTATTATTATCCATGTAGCAGACGCTTTTATCTAAAGCAACTGACATTTTGTCAGCTATCAGTTGTTCAAGGCCAGTCTCCCCTAGAGCAACTTAGGGTTAAGTGCCTTGCTCAAGGACACAACGGTGGCAACTACAACTTTTTTCAGGCTACTTGCACACTAGCCAGGTTCCTTAACCGCTACGCTACCACCGCCATTTGTAAAGCTTCGTATTGTGTTTTCGTTGACTAATTAAAGGAGAACCAAAAACTCATTTTAAACCTCATTCAATCAGTGATCAAGAGTGTCTGATAACTTGCCCTGGGGCCTGACTAGAGGAAGAGTGGAGAGAATGACATGATTCCTGATGTAACCTGATAGATGCACACCACCTTGTTTTTGTTTATGTTTGTTTAAGTTCTTGTTTCACATTCTACTTCCCCATCCACCCACGATCTCCATACTGCACCTCTCCCCAGGAGAGTGGAGACGGCGCACCCGGGGTATAGAGATCAGAGTCCGTGTCTGACTCTCCCTCAGCCAGGTAGGGCCTGAGACGGGCACGGAAAGTGCCCCCCACGCCCCCAAACTGGCCGAAGCCGGAGGGCGCGGGCATGAAGTCATCCTCGCGAGCCTGTGAGATGCTGAAACCACTGAAAGAGCGATCAAGCTCCTCATGGTCGACGGACGGGATAGACAGGGATGTGTCACTCTCCACGCCTGCTGTTGCATCAGCAGCGGTGATGGGCCTATGCCTGCGGTGTCGGCGCTGACGACTGCTCTCCCCGCTGTCGTGCATGGGTGGCGGCGGGATGCGGTAAAGCGAGGGTCATCCGTGCCAACAGGTGACACCCCTCGGCTGCTGTTCCAACGAGGCACGCAGAGAGGCTCGTCCTCAGGCTGGGGTGATCCCGGCTGCGGCAGAGATTGTCGACACCACAGCGCTGAGGACTGATGCCGGGACTCACAGGGTGTGCTGCTGCCCAGCGGAGGTGGCTCCGCTCCTGAGCTGACCTTCTTGACCTCCTCCTTCTCCTCCTCCTTCAGACTCTTCTCCTCTGGGCTGTGGTAGGGGGGTGCAGGGTCTGCCATCTTGAAGCCTAGCAAGGCCTCAGTTCAGAGCGTGGAATGCCCATGCGTTGCATGTATACATGCACCAGGAAGTCCAGCTTCTTGTCCATGGTTAGGACCTAATGAGAGAAGGAAAGAGAGAGAAAGGAAGAGAGAGAGAGATTAGACTTTACTATGAAAACACACAGTAAAAACAGAACATAGACCAAGAGGCTCTTTCAGTAGATATATGCAATGAAACCAGAGTTAGTGGTAATAAACACACTAGACTAGAATATCTTAATTAGCTAGATAATAAAGTGAATCACAGACTAATCAAATCCATTGAATGATTATTGGCGATTGGTAACTCAACTTTGGTTACAAAGTTCCCACATCCAATTAATAACTGGTGCTGACTGGAAGATGACATGAAATTCAGGAAAGGTTAATGAGCTTTATCTATCAATATATTCCTAGAAATTTCTTACATTTGTTCTTAAGGTCCTATTTAAAATATTTAACTCTCAGAAGTCACTGCTCAAAGGTCAGACAGCTCGAGTGTGATTAAATTTAGTTTTTACAGATGAACACATACTAAATAACAAGACAATGATGAATGCAAAGTTTAAAAAGTGGGGTTTAAGAACACATTTTTTTGTAAGAATGGCTGGTGAATGAGGAATGTTCAAAAAGTTTCCAAATCGAAATAAATGATGCTAACTGTAAGATGCTCTCTACCTGTTTCTCCATCCTGCCCATGCGACCCATCATGCTGGGGTCCTCAGGGGTGTCAGCCTCCCCAGGCGTCTTCGGCTTTTCCTTCTCCCCTGCTGGAGCGCCCTTACCAACTATCGTATCAACTCTGGCCAGGTGAACAACCAACAGTGTCAGGTTACACCACACTTTATACTGCTCTACATAACTCTCCTCTTTTCATGCGTAAACTGTACTACAAACAGTTTCAACAATATACCAGGACTTTTATGGTCAACAGACTGTTACAGTGGACCTACAACCATAAGGCAATGTACTGATCATAATTATTAAACAGAGGCTGTTTCTTAAATGGCATAGCGAATCCTGTACTACTTCCTGCATACAATGTATGAAGCCTGGGATGTACTATTGTGCTAATTTAGTAAAACAGAACTCTTGTTTTAGTTAACAAGTCACACAAGCACACATTCTTTTGATATAAATGGTACCTCCCATGTTTTATGTAGTAAGTAGTAAGGCAGTATGCCATTTGAGAAACAGCCTGACTACACTCACTGAACAGTACTTGAGATCAAACATTTCTCAGTTGAATTCACAATGCTGTCTTGAAAGTGCACCAGACACATACGCAGACAGTGTGCTATGCAGCTTGAACTATGTAATGCAGCACAGAGGAAAGCAAACATCTGCTTTTGTCTAAAACAGTGGATCACATAGCACCCATGCATACATTCGCATGGTCCTGTTGAGAAGGCCCTGTGTCAGGCCTTGACATGACAGGAAGAGGGAAGCAGTTTTGACTGGGTTCACGCTGCAGAGAAATATTATGGGGGTCAAGGAAGACAAACTGGTCACAGTAAAAGGAAACGGGTGTTCAGAGGGGGGAAAAGTGTGGGGAATGCTTTAATATCAAATGATGAAGAAGTAGCAGCCTATGCATGCAGCCATTTACGTGCATCATAAGTATCCATGCTAAATCACAACGACTCCTTTGGGCACTGCCATACCCTGATAAAAGAAGCCTACTCAGCCTAACTATTGTTGCAAATATAGGATGTATTGTCAGTGTACGTTTATGTTGTCTGTGTGTTTGTGTGTCACAGTTTAACTGCTGTCCTGTCCATATGCAGTAGCCTAAATGCAATATTTTGATAACGAAAAACCTGAAAACCAGTGTGTGTGGTGTGGACATCAATAGCATCACACTGAGCTAGCTTCACCGCATGAGATAAAGAGACATCCTATTTAAGTGGAGACTTTCCGTTTGAATTCTCCTCACCTATATTGACCTGCCTTCATTATCTGTCCATACTTAGGCGCAAAGTAGGCTATTCAGCATGAAATGAAGTCTCGCCATAGATTATAGCTCACAAACTATGAATCATTCCTATGCGCAAGTCCACAGTACACGTGACACTTGCCTATCCGAGCTAAACTGAGGCTACAGATAAGTTAAACTAGTACCAGAAAGAAATCAAATAAATATCGGACTAGGCGCTTCGCCTTACATGTCTTTGTTGTTCGTGTGTCCGACTCGTCTGCTGAAGTCTGCTGTAAGTTATCAGTAATTATGTAATGTTTTTCCTTCATGTTATTGGTCTCATTGTGACTCAAATCTAGAAGTAGCATAGCCTACAGTCGTAACTTTTGGTTTTTGGTGTAGCCGGGTGTCGAGGCTGGTAGAACATTTTTCAATAACTTTTAAAACTCTGTTGAAATAATGTATTCTATGTTGCCCGTTATAGTGTGGGCGTTGATTGAGGTGGCCGTTAACATTAGTGGCCTTTCCTGTTGCAGTGTCGGGGTTGATTGAGTTGGCCATTAACGTTAGCGGCCTTTCCTGTTACAGGTTGTGGTTCCACATGGTTGTGGAAAGGAGTGTGTTCAACATTACATTTACATTCATGCATTTAGGAGACGCTTTTATGCAACGCGACTTACAAAAAGTTGATTAACATTAAAGCTGCAACACAATGAAAGCCCTTAAGCTGGAGCTTTGGCCGGTAGGCCTACCATCTGATGTGATAATTTGCAAACATTTTAGGTCATAGGCTAGGGGGGTTTACAGCGCACCTCTACCAACCAAACAAACTTTTTGTGAAAAGTCTGGCTATGCTGAATATGAAATTGAATGAAGTTGACATGGGCAATTTTGGGATGCACTATATTAAAGCCCCATAGGGTCACATTTTGATTCAATGTATTCGAAAATGTATTCAATGCCTTGTTAATGGTGTGGAAGAAGGTGGGACTTTGGGCAAAGGTGGGTCTCATTGCAAATTAGGCTTCTAGTGGGCCTCTAGAAAATATATGGATTAGACTGTTTAACTTGTTTACCCTGATGGGACAGGCCAAAATATACATAATTATTGCATATATTTAAGTGCAGGATGCCTCATTTACATACTTATACATGACATATCAGAAAACTTGCAATACAAAAAAGGTTCCTTAATGTAAGTAATCAACTGATGAAGTTTTTTAGTTAATTTTTTTTTTATCCTATACACCTGTACTAAAACCTTCCATAGGCTTATAATGGACATAAACTGGCTGATAATACAAAAAAGCTGCCCTGACTGCAATGCTATCACATATTTTCTAGGATGGCACGCCTTGCCAAAAAACAAAATGAGACTTCCTGCCCTTGAGTGCTACCGACAGGCCAAGTTTGGGTGTTCTGGTTCAAGGAATATCTCAGAAAAGCTGGGCCTTCAAGAATTTTAACAGAGATGCGGCACAAAGCTGACAAAAAAAACCATTTGAGCTGATTTTTGATGCCACAGGAAATGTGCTTTAGCTAAATGAATGACTAATAGTTAAATATCCTAAAACTGTAGTGACTGTGTCAAATTTTGCTTTGTGTCAAGTTGCTCACGGGCAATTGAATGGACTGGACAGGCTAACCTGTAGCAAGTTGTTTGCATGAAATTTTTAATTGAATGCAGGATTTTTTAATGTCTCAATATGAAAGTCACACACTGGATGATCTTACAATGTCTAGCTGGGGGTTGTTTTCTACCTTTTCTTATTATTCCTCCGACTTTCTTTTGCATTGAAGTCTATGGCAGCCCATAGAATCGCTTGGTAAAAAGTTATGAAGTTTGACACCCTGAGTGGGCACAGTCCCCTGATTAATTGTCTGCATCACAAATGCAGTAGCGCCACCAACTGGTTGGAAGTTGGAAGTGCATTCACATACTTGGCTTTTGACCCGTGCAGACGATTTTCTAGCAACTGATACGGTTGAAATCCTTGGGTCAAGTCCAGTGTGCCCTATGATGTCATTTTAATGAAAGTGTTTTGTCGAAAGTGAAACTACATTTTCACAGGCCACAAATCTTGTACAATCTCTATAAAACTTGGCATATATGATTGACAGACCAAGCTCAACAAAAGTTATCTGACAGATTTTGCCAATTGTCAAGCATTTGGCAGTCACAACCAATCCACATGACTGTTGATGACTATTGATCTCATTCCAAGGAGGTTCAAAAAATTCGATCACTAAGGGGTGCTATAATTAGCAAAAATGTGTCCTGGTTCATCTCATGTCATCTCTTGGGTTAGCATCAAAATTCCATTGTCTGGTCATGCTGTTGGTTGTCCCATTGATGGTCACTGCCAACTTTTCAGGTCAGCATAAGTGTTCAGCCGCCATATTAGATTTTATTAAAATCAACACAAATTTTTCAGTAGCCACATATTTTGACAGATCGTCACGAAACTTGATGCAGATCAGACCACGTCATATCATATGATCATATGTTTTTTTGTTTTTTTTTTTGTCAAAGTGTTCAGCCATCACAGCCAATCAGGATGTGGCCTTGTATGTCAGTCAAACTTTGGTGTATTGACATGAAACTTCTTGTGGGTGCTTATGACCATCTCTGACTTAACTACATCCTGTTGCCATGGCAACCTCAGCCTGATTTACTACTTGGCCCTCTCATTGGTGCTTGCAGGTATATTTATATTTGTTCTTGTCCAGAATAAGACTTCATAGGGGTTGTTTTTACTTCTGTAAATTTAACGAAAATTGAATGGGCCTCATTCACAATCCGTTTTTCTTATCTGGTATGCGTTCATCGGCAAAAACTTAATTTACACACTCAAGAGTGCTTGAACCCTTATGCACTGACCTGCGTGCATGTGCAAAACAATTATTTTTTCCATTTTCATCCATTGTAAAATACCTAAATATTATATATTGTACAAAACCTAAATATTTTAATGGGAGATTAAGAACACATTTAAGAAAACTCTTAGGAAGATATTAGTGAATGAGGCCCAGTCTTGTTTTGTGACTTCTACCTAAGATTTTTATGTTTTGTTTACATAGGTTAGGTAAGCTTGTCAGATGTAAGCAGTGGGCCGATTGTGTCTCGCCTAAGCTGACAAGGACGAGATGTGCAGTAGTATTAACCTCCAAGCTCAGAGCTCAGGCATAGCCTACACTGATGTGAATATCTGAATAAAGTAAATGTGGAATGAGCACAATGTGAACATGCACACTTAATATTCGAAAGTCATTCGTCGATTGTAGTATGCCAGGCATTTTGCCAGTGTCAGTGCTAGGGACATACATCAGTGTTTAATCTGACTAATGTCACTGTCATTTGGAAAACATTCTAAAAGAAAATACTGTCCTCAAGGGCAAAAGTAACAAAAAAACCATTCCCAAAGCGGTTACTGTTCACCTCATGCATACAAATGCCATGCAGAAACACACACATCCACCCTGGCTATATTTGGATTTCTTTGTTTTCTGGCACTAATGTTACGTACTTTTTATGCCGGGGTGTTGAAGGGGGAGGGGGCCCCACAATCAAATCTATCCTGGCAAAGTGCATAGACAGGGATGAGAGCAATGCTTCATCAAGCAACGGACAGACAGTCAGACAAACAGACAGACTCTGTGTGCTACTAAGACACTGATGAGAACACTGGTGAACAAATAAGCATGAATATATTCCATACACTTTGAATGTGGCATGTACACACAGACTCCCACAAACCACTATGGATCATGTGTTGGTTTACATTTACACTGTGAATAGAGGGGCTGGATGATGGTTTTTTCAATGTTGTTGGAATATATTGCCATATGTGTGGGCCAGTTTATGATCACACCACATATTTGAAACTTATTTGGGAGGACGGTGGGGTGGGCCGGGGTAATAAGACAAAAAGGACGAAGTAGCTGATTACTGTGCCAAACAAATCAATAAGAAAAGCATCCTTTGAGTTCATTTTGTGCAAAGAAAGAAAAAACAGATTTCAGCACATGTAATCTACATTCACATAACACTAGATATGCAGTGTATTGACATCCAAGACATTAGAAGTTATTCTGAGGACAGGATTAGGCTACTCCATGTGCTCCACTTGATTAGAACATGGTCTTAATGTACAAATGTCAGTGCTGACATACTGTAAATACTTCAAATACACATTCTCATATAGTTCTACACCCTCATGATTTTAGGGCATTTTAGTGCTGCGTGTATTTCTGACATTGTGCTGAGCATTGAAAGTCTGAAATTGTGACTCGCAGTAAACACATAGCTTATGTTTCTTCAGATGGATAAACAAACCTCTGCAGGAAAGAAAAACGAAAACAGCTGAGGTGACCTAGTTGAAAAAAGAGTGTTATTGTACACTACTGGATGCACACAATAAACACAATGTGAAAGGAGGAAACGCTGAGCGTGTAGTTTTGAAAGGACGAGATAAATCAGAAAGACTGTGTGTTACAAAAGAGGCAGGCCTACTACTGAGGGCAGGTGAGGTGTTTGTGCTTGGGACATAGTGGAGGAGATGGGAGTGGCATGGAGAGGTAGTGTTGTGCTGTGTGTGCGCTGGATCAGAGACATCATGACAGAGTGTATAGCGCTCCACACCAGGTACTGACATGATTGACCTTCTGCTGCTTATCCATGTATAGGAGTGTCATTTTTCATTGACAAGCATTGGGTAAACAATAGATTTTACTACATGGAGAGACACAAGTAGAACTGAATTGTAATCTACATGGTGGTGGCAACAGATTTTGTATTGAAAACAATAGAATCATAAGTAACAGAATACCAAAAGCTAAATTGCACCCATGACAGCGCCTGTGTATGGAGCGCATAACCCAACTCCTGTCTGTGGTGCTGTATCAGGGCCTTGCCTGGACTGGAGACTTTTGATGCGGGAGAGCATGTCCAGGTGTCCTGCAGAGTACTGCTCAATCACATCCATCACGTCATACGGTCGCAGACTCTCCTTAAACCTCCTCTTTGACAACATGAAGCGCATGACACTGTGAAAGATTTATTCATGTTAAATCTCCTCTCTGTAAAGCACTCCTCGTTTGCTAAGTAACAGTTTCAGTGAATAAGCTGAAGTAGATCAGTGTTGTAATTACTCCAGTACTTTTCTTACTAGCAGTGAGACTAACACTGATACTCTAAAAGTGTTTAAGGTTTGATGTATTTAGGAAAACACTAGGTCCTTGAAGGCATAACATTGCTTATGTACAAGAGGAGAGAAAGTTTGCACCAAAACTCCCATTTGCTTTCCCGTTCCCATTTGACTAAGGTTGGAGAATCTTGCATGTAAATGCTGCGAATGTGAGCTTGAGGGCTAGCCTGATGCACCGAACACTTTTACGTCGTTTCACTTTGTGCAAAGCATCTGAAACCTATCCATTGGGATAGGTCTGCTTCCTAATGAGCAGATGCTCTCTGCTTCAACTAATTGCTACTGCTTGCTCATGACATATGTTGAGATCAGAGTCGTTTTCAGCCCTCCCTCTATTCTCTGATTGGACCGCAAAGCCCAGAGTTGGCAGAAACCTAAACCCTGATGCAATGGTGTAGCTAAGTGGTGCTAGCCTGTTTACTTCAGTACTCTCCTCTCTCTTCTTTTCTGTAGATTTTTTTATTTAAATCCAGCACCTGTATTTGGACCAATGGGATTGTTGGTCCAATTGGGATCTTACCAGACTGCCCGGATGGTCACCTTCACTCCAGGAGGTAAGTCTTGCATCAGTCCATAGGGTCCATGCCTGTCGTCTACCTCTTCTCCAGGAAGACTTGCCTCTGTAATAGACCCCAAGCCCCATCAAAGAAACCTTATAGATCTTATACTGTGTAGCTAGGAAAATAACACCATTTAGAAATGCCATTAACTGAAGAGGATCCGCACGAGATGTAGGAATCGAGAACCAGGAATAGAGTAGAACCTGAGAATCGAATGCATCAATTCTCTGAAATTGTAACTCTCTGACATTATCAATTCCTCTCATCAGTGCTGACATGTTTTTCAGACCATAGTCAATTGGTCTGTCTGAAAACGAATTTGAAATGGATAACACAGTTCTACATGGTTTCCCTCATTCTAATAAGCTGCTATGGTCAACTTAATAGTACAGACTATAGTACATGTGCTGATCCTGAAAACGTGTGTGGAATACCTTGAGGAACTGATAAGAGAATAGATAAAAAATTGGACCAATAACCTGACAGGTGACTAAGAACAGCCTCCTGTGTGTGCTCACTCACACTGTTGGTGTGTTAGCTGGTTTCTTTTATAATCACAAGGCCTTGACAGGAGGGCAGGTTCCTCTGCTAGTCTGTCAGTGGTACCCAAGGGTGGAAAGTGAATGCACTCTTTGTAAACAGTAAGGAACTGATAAGAGAACAGATAAAGAATTGCACTGATGATCAGAAATGTCAATGGCATTGATACTGATAAAATCCCATTAATTCCTACCCCTACTGCCTACTCTTGCATATGAGAAATGTTTCAAAGTTAGAGCCACTGCCCCCCTTCACCTTTGCCTTGTTCAAATGTTAGCATTCATGTTCTTTCTCTTGGTTCCAAGCAATCATAGGGTGTGGTAAAATACAGTAACGCCACAAAAGCAGTCTAGCCATAAACAAACTAAAATGATATCAGATTCACCCAAATCCTCTGAACTGCAGGAGCTCCAGGGGGTCTGGCGGGGGGGTGGGGAGGTGGGTATCCCAAGAAGGTGGTTAAAAATGGCAGGCCTCGGTTAGCCTGGAGGTAGTGGCAAACCTGCTAATTGAAGAGCCTAGAGTCCTCCATTCCCTTAACTAAACAAATCCAGCAGGCTACTCTGTTTGCAGGTTTACCATTTTCTCAGGGTTAACTTACTATACCCAGGTTTATCACACCCACTTGGAATACCATCCAGAAAATAAACAAAACAGAAATGAACTTCAGGGAGCAGGAATTTGCATTTAGAGGATTCGTCTAGACTGGATGAACACAGAGACCCTGCTTGCTTGAAGAAGAGCAGTTGAGGGCTGTCAGAGAAGCCTTTGCCAGATCAGTGGAGGATTGGATACTGTGGACCGTTTCAACAATAAAAACAAAAAAACAATGCCCAAACTACTGCCTCTACATTCATGTTTGCTTGAAGAAGAGCAGTACAGGGCTGTCAGAGAGGCCTTCACCAGATCAGTGGATGGTTGGATGGTACTATGGACCGTTTCAATTAAAACAAAAACAATGCCCAAATACATTTATATCATAAATGGGATGTTAAAATGGAAGCCCTGTGGAAACAGCTAATCAAACTTACTTGAAACTGTCCACATATTTTGAATGTTCTGAAAATATCATCAGGATGCCAGTTTGAAGTTTAAATGAGCATGTGAAGCAGCTACAAAACCAATGTATGCATGTTAGAGAAATTCTCAAAAGAACTGAAGTTATACAAAAGACATAAGATGCATAAAAACATGACCAACTCAGTGACAACATGCATGAGCATTCTGTGAGATAGGAGAGCAGTCCATTTGCACCCAGCAGATTTCGAATGAGTCAGTGAATATTGTCTAAAGCATCACAGTTTTGGCCAGGCCTTCAGGCATCTATCATGAATGTGTTTTTCTTAGTACTTTGTTGATGTGAACCGTGTGTATTGCACATGTCTGTAGTGTAGATTCAAACATCACTAGTGTGGAGTTACATTATTATGTGGTAACTGTACTGAACTCTCAGAGTAGTCTGTGTGGTACCAAAGATTGTTTAGAACACAGCTATCTCGGATGGTACTGAGAATTGAAGTGCCATAGTCAACAACCAAATCGCTCAGTCGTTAGCTTATCCAGTTCTTAGAGTTTTCCACACTTTTAACTGTGCTGATTGGTCAAAACCGTGTAAAAATGGTCTACGCTTGCAGTAATGGAGTTACTGGTCCACTGTGGTTTGGCCTGGCACTAGTACTTCTTTCTTTCTACTACTAGTACTTCTTTCTTTCTAGGACTTCTTTGTATGATGTGAACAAGTTGTTCCCTTTGGCAGGCAGGCAGGGACAAGATGAGGTTATGGCCCTGTGGATCTCCTGAGGGCTATGAAAGGACTGAGCATCTCCTCGCATGCAGGTGGACACATGCAAGTGAATGGCAGGGCAGCGGACAGCCAGCAAAGTAAACCCTGTCTGGGTGCATCCAGCATGAACACTGCAGCCCCATCAGGTAAAACGCACAGTAACACCACTCTCCACTGGAAATACAATGCACTCCATGCAACTACCACTAGGGGGAGGTATTGCACTCCCACTCCTGAGTGTACAGTAGGCTCTATACATGTATTAAAAAATAAAACAAAACAGGCTTCAGGTACAGTAGATGTCTCGGGTGGTGCTGTAAAGTGTCAGTCCACAACACTGCAGTGCTTGTGCTGATTTGTTGATGCCAGATAAGTCAGAATTCACTTCCCCCCTCAGGCAGAACAAGCGTTTGAAAGCCTCTCTGACACCACTCCCTGACAGCGATGTCTGACGGTGTTCATCTTTTTTCTGACAGACAGGTGATTCTTCCACCTGACAGGTGACTAAGAACAGCCTCCTGTGTGTGCTCACTCACACTGTTGCTGTGTTAACTGGTTTCTTTTATAATCACAAGGCCTTGACAGGAGGACAAGTTCATCTGCTAGTCTGTCAGTGGTACCCAAGGGTGGAAAGTGAATGCACTCTTCTCTCAGAAGTGACAGTTAAGGTCAGCCATTTTGAATGAAATATGACATGCACTGTAGTTTTGATGTGGACTGTACATATCTAAGTACAGTTAGTCAGTGTTAGGTTAGTGTTAGTTTTCTGGACAGACAGAAACAGCTCTTACTTATTAAGCCTTCTATGGCTGCGGGGATGGAGAGAATAGAGTAAAAGAGAAGAGAGGAGAGGAAAGGAGTGGTTAAATTCTGTGAAATGGTATCAGACATGACTGAAAATAAAATCACTGCAGTATATGAAAAATGTACTGAATGTGAAAGATCTCTGATCTGATGATACAGATCAATACAGATGTATAAAAATGTAGTACTGTAGTTTGACACTTTTCATAGCAAACCGTAAATACAAGGAAGGCATTTCAAATCCAAACTATGATTTTAGTTTAGATACATATTTCAAAGTGAATATTATTGTAAATAACCTTCTTATGTTTGATGTGTATGAAAATGTTTTTTTTTTAATGAAACTTTAAAGAATGTAATCTAATCATCTCAACTCATTGTGCTACATTAGCTGTAGGCCTGCTAACAGAAAGCAGTTCTTCCAACATCATACAGGCATATATTAGCATACAACATTTTCAGTCTTATCAGGTGAACAAAATTCCTGCATAAATAAAATTAAATACAGAGGCTAACCTGGAGAACTCTTCACTCCAAAGTCTTCGTCCTGCAGCTCAATCAACACTTCAGTACATAGCAGAGAGAAGTAACCAGTAAGTTTAGTGAGATAGAGATATAAAATGTAGTGTCAAAGTCAAAGACAATATTACTGCCCCTTTGCCACTTAGTTGTGTGCTCTTACGTATTGTGTAAGTGTGTGTGATCATCGCTTGTCCCCTCTGGTACTTAAATGTCGTGTTCATATTCTCTCTAAAATGTAAAACTGTCTGTTATGACCTATCAAAACTCTGCATAAGTACGAATACGGCACACAATGGTTGATGTAAATATACTTGGGACCTTAATATTGTGTTTATGTAATGGGCTCTTAGGGATTCCGTAAACTACCAGTATGAGAAAAAATATGTCTGTTTTTGTCATTTCTCAGCGTGTCCAACCAGTTCTCCATAATGCATGACTCAGCTATAAATTTCCCCTCATAAAAAACACATGGCCTCCATAGAGGAGACGCAATTAGATGATGTGTTGGAAGCGAGCCAAATCATTATTGAGTCATTTCAGCAAACGGTTTGAACGAAGGGAAAAAAAGAACTGTGAATGCTCAGAGTATTTGACATGAAAAGGCACATCAGTGTCAGGTGAACATATTGCCCTCACTAGGGACTGCACCAGTGCTCTCGTACAGCTTTCCTTGTTCCCTTTCTTGCTTATACAGCTGTGTGGTGAGCTGCTGGCAGTGGAAAACAATGATGTGCTTTATGTGATCCTGAATGCTTTCAGTTCACTGGGATGGCTATAATGAGGAAAATTCAGTACATGAAAAACCAAATAGTTGAATATAATCTATATACTATTCTGTATACTAAATTTAGTTGCGTAGGTTAAACTGGTTAATAAATTGTTACATTTGTGTAAGTGAGACTGGGTGAAATTCATTTTGTTTTGTTTTTTTTTGTTTTTTTTTGTAATTTGTCAAATGCATTTCTAAGGAGTATCGGTCTGCCTCTTTATTGCTCTCTGGCCTGTCCTTCAGAAGCAGAGATTTCCAATGGAAATACACCAAACACACAACCACGAGCACACAGACACTCCAACCACAAAGCCAAATACACAAACACTGGTGTAAAGCAACTAAAACAACAACAACAACAACAACAACAAGAACAGAAGCTGTAAGCCCAAAAAAGATGACAGCAGACTGAACATGCTTTTTCTTTACTGACCTTCAGAGTTCTGGCGAGAGCCTGCCCCTCTGATGCGGAAGGTTTGCTTGGCGCGGTTGGCTACTTTGCTTGGGCTGTCCTCCGCCCCATCCTCTGGGCCGGGGGTCTTGCTTTCTTTGCCACCCCCACTTTTGGAAGGACTCTGAAACACTTTGTCTTTAAGGCTGGGCTTACGGCTGCAGTGAGTGGGAAGGGGGACAGACAACAAACACCATATGTGAAATTTACACAGGTTCAGTGACTGTCTGTAGTAGTTCCTACCCATCAAGATTAACAATGGGTACAAATATAAAATGTTAATTGTTTTTTTTTTTTTTTTTTTAATATGGGATGTCACGGTTGGTTAAAATTTGTTCTGTAAACCCTTTGAAGCATGCTCCAGTTTCCCCCTTGTGTAATTTATTTAGGCTGACTAAGCAAAAGGAATTATCTAGTACCAGAGGGAATGTTGTAGACTTGGTCAGCATTGAGGAAAGTGAAAATGCTGACTTTTGCATCACACCTCTGAGATAAAGTTCTCCCTTGTGGTCGACTCTCTTGACAAACAGATAGCATCTAGTGAGTCAAAATGAATGTAGAGGAACGTAGAGGTGGTGTGTTTATATTTGTCACAGGAGGTTCATGCAAGGCCTTCCTATCTTGTGTAACCACAGATACAGTGAAATGACAGGGACTATGAGCACTGTAGTGATTTCCAAGACTATGAAATACACTTCAGTGTCCACTGGTGCTCAATAGGAGCCATTGGATACAGCAGGGCAGGGATGAAGTCCTTCTGCCATCTGCTGGACAGAGCCTGCCACTACATATGTATCCAATGATATGGAAACATTGTCAAAATACCTTTATCTTCACCTTTCAGCCATTGATTCCCAACAACAATTTCATGACTTGGTTGTCATTTGTCATTGTTTCAGTGAGGATCTGAACTGGCTTTGTGATGAAATGTGATATTTAGGTAGAGTTCTGGTAGGAAGTTATGAATAACAGAAAGATGTGACAGTGAGTCAGGGTCAATTTGTTAACACCGATATACTGAATTCCAAAGCTCAGGTCTAGCTGTTTGATTTTGTATCATTACAAGCATGCTACATTAGCTGTATCCAGTTCTCAATAAAGATAAAAAATATACATTCAGTGCATTTAGGTCACTCACATCTGTCACTCTGTTAAAGGTGATATATTATTTGAATTAGTGGAACAAATGTAGAGGACCATTAGAATTGGAGCAAGCTAATGTAATATTCGCTCCAAAAAGCCAACAGCTCTCAGCAGCCTTAGCAATGCAGTATAGCAGCGTTGATATAGGATATAGTTATTATGCCTGCTTAGGCCCTGCATATCTTTCCTGTTTAAGAGACATATTCATTCAGATTCAATTTAAGAGAAATCTGATTGTTTTATTTTAGCACTGGGGGTTTCCAGTAATATAGAAAACAACCAGTTTCTCCAAGATTATGGCAATATACTGTATAATCATATTGTTCAACAAGTTGAACAAGGAAGAATAATTCAATCTGGTAAACTTGCTAGTCATGCTTATAACAAGCAAGCATGCAACTGGAAAGAATCAACAGGAGATGATTTGAAAATGTACAGGAAAACTTTTCAAGACCATAGGGAAAAAAATGTATATTTCCTGTCTTGAGGTCAGATTTGAATTTGATACTGTATTAATATTATTGTTGATTATATACATATTAATGATGGTGTTGATAAAGATCAGTAGTTTTTTTGCTGGTATTGCATACTTAATTTCAAAAACTATTCACTGCCATAATAGAAAATTGATGACCTCAAAACAGGTGAATAACATTTGTAATGGAGTTCGATGTACACATGGAGAGCATGTGATAGAGCACTTGCAAGCACAGGACCACTGGCAGTACATAACGTTTCTACTTCAGGGTCCTCACAATATGCTTTGAGGTATGGAATACTCCACGCAATGGGCTAAAACAGCACACACTTTAGTAAAGCAAAGTAAGAAAAAGTTAAAGCATTATTAAAGCAAGTATTTATTAGGTCTAAAGAGTACTTGACATTAGACATGGATTTAAGCAAATTCCAGACACATGTAAAAGCATGTTTAGGCTTCTTGTCTTCTCCCCTTTCAGAACAAAATGATTCACTATGGGAGCTTGAGAACATGATTACTAAACAGGGTGAGATAACAGAAAGAGAGAAAAAAAAGGTACAGAACAGATCCAAGAGCTTGAGAGCCATCTAGACGTGCAGATGTTAGTAATCTGCGTGCAACGGTACCTAAGGTTTCTGGGGCAGCACCCACAGAGTTGAGGTGACTGTGAATTCACATTACTGCTCATGACAGGCGGTGGGCAGTGACAGGGAAACAAGGACAGTATCGTAAATGTGACGTCGAAATTTATAGGGATTAGTAAAAGGAAAAAGGATGGTGACCCTGAAAAAGGATGGGTAGTTGGATGGATAACTGCTGTGGAACGTCACTCACAGTAGATCCAGAATGGTTATGAAAATGAAAATCATAAACAAACAACAACAACAAAAGAAAAAAATGTAGCAATGTTAGTAAAAGATAAAGTTCATGATGGTGTGAGTAGTTTTTATACAAAAATAGTGTAGGTAATATAAATGAATAATAAAGATGGAATCTGACAGAAAATGTCAATTTTGTAGGATTTCCCATGTCAAATGCACAACCACAATGTGCTGATGGGATCATTGGAAAAAATGTGCTTTATGATATGATATAGTCATGAATAAATTACTGCATGGGGTCAACCTATCAAATATCAAAAGGTGCTTGACTTTCAAAATTATCAGGAAAGTGCTAACGCAATGTCTACTCTCCTTACCCAGAGAAGACAGTGCTGATGCCAGAATATTGTAGATACCTCTTTTAAAGGTTAAAATATATGAGTGTAAAATATATGTATATGTATTTTTAAAAAAGTAATAATAGCACAAATAAAGCAGAATTGCTTGTTTGCCAGTATGTCAGTAGGTGTCTGTGCTTGCTCTATACCTGTAGCATACTGTTAAATTATTCAGCAAATACAGACTCATTTGACCTATGATCATGTGACCTATCATGGCCTTATAGTCTCAGTATGTGTAGGACCTCAGAATTCTGACACATGTAACAGTACTCAGGTCATCTGAAGCATTTGATTTTGTACTGTATGTGATTTGTGTTAATGAAAATGGCCTTTCTCAGTTGAGGAAAAGAGGATGAAATTTCAGTGACTTTGGCTGCTGTCTCTGCTATCTGTGTGGAACAGTACATTACTCCAAAGTAGGCATAATCAATCAGCCAACACCTCCCTTCATGTGCACTATATATAGTTATACTTATACGTAGCAGATGCTTTTTCCCAAAGCGACATGGACTACAACTAAATGTTGTAAATATGATGGCATATAGAATTATCTATAAGAAATGCCTATTTATTTGTGTCTCTGTTTATTCGCTTTCAGCCTTGCACATAAAGTGTTGCTGTGCTGATACTAAGCGAACAGCTATGCAGCTGAAGAATCAAAGTGCAATCAGTCATTCATTGCATTTTTTATGAAAATGGGTCCTTTATTATCAGGTGTTTGCCTATGCTGCAGACAGCACTGCATAGCAAGTCACTTTGGACAAAGCCAAACCCAG
The DNA here is from genome assembly GCA_015244755.2 of Tenualosa ilisha. Taxonomy (NCBI): domain Eukaryota; kingdom Metazoa; phylum Chordata; class Actinopteri; order Clupeiformes; family Clupeidae; genus Tenualosa; species Tenualosa ilisha. The sequence goes on from PYXC01001758.1 coordinate 273,330, forward strand.
ACACATTATTGTGGTAATCCAAAGGGAGATGCGAACAAGCAGAGCTATACGGACCTTGGAGTCGGTTCTGCAGGCTGGGAGTCCTTCCTTTGAGACAGACACACAGAAGAAAATCAGAGCTAGTCAGTGTTACTTGTGTTGTTATAATTTTATAGGCTAAGACCGCAATTTCCAACAACTTGTTTAGACCATTTTGAAGAAACGTTAAATTAGAATTGACATTCAAGAACCTTGGGAATGAAAAGACCACTTAAAATCATCAGAAGAATCGGATTAACAGGTCTAACTGAGATTTATATACTTTGAAGAGGCTGGAGGTCTCTGAACAAAATTGGACAATTTTATCCTTTTATCCTAGCCAAGGATGAAATGGTCGTTTAACTGAACCAGTGGTGATTTTTTTACAGAAAAGATTTCTGTGAAAGGATGTTAATTCAAACCTGAACCCCGTCTTGCCCTTCAGGCTTCGCAGAAGGTCCAGCTGATTGATCGGAGGGATGAGCCTTGATGTGATTGGAGGAGACAACAAGGCCAAGAAAACCAGCATCATTCCCAACCCTCTAAATTAGCACACACCCTAACCTTATCTCAACACTCCACTCTTATATGGGATAGCGTAAGAGTGATATGTTACAGAAGTCATGTCTGCTGTAAAAATTAACAAATGTGACCGTGCAGCAAACATAAAAAAAAAAAAAATAGCGGTGACTTTTGACCTGACTTAACGCAATGCGTCTGTAATGTACCTGGTGTGGCCCTAGGGTACCACTCAGATTTATGGCCTCTTCCTTTGTGAGGATCACAACCTTGGGGCTGCATTCACTCATAATTGCTTGCAGTTTCCTCAGTTCACTTAAGACTTGGTGCCAGCGCTGTTATCTGATAAGTTTATCTGTCTGGAAGAAGAATCTAGGGAGGCCACATTTTCTTACAGCGCTACTAATGGAAATTATACATTTGATCACAAATCAACTAGACCAGTTTCCTGTACATTGATTCTACTCTGACATACTCTAAGTCCATTACAAAAGGAAGCCAAAACAGAGAGCGAAGAAATAGTGTGGAGGATGCCGGCCACTCCATTACCTGTACATTGGAACTGACACATTCTGTTCATAGAAGTCCCATGTTGCCAGTAGGTCTGTTCGAGATAAATTAGTTGCATAAAATCTCCAGGCACTCTAATGAAAAAACAACAACAAATGAAACCAAAATGTCAACTTTGACTTGGTAAATATTCTTATATGGTTATGCTTATATTTATATTCACTTGGCAGGTGCCCTCCCCCCCAAAACAAAACAAACAAACAAAAAATCAGAACATTGTTAATATATCATACCTGAATAAGCCCTGCGGCTGGATTTCTGCGTTTCTCAAAATGCTTTTGTCTATGTTGCTCTTGTACCTTCAGAGCAAAGCCAGAACCTAGAATACCCTGACAAGAGTTGGGGAGAGAGAGAGGGAGAGAAAGAAAGAGGGAGAGAGAGGGGTCCCTTAACCACTGGCCTTGCACCATCTGTTCACAGAAAGTGTTGAGTACAAAAATGTCCTTCATTTTAGCGAATTGCTATTCATTTATTCAACCTTTTGCACAACTTACTGCTGGGAGTGCGAAGAAAGCCACTCCAATCATGCTGAAGGCTGCAGCGATGAGTCGCCCGTTCCATGTTATAGGAAACTTATCACCATAGCCTATGGTCGTCAAGGTGATCTGTGAAGAGAAGATTTGCAAAATAATTTATAAATAACGGTTTCTAAATTGTCTGACGATTCTGTGGTCTTCATTTGGCACAGTCTGTATTCATGGAACAACGACAATTCTGAAAAGATGTGTGTGGAGAGGCTACTCTGACCCTCACCCACTCCTGTTACTTTCCTAACTATGCTGCTCTTTTCCTCGCCCACTTCTATTAGTCCCTCCTCTCCTCCTTCTGCTTCACCATATTCTATCCCTTATCCTCTGTGAATTCAGACAGATTCATTTCACAGTTAAACCGCACTCTACCCAGGGTTTCTTTGTCTGAAGGGAGATTTCTTTAACTGGGTTGTGCTTCACAAAAAAAAAAAAAAAAAAAGAAATTCAGTGTTAATTTTAACATTTCAAAACAAGCTTTACTGTAACAAACATTTTGGTAAGACCTCTTAGTCTACAGGAGATAACAGGCACTTCCAGTCGAGCCCATTTGTTGAATGTGTGCTGATGGGAGATGGAGCCTCATTTCCCCTGCCAGTGAGAGACGCTGCAGTGGGAATTACTCACCATGCCCCACCACAGCGCGTCAGCATACGTCTCAAACATCTCATTGTCGTCCTTCTCTACGGAGTACACTAGGAAGGAGGCCAGAATGAGACACAGGAAGCCAATGTACCAGGCTGTAATTAGCTCCTGCAGAGATAGAGGGGAACGAGAGAGAGATTCCCCATTATTGTGTCCAAAAGCAGCACCATTTCAAACACAGTTATTTAGTCAGAATATCTGACTTTCAGTTAGTCCACTTAGTCATCTAGGTAGCTGCGCTCTTTTGTTCTTACTTTGAACAAAATTAGCATAAACTCAAACACTGTTATTTAGTCAGAATATCAGACTTTCAATTCATGTCCTTAGTGGTCTATATAACTACACTACTTTAGTCTTACTTTGAACAAAGAGAAGTAGTACACTACTGTTATGAATGACGTTTCAATATGTAGTTTATACTGGGCTTTGGACTCATGTCGTCCCTGCATTAGTTTGCTGGTAGAATACAGATGCTATACGTGTGCGAATCTGCCCAGGCACGGCCCAGGCACCGGCACAGGCATAGGTATAGGCATAGGCATAGCCCAGTTAAACAGCTTTACCTTGCTGTGGGCATAGACCACAGATCCCAGAAGTTTCCAGGTGCCGCCGCGGCGGTCCATGCGGAGCATGCGCAGGATCTGCAAGAACCGCAGACTCCTGATGGCTGAAGTGGCAAAAACATTCCCCTGGGAGCCGGCAGCTAGCACAGACACTGATGCTATCAGCACCATCATGTCTGCATGGGAACACAGCAGTCAGCACACGTGCACGCACACGCATACACACTCACCCACCCCCCCACCCCCAGACACTCACATACTCTCACACACATACAACCCCCCCCCACACACACACATATACACTCACCCACAGGCACCCCCCCCCCCCCCCCCCCACACACACACACACACCTTATGAGTAGAATCCCATCACTTATGGTATGCCAAGGACATATTTGACAAATTGAACACATTCTCACCATTACATTGTTGTAATGCAGTAATGCCATTGCAGATACTTCCCTCTAACCTTTGCAAAAAGTTTGCAGCAAGTAATTCATTTTATTTAATGCCTCATTTATCAGTTGGTTTCTGTCAGTCTTTCTGTTTGCTGATGTTAGGCAAAGTCCAGATTGGCATTGCAGAGCCACACTGCAAAGCTGTGCTGGGAACAGCTGATTGATGATGGGCCACTGTTAAACAGCCTTTCCAGCACTTGAATCTGTACCATCAATGACAAAGCATCCTTACCATCCGTGATGAAGCATCCTTAACTCTGTCTCTACTCTGAAACTGAGTCAGTTTTAAGATGAAAGTGCACCTTTGTGTTGGTTTTCATGCTTAAGAATACAAGACTATGTGTTTGTGAACACCGTAGCATGATGGGCTTGATGTCTGTTTTTGAATTCAGCTTGTAGAAGTGCAGCTTTGTGTCAACTGTCAGTGACAGTTCATTTTTCAGCATTTTCTTAATGTACCATCAAATTGTAGGTCTAAGCAAACTGTCTCATCTGAAGGATTTGGTGTAGAGAGCTGTGTGTGTGTGTGTGTGTGTGTGTGTGTGTGTGTGTGTGTGTGTGTGTGTGTGTGTGTGTTGTGTGTGTGTGTGTGTGTGTGTGTGTGTGTGCGCGTGCATATGCGTATGTGTATGTGTATGTATGTGCGTGCGTGTGTGTGTAAGAAAGAGAGAGAGAGGGCATAGAGGCAATAGGGGAATACAAAGAATTACACAACAGGAAGAGCATGAAAAAAGTGAAGTAGGTAGCACTCCTACCGATTATACAGAAGGGCTTGCGGGCAAACTTCAGCCTGCCTCTCCATCCCCTGTAGCGGCAACAGCAGCCTGCCGCCCAAATCCTCACAATGTACTCCACACCAAACACCACGATGGTCACGATTTCCTGCAGGCACAAGACATAAGGTTAGTCATTCCTGGCACAAGTAAGTCTAGCAAAACCTGACTGTGCTCACCATCAAAGGACTGTATAAAGATGCTGGCACTCATCCTCATTAAAAAAGATTTGCAAATGTTACTGAAGGTGACGGCATTGCATTAGGTGTACCAAAAAGGGAATGGAGTACTGTGCCAGAGGTGTCAGTTCAGTGGGAATCATTCAAAAGGAGTATAACTAGTTGGTGAAAGGTACACCATCTTGGTACTTTAAATAAAGTTATATGTAAATTAATTTGCTACCTGACTCAGTGACTCAGTAAGCTTCTTCACTACTTCTCCATTTGAACTGTGAGGATTGGCCTGGATATCCTTTCCTACCTGAGCGTCAACAAATCCATACTGTCTGCTCTTCAGTACCTGAAATACTATAGGCCAGATAACACTTACAAATACAGAGGCATCATCGGTGCAGTGACTATTGATTTAATTAGCCTCAAATAAGTCTCCTTCTTGTGGTTGAGGGGATCTTTCTTTGTGTAAAGAATTACCAAGACACAAAATCTTTGCGTGACCTGCATGCGGGTATCATTTGGACATGCTCCTACAAATAACGTTGACAACAAAAGCGAAGTGTGCAGCATTTCGATATTAGGCTACAAGACGACATCTAATCCATATTTACTGACTCAACAAGTCCTCTATCGTGCACTGCTGTTTGCAAGAGTAAACCAGGGGCTGGAGTTCAGTCTAATTTACTAATGAGATGCACTGTGCAAACTCAAGCAACCCAAGCCTGGCACACTGTACGTAGTACATACCAGTATGTATAAGGCACTCTCCGAACTCTTCTTGTATTCCTTGATGGTGGCAAACACAGAGAGCACGAGACAGGAGAACACCAGTACAAATCTGAAAGAAGGATGCACAGAGGATGACTTGTACAGCAGATGCTTTCCTTATAACAACACAATTCAACACATTGCTCCAAGCACACTACAGTGCAGTTATGCTTTACCTTAATACAGAGTATGGAAACATATTAATGAGTACAGTACACACATACAATTTCTATGTAATGGCGACATTGACAACTTGTAGTCTGTCATGGTTACTATTGAATGGACTTTTCCTGGATGACCCCTAGCAGTTGGGTTATCCCCTTGAGTTGTGGATCTGCCCAAGGTTTCTCCCTAGACTAACTGAACATAAGGGAGTTTTTCCTTGCCCCTGTTGCTCTTGGGTGCTCCTTCTTTAAAGCACCATGAGACAATACTATTGTAAAAGGTGCTGTATAAACAAAATTGAATTGAATTGAATGTAATGAAGTACCCTTGGCTATAATGAGTCTGTGGGCATATTTCCTCTTTTCGCTGTCTGTTTGGTGACTTTCTGTCACTCAGTTTTGAAGTGTGCGTAGAGCACTAATAATAAAGCCTCAGTGTCAGTCTGGAGTGATGTGCATGTTAGTGGATTTTAATGCTTTGGCCATTGCATACACAAAAACCAGAGGAAAGACAAAAAAGTCCTTTTTAACACTGGATCCCGCTAAATTCCCAGGGCTGAAATTGCGGGTTCATCCCGGGTCAAGCAGTATGAAAGCAAGGCGTTTTCTGCTCCCGTGTTGTCTGAAGCTGGGTTCAGGAGTCGAGTTCAGGAGGCGTTACTGCGTAGCATCATGTCACACGTAATGCTGGATGTGTACAATGGCATATAACCTATGCTTTGGAGTTAAATACAACTGTCACACTATGTAATTTTCAAAACAAAGATGTCGTGATATCCGGAGGAGTTGTTGCTGGCTTTTTGTGCAGCCATTCAAGCACAATGACAAAAGACACAATTACTGTTCACAGTGCTGTCTCTCTAAAAGAGATGCCCTTGCTCAAAGAGAATTAAGGATTAAAAAGTGTTCCTTCAAGGACAAAATATTCCACCCTCGACAAAAGAAAGCCAACCTAAAAGTCTACATAAGGCAAGATTGAGTGCATAATTCAGAACAAAACAGTGTTATTTTTGGCAGTACTTCCTGTAACATACCAAAACTGAAACATCTTTAGGAACAGGCATGACATAGGGCAGGAAAACCCTAAGATCTGTACCTTCTCTGTATATATGCTATTCCTTAACATTTCAAGCCAAAGAAAACATTCTAAGCCACATTAGTACCTCTGTAGCATTTACTGACGTTTTGTTATTCGGTAGGTGACTTGCTGCGCCAAATTTTCTCGTTCCTCTTCCTCTTCCTCTTGGCAGCACTTGCCACCAGCAGGGATATGGACGCCGGACTTTCTCCGTTAACTGGCATGAATCAGCTAGTCATGAAGCATGAAGTCTTTGAGGGTTCAGGGTGTAGGACTTAGGACATAGGACTTAGGGCTTACTCATATGGAAAAGTCCTACTGTCCTATCTGTCCTAATAGAATAACATCAGGACCAAGTCCCCATATGTATTTTTATGTAGGTAAGCCGGTGTACAGTGGGATTCAACCACTGCCACTGTCAAAAATTGCCCAAAGTTGGTGGAGCACAGTGTTACCTGACCTCAGATAATTCCTCATTCTCTGCCTCCTTCACCTGCACGTTCATTCTCACTGTGCAGCTGCTCGACCCCCCCAGGAGCCCTGCTCACTACAACAGTGATAAATATCAGCTTATCCACACTGCCAAAACTTCTGTAGCCTGTAGAGACATTATTCATCCTTCCCCTAAAAAGGTTATACCCCCTAAAAAAAAAAACCCTCAACTGCTCTATGCTCTCTCTCCTCCCATCTGTTCCTGCCACTCTGTCACCTCCCTAGGCTCCTTTTAGCTCCCTCTGCTCCTGTCACCTCCACTTACACCCCTCACCTGATTTACCTGCGCACCCTCCACAGTTCGCTTCAGTCACCTTCATCCTCATCGCCGTCCTCATCCTCATCATTATCATCTGTTTTTATTTCTTCCACCCTTTCCTTCTGTCAGCCTTTCACACTGACTCCATCTGTGAGTGTATTTCTCCTTGACTTATGCCACCATCTCCAGCTCCAATCACTCCCTCTGTGTTGTTGGCGATCTGCTGTACACTTAACAGGTCAGGCTGCGTCCAGCATTGGCGATATACCAGTGTTCTTTGGGCAGCTGTAAGGGGTGTGTGTGGGTGACAGGCCAGGGCATCTTAGGGAGCCACAGAGGACCAGAAACTCCTTGGCCATAAATACTGCCACTACGAGACAAGACCGGGCCTAAGGCCGGATGATTAAAGTGCACTGAGAGACACCCTGGCTTGTCCTATAAGTTGGCATGTGAATCTAACAGAGGATATCAATAGAGTTATCAGCTGTTGGCAAGCTTGCTAAGTAAGTTAAGTCAGAGCTGAATGGAACAATTTTGGATCAGGTGTAATAAAACTATGAGCACTGGCAAAATATTTACTCAAGCAGCAACCACTAGCTATGCTTTTTTTTTTTAGTTTTTGATTACTGCATCTTGATACTTTTTTTGTAATCCATTGCAGTCTGCACATAGAAAAAAATGTAACACTAGTTCATTGCTTTAATTGTCCAGTGCTTTGGCAGAGGTTGGTTATATTGATTAGGTAGTTTGTGGCCTTCAGTTTGTGCACATCTGCACTTTCCCCACAGTACCCGTAAATGGAAAATGATTTAGCATCTATTCAGCAAGGTATTTGTCTTCTTTATGGAAACTTTCCAGCTCACACAAGCATGAAACTAAAGGTCAAACGTTAGGGAAACGTTCAGGCGCACTCCATTTACGCCACAGAGTCAATTCAAACCATTCAGACGTCCTGACATTTTCACCAGGAGTTGATATAAAAGGCTGGTGGGCAGTAATGAGCGAAAGGTGGTCCAAGAACACAAGGAGCAAACTGAGTCACAGTGTCTGTGGAGGTTTTTGTGGGAGAGTGTATTCACAGATATATGTGTGTGTGTTGGTTACAGAGAGCAAATATAAGTAGATTATTTAAGACAGAAAATGAGAGGAGCGTGGATCTGTGTGTGTGTGTATGTGTGTGTGTGTGTGTGAGTTAGTTACAGAGCAAATATAAGTGGAATATTGAAGAGAGAAAATGAGAGGAGCATGGATAAAGAATAATGTGAATAAGGTGAAAATGTATAAGGACTACATAAAGAGGGGATCAGACTGAGGTGGTCGGGCAGTAGAGGTTTGAAGTGTGAGCTGGTGCCACAGGAGAGGCAGCTCATTGGCTAATCCAATGAGGTTTGAAGTGTGAGCTGGTGCCACAGGAGAGGCAGCTCATTGGCTAATCCAATCTGCCCTAATGGAGATGGTCTGCAAGCCCTACTATGGGCCAGGGATTTCAGCTGATGCTTTGAAGTGCTGTGTTGCATACATTATCCAATGGACCTGGCCCTTTGGCCTCCTGCCTCTTCTGAAATTGCGCGCGCACACACACACACACACACACACACACACACACACACACACACACACACACACACACACAGAGAGAGAGGGAGAAGCAGAACAGGAAGATCTACTATTTTATGTAGTGATTACTTTCTCTGGTTAAGAAATGGTTCTATGTCATGTTTATGAAAAGGATTACCTGGTTTCATTAGACTACATTGGAACCAAAACCTCCAAGACAGTCATCACCAAAAAGCCTGCAAATTCTGAAATTCACCTTGAAACCGTCTTTTGCCAAACATTACAGACATTAGTTCAAAGATAGACTAGAGCGGAGAGCTACATTAGACTGGTGAAGTACTGTAAATGCATTTGGAGGAAGTGATCTTGTGCTGATTTCAGGCTCTGATTTCAGTGCAAATTGAGTTGAGAGAGGCGTTCACTGCTGTGCTTAATGTGCTGACGAGGCTGCTGTGCAGTGGTTTTCAAAAGAGCCCACAGATGCCGGCTCTGGCTGTATGCTTGATCGATCATTTTCACAATTTTTTTTGTCTTGAGGCAGCCACTCGCTGAATAGGAGTCCCTCAGTGACCTCATAACGACACAGCAGTTCCCAAACTGTTCTAGAACTGCCTTAGTTAACACTTTGGACCCTCCTGGGAATGGGTGCGACAACCTAAGGCTTCATAGTCAAGTATGAATAAAAATAACTCGGATCCTGAGGCATAGAGCTGCAAATATGTACAGTGTCTTTGGTCTGGAGGAATATTTTTCTCCTGTTGCAGTTAGCCTGCTTTGGACAGAAATCATGCTGAGGCTTTTGATTGCAAGGATGTCAGAGTCTCTGTGGTACTGTAATAACATCTCGAGGAGACACCATGGAGAAATAAAACGGGCAAGAAATAAACCTATGTTGTTGGAAAATGTGGAATGCCTCTTTATGTAAATCAAGTCTGTGCAGACAATACTCAAATCACATCCGTCACCTTTAGCCTAATCACCATGATGATGCTGCATTCTCATTATGAAACCGCACAACTTCTCTTTATTCCAGTAAAACGCAGGAACACTGACAGGCTTATCTCTTGCTTTAGGAGGGACTAGGGAGTTTGGTTTTAAAACTAGCCAGCTAATTAGCTAAACGGAATGCAAAATCTGAAAACTGATAAAAGGTTGGCCAGCATGCTTACTGGAACAGAATTCTGATGGATATAACAGGATAATGTTGGTAAACTATGATAAATTTGTGTGTGATCTAGATTTCACTCTTCATATTTCATGCCACAGATTGTCCTCACTGCCACAACTCCATAACCAGGGGAAGATTATATAACAACATGAATTATGTAAATAGATAAATGAGTAAAGATATATAGATAAAAAACTTAGAACCTAGAAATACAAAATAGACTGAATAGCAAACCACCAGCTAACATTAACTGAATGGGGCATAGGAAAATTAAAAAAAAAAAGTGAAAGCAAGTTTCTGTGCCCTATTCAGTCAGTGTTGGCTGCAGGTTCACAATTCGGTTTATGTCCTATCTCTTTTAAGGCCTTGTAGTCTTCAAGAAAAGAGTTCATAAATGTTACAGACTATGTGTTTTTACATTATGAATCAGGGGGAATGACACATGGTTTTATGGATCTTTCAGTATATGATGTAAGGCGCATCCTGCCATAGCCAGTCTTTAGTATCTAATGGCTATGACTAATTGGTCCTAGCTATAAGAGACACTCACCTTTCTCTCAGCTGTGAGTTGCATTGAGGGCTATGCGGTAGCTTAGCATAGGGATAGATAGATAGAGAAGTTGGAGAGCGATTGAACAGCCCAACCTAGTTTTAGATATCAAAGAATAGGAGCCCAAAATAATGCAGGTGCCAAAACGATGCAGTTTAAGCGCACGTTTCTCACCTCAGCTTGAGAGGTGAGAGAACACTTGGCACATCAGGGAGGAATTTTTTTTTCAATAGAGAATTTATAGCGATATTGTGGCAACTTGCAGAAGCACAGGGAATTTTTTATGCAGGGAAAAATAAATCAACTCTTGCTCCTCCTCAGAAACATGAGTGTCAGTTTCTTGGGAGGATTTTAATCCAAAATGAGTCCAGAGCAAAGGAAGCCAAATGCTGAGGACCCCTTGCATCAGCAGTAAGTGGAGGACTCTGGCAAACATGCAAAATGTGTTTAAGCTCTGAGTGAAATCCGAATGGGGAGTATGGAAATGATTACCCCACACAGTGCCAGTTATGAGCTACAATTTTGTGCATTGAACCCTTTGGGATATATATATTGCATGTGTGAAATATACCTAGTACTGTACTATAGTACTAGGTATTGTACTATAGAAATATACCTGTACTGATACAGTACTGATACAGCATTTAAATAATTAGGCAATCTAGATATTGTCTATAAACTGTTTAAAAAGAGTTTGATCATTAGCATCATAGCTGTTCCCATAGGATTTCTATTTTAATAGGTCTATTCCATAGGGCTGTTTAATGGGATATAAGCCTAGCGAAAGTAGTTTGGGAACAGAGTGCATTTAAGCATTGTTTTGTTTTTTACTGATGAAACTCTACAGTTGTCAGTGTATCTTGCATGACAAACAGTCTCTATTGCACTCTGTTGCTCTATATCAGGGCTTCTCAAACTTTATTGGACTGGGGACCCCTCATGGAGCAGAATTTTTTTCAAGGACCTCCCATAATCACAACAAAAATGTAACCATATAAGATTATAGGCATTTGTTCTTTCAGATGCTTTTGAACTGTTATTCTAAAAACATATTTAGCTAATTTATAGTATAAAATAGCCATGTAATTGCGTTTGGCAATACTTGACAGTGCCGGAGCAGTTTCAAAAACAATTTCTGAGAAATTTAGGCCTACTGTGTTATACTGTGTGTGAAATAACTAATATTTATTTAGCTTGCAGTTAACGTTAATGCTTAAGGAAAGTGTTTTGACAGATTGATGTAATGTATCATGTAGGCTAATTGTCACCAGCGTTGGTGGGAGTAATGAGCACAATGCGATTGGGCACTATTCTGATCACTAGTGTTTTTCTCCCCATAAGACAAGTTTATACTTTGTAAACAAAATTTTTCACGGACCCCCTGCCAAAATGCTGCGGACCCCTGGGGGTCCCCAGACCCCAGTTTGAGACCCAATGCTCTATACTGTATATGCGTGTTAAATACTCATTTTAGTTTGCATGGCTACAGTCAAGCTTAGATTTACAAAAGCAGAGAGCTCAGGGATTTCAAGATGCATAAAAATGGGTCTACTAGTGTGGACAGCTGAGATGGAGAGAGAGGCTTTGGATCCTAAAACTGGAAACAGATCATCAGTAGCTCATCAGGGTCCATTGATTTCCTGATGATTCCACAGCTCAGTCAGCAGCTGCTTTTCTGACTTCAACAGACTTCTATCCTTAAGTACAGTATGTGATATTAATACAGGCAATACTACATCAAAAAAACTTTAACATACTTAGTAGATGTAATACAATTAATCTAGATGACGGAACATAGAACTACTTATACTTAAAAAAAAAAAACCCAGTCCTTTCTGATCATTTTCTGGTAACTATTTAAACTGTTCCCTGGTGTGTAAAACCTGTTTAAAACATTATTCTTTAGGTAGCAATACTTAAAATAAGGATCATCATAGTATTTCTAATGTCAAGGCATTGCCATACGTGATGCTTTACAGTGTAATGTGCAACACTAAACTGTAACCTTTTTCTTTTGTTGAATCACAGTTCCCTCCTAAGCCCTATGTCTTCAAAGACTTAAATGGCCAGAAACAACATGGCTGACTCATGGCAGTGAAAGGGATACTCCTGTGTATTTCAACCCATAGCCCTGTTGTTTGAGGTGTTTTTTTTCTCATTATGAAATAGACATTTTGGTGAAAAACATGGTACAACTTATAGACCGAATAGCGAACTAGCAGCTAATGCTGACTGATAGGGGCAAGGATTGAACTGAAACTCAGTCTACTTTGCCCCGCTGCTAATCTCTAGCTGTGGTTTCACTATTCAGTCTATGTTTACTCATTCCTTTTTCTACGGACAACGCTTCCTGACCTCAAGCACCAGGACTGTGGGCTCAAATGCACTGGTATTTCCAGAACTCTCCCAGCGTTGTGGACTCTTATGGGGCTAGGGAGGACATCCTGCAGCCTATGACACACCAGGGACATAATTGTATGTTTTTAGAATTGGTATGACTACAATTTAAAGCTGATGTCCTGCATTTGTAACCCAATGCAAATCATACAGGGTACAGTAACTGTACAGTAACCTAAATCATGAGTGGAGATTGGGGCAGCAGTGTAGGCCAGTGGGTCAGAGTGTCTTACAATGTGTAAGCATCACTCCCAGATGACCAGTGATGTGAGGATGAAAACAATGCCAATAGAGATAGCTTATAGCATGCTAGCACAACTGCTCCATATCTAAATGTTCAGTATTTCCTTCCAATTCAAGAATGCTCATGTCACAACACAGGTTACATGACACCTTCAAGTGCCTTTGATGAATACAATGTTTGCAAGGGCAAAGGGGGTATTTTTTTTTTTCCATTTCTTGTCCTCATCTGCCACAAATGTGATTGGATTATATTTAATTACATTGAATTTAATTATATTTATACAGCGCCATTTATAATAGAATTGTCTCGTATTTCTGTGTCTCTTGTCTCATTTAAATGATCTCAGACAGAAAGAAACAAAGTTATGTAGCCTAATGGTTAATAGATTACTGCTTCATTTCCAGGGGTGTGGATCCACCTCTATCCTGCAAGAAATGGACTGTAGGGGACTGTATTGATCTCGCGTATTTACTTCAAATCGAACACAGGCACACACACACACATACACACACACACACATACACACAGAGGACTCAGGACTACTGGTAGGTTATTACTCCATGTATGGCAGCCACCGGCCAAAGCTGACTACAGCAGATTGCAGTAAAATGCAGTAAAACCACCAGAACACTAGAGAGTGAAGCGAAAGTTGGATCTTTGACAGCACATAACAGCATTTAAAGCCCACTAGAGAAAGAGGGGGAGGAAAAGGAGAAGAAGAGGGAGGACAGAACAGACAGAAATGGAGGTGGTGTAAGAGTGGAGAACGAGTGTCAGGAAAGAGAGAGAGATTGAGAAAGGGAAAAGCACATTGTTCTCTTACAGTGCACACATCTCTGGAGGGAAACAAGCCTGGAGAGAGAGGAGGAGGTGGGGGTGGGGGTGAGGGAGGGCGGGGCTGAGCGTTCTATATAAATTATTTATCTAAAGTACATGCCAGAAATGGAGGTATGACTTAAGGAGCTCTCAAGCCCAGTCATTGTGACTTAAGCAAAACAGGAAGCAATTACGATCAGGTTCAGTGCAATTAGCAGAACGCCTGTGTTGCTATGCTGCTCACAGTGTGACTTTCAATGATAACCTGTCTGGAATAATTAAATAGTATACAGGCAACACTGGCATGATCTCTACATGTCTGTGCTCTCCTCTCCACCCTGTCTAAAAATGGTTCTCTACGTTTGGTTGCATTTGCTGCTGCTGCAGCAGGAGTTTCACTCCTGTACTTTAAACATGTGACCATACATTCAGCGGAAAAGATATCCCAGGTGAGATTTAGATTTAAAAACAAAAAACAAAACAAAGACAAGAGTAGGCCTACGTAACATAATCTGCACCATTTTATGATGCCGACTCATTCCACAAAGTAATTTTATACTGAATCAGAGGTGCCAGCACGAATCCTCAAAGCAATTATGAATTATGTCATTATTAATGACATTTTGCTCAACTGCTGAACTCAACAAACTTATTCAGTAGTGCAGTACAGTGGTTATTTCAGCCCAGTTAAACAATTGCAAGCAATGCCGTTTGCACAGCATCTGAAACAAAAACCTGTTTTCATATGAGACTTTTGAGCCTCAGGTAAAGGCAGGGTTACATAAGATACAAGTGAGCAATCAATAAGAGATGTGAGCTGTCTAAAAGTTATATAGAACTTTGAAAATTCATCTAAATGAACTGTTTTGGCAAGTAGCACTGGCAGTGCGGTAACAGTAAAATCCATTGCAGAGTTTGTAAGGGGGGGCGAGAGTGGGCCACCTTTGCGACAACAGTACTGCTAGTTCAGGTGGAAAAGTCGACCTCCCCTTTCTCTTGTCAGTGGCAGCTCCTGGCAATCTAAAGTAATTCTGTGGGCTCTCTCGCTTCCTTATGGGAAAAGGTGTCGGTTCAGGGATGGTCAGCGCGCGCTCGTTTAATAGAGACGGGGCATAGGGTGTGTGACTAAGAGAGAGCAGACGCATGGAGCACCGTGTGCGACAGCGCAGCAGCACGGGAGCTGACCAAGTGCTGAAGCACTGAGCGTATTTCAAATGGGATACGTTACGCCTCAGCTGGGGCTGACAAGTCTGTCATACACGGCGCTTTCAAAATCTACCCTGAAATCTGATTAACCACTTCATAGCCGTCATTAGACCTGTTTACAATTCTTTGAGGGTCTGATAACGTCATTCGACCATGGTAGCCTACGGCAAAATAAAGAAATGCTGCCGTCTTAGAAATCGCAACTTTTGTAAATGGTTAGAGGTGTCCTGCATATATTTTGTCTCACACTTATATCCAGAAAGGCTATATGCGGCAAAACAGATGGGCACGTCTGCTGGTCAACAGCACGTCAAACTTTCACCACTGTGTGCGGTTAATGACTGCATCACTTCATTCATGATTCTCCCACATTAATGTCCGCATAAAGGCGTCAGCTGCGTAGAATCATGCTTAAATATGTGATGAAAACAGTCTCGTACTCACACATAAGCGTGGTATATGAACGCCCAGCCTCTCGGTCTCTCCAGAGCATTGTAGAGGAAATTCTGTAGTTTTCGATAGCCGGCAT
Source organism: Tenualosa ilisha (assembly GCA_015244755.2). Classification (NCBI taxonomy): domain Eukaryota; kingdom Metazoa; phylum Chordata; class Actinopteri; order Clupeiformes; family Clupeidae; genus Tenualosa; species Tenualosa ilisha. The sequence continues at coordinate 288,804 of PYXC01001758.1, forward strand.
TTCTCTTATTGGCTCTGCCTCCCCCTGATAAGCTGGATCTAGGTCTGCATAAGATGCTGGCCCGCTTGGTGGTCTCCGAACCCGCTATGAGAAGCGCTCCGTCTCTGCTGGTCTCGGCTGCGCCTGGGTCCAGTCCAACAAAGCCGACTTTTTTCTCCCCGCCTTCGGGTGGATAAACTCCGCCGTTGGCGGATTTTTGCACCATCGTGAAAGTCACGGAAATGCAGACGGGGAGGACTGAAACTCCTTATCCGGAGGAGGCATTACCGGACTGGGGTGTGTTCTACAGTGCAGTTGTCGCTCTCTGTTCTCTACTGGAAAGCCAATTGAAATGCCTATGCGAAACTGCAATGGGTAGTCCTTTATCTGTGCGCCTATACCAGCTATCTGACAGGCGCTATATTTTAATTCTTATGCTTCAGCCAACATAAAGGAACTGCCAACACAAATACGATTAAGAAAACTCTTCATTAATTAAATGGATTCTGCGGTCTCTTAAGTGGCCATATAGGCAGACAACAGAAACCTTTATGCATTTTCATTTCTTACAGATACCAAACATTTGACCACCAGTTATACATGTTACCTAATAATTATCTTATTGATGCAATTGATAAAAATAATGAATGCATAGTTATTCATGACAGGATGATGTTCAATCCTTCCATGAAATCTAGAGGTTAAGTTTATTTTGAGTGGAAGAAATTTCAAATGAAAGGAAGTAAAGAAAAAAAAGAGATTGTATATAAGCTACAGAAAAAAAAATGCATCACCTTAATGTAGGCTAATTGGTGCTAGTGTTAACTGATCATATGGATGGGCTACTGGCCCATATGTGAAATTTAGGCCACAGGTAGCTTTATATACCCCCCTAATAAGAACCCAGTGCAACAAAATGCATACATTAGATTAGAATAGGTTCAAGATTAGATTCAACTTTATTGTCACTGCACAAGTAAAAAGATACCAGAACAGTACATCTTTCACTGCAGAGATTCAAATCTTTTATTTTTGGAATACTTATTTTCACTTTTGTTCAGCTGCTCTAAAAGGTTGGGTTGCTCTACCTTTTTCTGTAAAATACTGTAAAGGTGTTGCACTGGATTCAAAACAAAGCAAGCAGGCTACTCTTGGAGCTTACAGCTTTCAGTAGCCTAACTTACCCAGGCATACCACTTTGACCTACATACCACCCTGGCCAGGTATACCAGATCAATTTATCTTTGTCTCATCCAACCAAAGAATTTGCTCCAAATATTCATCAGGTCTCCTTCCATGTTCCCAAGTGGTTTAATTGCAGTTTTGTGCCAAAAAATGTATTCATTTATTGACATTAAAGAGGGCACAGAATGAAAAAACATTTCTGCTTTGGTTTTGTCGAATTAGGAGAGGTTTGTGCATGCAGAGCTGTGTCAACATGAGCCCTCTTTCATATGTAAATCATGAACTTAGAAATGGTCACAGATAACTGGATGAATCTGAACAAAGCCCTACTGTGATGTATCAGTAGGGAGATCAACTATAGTTAGCCAGTGGTTGTGCCAGAGTCAAATCAGACCATTTCAGACCATTAGGCTAGCGCTGCCATAATATCACATTTCACTACAGCACATTCAGGGATCTCTCCATTAGCTTAGGTTTCCTCTGACAAATTTTTGGCTGGGCAATCAGCAAACAGGGGACTCTGGCAATCCCAATATTTTTAAAGGTCACAGAAAGTATCTGCCCATGAGGAAGGAAACATATGCCAATTGAGGGATTCCAGACGCTTTGCAAGTGAAGCAATGTGAAAGTGTTTGGTGCACCAGGCTACTTTTTAATCCCCAGCCTAATAGTAATTTGGCTTGTTAAATTGCACTTGAGCTTTTTTTTTATCAATCAAAGTTCAATACATTCTATTTTAACTTCAGAGAACAAGGTACAATATGCCATTCATCCATTCTATGTCACCTTTAAAGCCATAGTATACAGAGATGCTCTCATTTCTGTTACAGTATATAGAGTATGCCAAAGGGTTGTGGTGAAAGAGCAGGGTTCATTAGCTCAGCAAACTTCTCCACACACGTAACAAAAATCAAATTTGAAGGGTTTGGTAACCTCTTCCATCAATAAGGAACAAAAACTCTTAACCTCTGAGAAACAATGTTCATCAAACCAGATATTTATTATAGGGCCTCACCACAGGGATTACCATTGCAAAGTAGCTATAGTACAGGACACAGTTTTTATTTTGGTCTCAAACTGAAGGCCAGTCTCTACATGAAACCCCTACAATAGGATAAACCCAATGTTAGCCTAAAGCATTTTTTTAGACTGGCTTACCTCCTTGACTTTCACCTAAAACAGAACTTATTGAAACCACTGAATGACAAAGAAGGGGAGTCAGTGAAGACAGGAAGCAGGATGTGAGAACCAGACTTCAAAAGGGTTCCACATTCTAACATTTTGCAGTTTTTAAACACATACAAAATGCAGTCTTCCATACATCTACCTTTTAGTATGGTTTAAAAGAGATGTCTCATTTCTATTTCTTTATTCTGCCAATCAGTTTGCCTTCAGTGACAGGTGGTTTGTAAAGGCATAATGTCTGCTACAGATGAATAAGATGAATGAGATTTTGAGTCATAAGTTTATGGTAACAGGTTTGAGTGCAGTTTAAATGGTGCAGTAATTAACTATGCTAAGATTTCACATGAGATGCTACTGATTTGCTGATGATGTGGAAAATGTAGATATTATCATACAATATTTGTAAAAATGATTTCCAGACATGATTTCCAGAACATGAGGCAAATCACCTACTTCAATGTAATGAATGTACTAAATGTAATGAAATGCATTCATGACAGTAAATTCTTGAGGTTTCGGTTCCTAGGGCATCGGATTGACACCAGGATTCACCCTGTATCACTAGGCTATAAGGTTTTAACGACTGTATGTGAAATTATGTATTCATTTTGAATTTGAGGTTTCTCTATCTGTAACTGTCCTATCTCGAGATGATGTGGATAAAACTAACTGATGCAGGTCTTTTCACTACCAGCATTTCTATTCACTACCATTTCCTACCTTCAATTCCAAACTGCAGACCAGACACAAAGTTGCCCACACATACTGGCAAAATTTCACTCCATCTTTTACTAAATACTGAAAGGCTTTACATGTGAAGTTTTTTTTTTTCTTTTTCAGGCAAGCATCAATCTTGTTGATTTTAAGCTATATAGCCCTGGGTGAGATGGTCGGAAAGAGGCATGTGTCATTGACACAGCCAGGCCAAAGCAGTGACCTCATAGCTTTTCGAGTAGCTATTACTCATGCTGAAGTTTCCAGAAAGAGAAAAGATAGGGCCACATTATGATGATGTCACAGAATCATGAGCCACCTAACACTCCATCTCTATAATGATATCCATGTGTCACCTGCATGTAATCTACTACTTGAAAACATCTCTTTTCAAATGTACAAGATGGATACAAAAGTAAATGAATGCTTTACATATTATAATCTCTTTTAATATTATTAAAATTTAAATTATAGAACTGCCCTTCCTTAAAAGCATTATACTGTATGGTAGTTGCTCTGCTATAGACAATGTTATGTACACATACACAAGAAAAGAAGAAAACTTCAACAAAATAATGCTACCGTCTACAGTATACTTCATGCTCCCTTTGTTGTCATCTAAGTCCACAAATGTACAGTACGGGACACTTTTCAAACACTGATGAGTGACGACTTCTTTGTGCTCTCTGAGACAGACACATAAATAGCATCAAATGAAAATGAAATGGTGGACCACACTCCCCCTCTAGCATTATTCAAACACAATTTCAGGAAATTACTTCAGCTAAAAAGCTAAAAATATTATGAGAGTAAGATTTGACTGTTAAAAAATAGAATTGGAAATAGACAACAAAAAACAAACAAACAAAAACAAACAAACAAAAAACTTGGCCCAACTTGGCCGCATTTTTAAGACTAGCTTGAATGAACCAGCTGAGTGATTAGCTTGTTTTCCCATTTTTTGTGTCGTATTTTGTGTTGTGTTCCCTGAATTTCAACAGTGGGTAAGTAGCATACAGCACACTAAGTATTTAACATCCACATAAATTAGCATTACTGTAGCTAACAAAATAAAAACTCTCTTATATTCCACTTGTTCATGGCCAAAACACTTAGTCACTGGTCCATAACCTGCTGTAGGACATGTAGACTGGAATGTGGAATGTTTCAAGTTAATTCACTATTCCTGACATAATCAGACAATAAATACACTCTTTTTTAAAATGAGACAGTCCCCTTGCCAGGTGACTAGTGCAGAGTGCCACATGCTAACTACAGTAATTGCACATTCTCCGCGTGTGAGGGACGGAGAGTTAAGAGACTTCAGACATGCAGACATAGACATCTTGGTCAGATGCAGAGACCCGCAGATACAGCAGGTGGGTTTCAGGCACGGCAGGGATCCAGATGACTGTTACTACTGTAGATGAGAGCCAGGGTGTCCAGGGCCAGTCTCTATCTGGCCAAGTGGATAGAGGATAGGGAGGTGACTTAAGGCTCCTGTTCCTCTGGAGAGGGTTTGTCAGTGAAATCAAGGGCGAAGAGGTCGCATGTGTGACGGGAGGGGATGATGGAATGGTGACCCCACCAGGGGCCCCTGGGGGGGGGGGGGGGTCCCCACTCACAGGACTGCCCTAGCTGTGGTAAGAAGCTCCAGGCCCAAGGTCCCAGGTCCAGGGGGGGGCAGGGGGCAGCCATGGTGGCAATGGAGTGTTGAAAGGATTCCGGGAGGGGAAAGTATCGAGCTTCCAGTTCTGCCTGAGTCAGTGCCGTTGCGTTTCAGCAATAGTTCTGCCGAGCCGTCCTTGCAAACAGAGAGAAGTCTCTCTTGTCGCCTTGTCGTTTGAAACAGGAAGGGCCATTAAAAAAAAGCTAAGTGAGCTAAAAACGCTGACAGCGCCAGGTCTACAGATCTCCATCTGCTGGAGGGAGACACAGTCTGAAGAGCCTAAGATAAGAGAGAGAACACGCACACCAGACACACGCATCAGACTCAGACACAATGGCAAAATACACTTCTGCAAGACATTGCACAAGTAATCCAACTTTTATCATAAAAAAAGGAACTGGCCATTTTCAACTTGTCTCTTAAACCAGTGACAAACAGTTGAAGAAAACAACAAAAGATGTTCTCCCTAGCAAACAAATTGAGGCAGCATGTAAAATCCCTGACTAATGTGGCACCAAACATAATTCAGGACATTGTATATTCAGGACACCAATGAAATACTCAGGCTCCCTCGCACTGCTGTCCTGTCTCATTAGACATAAACACAGTTAAGGCTGATGTAGGTTTTATCGGCGGACAAACCTTGGAGCAAAGGGGGGCATCTGATCCATCACCTTCAGATTTTTTGCCGATATTTCCACTCTGGTGCCCTGTAGGTACAGAGAGGTTATCAGGAAAGTGCAATGCTAGGCTGCCATGCTCAATCAGCCCCAAGGTTAAGCTGTGCTAGCTGACATGTTAATAAGGCTTGGAGGATGGTAGCAAAGAAGAGTTGTGTGATCATTTGTGATTTGCGAGCTTTGTGCCGTTACCTGCTTGCGCATAATATCCATGGCCTGCATGAGGCAGCGTGGAAGAAGCCCATGGTTTCGTGCCAAAATGTGGGCCTGGGCCAGAGATACGTTTAGAGTACACCTGCATTTAGAGCAATCACACACACACACACACACACACACACACACACACATCAATGCAGAGGCTTAAACACTTGCAGAACTACACCTGTACCTGCACACACACACACACACATCAATGCAGAGGCTTAAACACTTGCAGATCTACACCTACACTTGCACCCACACACACACACACACACACACACACACACATCGATGCAGAGGCTTAACACTTGCAGAACTACACCTGTACCTGCACACACACACATCAATGCAGAGGCTTAAACACTTGCAGAACACTTTGAGAACAGACATCTGACACAATCAGCAATCAGTTCTTATTTTTGTGTTGTTGCTCACATTGTTATATATAACACTGTCTTTAGTTGCTGGCCTGGATGTGAGGGGCCTTTAACACAAACTAGGGTTTGAGTGATCTGTGATCAGCCTACATGCCCATGAATGGGTGACTTGAAGTAACGTTACTACTACAAATAGCACTAACATAGTAGTATACTACTGGAGGCGCCATAGGGCCCTTACCTCTGCATTCCCGTTGCACACATGGTGATGTTGCAGGAGCCCAGGCGATTGCAGAGCTCCGCAGACACCAGCAGCACGCTGACGCCCGACGGGTGGCCCCCTGCGTTAGGCTTCACGTTCACGTACGTCTGCATCAGACGACACAGGTCGTCCAGAGTGTTCAGAGGCCTCAGCAGCTGCAGGAGAAACACAGAGGTACTTTACGGTCACACACTCTCCTAATTTTTCTAATCTAGTCAAGGAGAAACACAGGAGTTCATTAGTCGCATAGTCACAAACACTCTTAAGAGTATTTATTTGTTTGTTTGTTTTTTTTGGTGTAGTGAAGCTACAAATTCAAGCTATGGAATTTCCTGCCTCTAACCATTATATATTAATATTTACAGGAGAGAAACAGAAGACATATTAAGTAAGTCATTAAAATGAATTGGATAATGCTGTGTAAAACTACTGTGTAACAGGATGATCACTACTGCGGTACCGTCTAATAGTAGGCTTAAGCACAGTGCACAAAACATGTCATCTGATCTGATCTGATCGCTCAACTGTGTCCAAGCAAAGGCCAGCTGACTGGCTGAAACAGGATTGCATCATTAGTTAATTAACCAGTTAAGTAAGACTGATTTGCAAGGAGGAGGAAGCTTCTCATTTGCATTTAAATGAATGCGATAAGCAAAACAACACAAGGGAATCATTTGCAAGAGTGAAGCTATTGAATTTATAGCACAGACGTGTGTGTAGAGTGAGTAATGGAGCAGCTTTGTAGTTTCGTACCTGATCAATTTTCATGGCAGTTTTGTGGGACTCTGTGGGCAGGTTGGATTTCTCAAGGTAAAAAGCCCTACACAGAAACATACAAGACCAAGCTTATTTGGCATAAGTGTCATAATACTGTTGTATTATGTACAAGTCGGTATCTGCCTTGTTTGTGTAATTGAAGAGGCTGTGCTTGTTGCACAGGGTTTTCAGGTGCCTATGTGACCATACCTGAGCTTTCTGTAATAGGCTTTGACCCGCTCTAGAGAGATGGCATTTGTCCTCTGCTGAAACTCCTCCATGGACACACAGTCTGGTGTGGCCACTCCCTCTGGTCTCTCCAGAGCTACACACACACACACACACACAACACACCACACACACACACCACACACACACACACACACACACACACACACACACAAAAGCAATCACAACAATAATCCTATTAACCACATATAGGACAATCAAAACAACATATACATTACTGTCCCTACACCCCAATCATAACATCATAAACATTACTGTCCCTACACCACAATCATAACAACATATACATTAATGCCCCAGTAACATATCAACAGCATGGCTGACCATACTGCACAACCGTGTAAACATGACTGAGTAAACAGCACAACCACAAAAACAGTAGTACTGACAATGTGCTGCTTATATACAGGGAAGAGAGAACATATTAATTTAGCCTGTCAAATGCGCTATGCACAAACTGCCACTAGATGGAGCCCTCTACTCAGGCTTGATAGAGAAATCTTCACAGGCATTGCAAACTTTACACAGATATTGCACTTGCATTACTTCATCACATGGTTTCAGAAACTACTTATACAAATGCATTCTGTCAGCATGGATTTGACAAGGTTTCAAATCTTTATGTGTAAACAGAGTCTCATACACAGACAAAGAGGAACCTAGCAGCGACTTCCATGTTCATGTCGCCTGTCAATCAAGGTCAAGGTTGATAAGTGCCGGTTCATGCCTAACATTCTTACCGCGAGTAAACAGTACTGAGTGAAGCTTCAGGCTGCCTCCATTCTGCAGCGAGAGGGCAGCTCATTGAAATGGCTGCTGTTCAGGAAGAATAACACTTTAATAGACTGCCTGTTGCCTTCCACCTCATAATACACTGGTGTATCTACGAGAGAGGGAGCAAAGTGATGGGAGAGGGAGGGAGAGACAGAGAGACAGAAAGAGAGAGGTGTATAATGAGGTTAGAAGTACATTAAAGACATACTTATGCATCTTGCTGCAGTGGACCACCAAAGTTGATGAGCTCAGATATCCTTTAAACACCTGAATAGGGGTATCAGTTATACAACATTGTATGCAGTTTCTCTGGCTTGACAAATGTCTCTGGCGAATCAGAAATTTCCTACAATTCTACTGCCTGTATCAGCAAGTTGCTGCATTGTGTGCAGCAGCGGTTTAGCTGGCCTGGCATAGGCTTTATAAGAAAATCACTGTGTGTGTGTGTGTGTGTGTGTGTGTGTGTGTGTGTGATGCAGTGCAGCACAGCGTCCTGATCCTCCTCCACCTAGAACAGCAAATCCTACTTTTCTCTGTGGCCCCATGATGGTAAACACAACAAAGGCCCTGGGGCCCGGACGGCTATCTCTGCTCAGCATGCCTGCACCGCTTGAAAGAGAAAGGAAGCGCACGCAGAAAGGAAGTCCTCGAGGTTCTTTTTGGCAGATTTAGAGAGAGAGAGCAGCTTTTTAGCAGCGTCCCTGCTAAAACAGGGAGACTACGTGTTTGTTGTGGAGTGGCGTGTGGTGTCACACCCTGAGCACGCCATGTGTAAGCACTGTGACTCACATATCTAAATAAGCTTGTATTCATGTCATTGAGCTTCCCTTCCTCTCCATATCCAGGAGTGTTTATGTGTGTGTGTGTGTGTGTGTGTGTGTGTCTGTGCTGTTGAAGGCCATCACTTACTTGCAACCAGACATTCATCCCGCTGCTGTCTGAACACCACAGTGACTTTATCCAGGTCTGCCAGCGCAGCTTTGGAGTCCTCCAGCATGGTGCGCTCCTCCCTCTGCACACACACACCACCGAAGAGAGAGACAGAAGGAGATGGAGAAAGGAAGGGATGGAGGAGAGGAGGGAGAGGAGATGAGAGAAGTGAGACGGAAATGCAGGACAGGAACGACAAGAAGGAGGGAGAATGGGATAGAATAGGGGGAGGAATACAGAGAAGGAGAGAGGGAAGAAGAAGAGAGGAGGAAGTGTAGGAATGGAAAGAGAAAAAGAATAAGCAGAAAGAATAACAGAAGAGGAAGAAAAAAATCTGGTCAGAAAAAATGAAGGAACTCATCCACTTCTTTTCTATTCTTGTGTGTGTGTGTGTGTGTGTCACTGTTTTACTGCTCTGCCTGAGCTGTCAGTGGGAGCCCTCATATCTGGAGGGGATGGAAGCTGTCAACTTTTTCACAACTTGTTCTTCGCAACACGTCAAGTTATGACGGCCGGTTCCAAACAGTGTTTTTTCCCCTTACTTGCTAATACAAATAAGATATTAAAATGTGAGTGTGTGTGTTTCTGTATGCGCATACGTGTGTCTGTGTGCGCGTGTGTGTATGTGTGTGTACATGATCAGGTTGTGCTCAGCTCCTTTCTCTCTTACCACGTGCGGTGAGAGTGTGGACTGGAAGTTGAAGAGGACACCGATGGCGGAGATCTGCTCGAGCCACTTGCGGCTGACCTCGATGCTGTCCTCCTCGTACTCGCCGTTGTTGTTAAAGCGCAGCGTCAGTGCCGCCTGGAGCTGCTCAGCCAGCGCACACAGTGCTGCTACCAGCGCCTGGCAGAAGATGGCATCACGCCGCAACTGCAGGTCCGTGTCTGGTGAAGGGATGCGTGAGGAGAGAAAGGGGCAGGGAATGGGGATGAATACCACATTAGGATTCATCCAGACACAGCAGGATTTATGCAGAAACCATAGTGTGCCCTCCAAGCCAATTAGCTCTGTCTGACTGACGATACACTCTGCATAATCAGTGTATGGCTGAATGCCAGTGTCCCCCCTAACCTAAACCATGAACTTCAAAAGACTGACCTGGCCTGAATTACCAAAAACCAATCATGAAATCAATTCATACCAGTTGACCAGTTAAGACACTGAGGACTCTGGACTTAGGGTTACATTGGGATTCAGTCTATAGATGTGCATGTACTGCATTTGTTTTTTATAGATGTCCTAAATGTTGAATGTTTGCTAACCAAGAAAAGGAACTGTGAAGAACAATTTCCCTGAAGGAACAATAAACAAATAAACTATACGTGTGTGTGTGTGGTGTGTGTGTGTGTGTGTGTGTGTGTGTGTGAGGATAGAAGAGAAGAGATATTATATACTCTCCAACCCAAATACACTCCGTCCTGGCTAAGTATACTGTAGGTATACTTGTGTGTGTACACATGTGAATGCAACATGAGCATGGATAGACTGGTGGTCTTACCTGTACACTTGAGCAGTGCCAGGAGCAACTGATTCTTCCCATCTGTGGTGAAGACAAACACAGTAAGGCCCCATCATAATGAGGAAGAGGGGGAAGTCACGCAGGAGAGACAGGAAGTGCACAACAACAAAGACAAGAGAGGAGAAGCCAGAGCAGAGGGAAAAGAGCTCACTCTGACCTCCGAAGGGTGGCAGGAGGAGACAATGGCAGGTCAAGAGGGGATCATTCTGAGGGGTCAAAGGTCACCATTCATGCAGAGGACGGGGAATCCCGAATCCCTTACCTTCAACAAAGCGCTGGAGGCTGTCCACCAGAGTGCGGATGGAGCTTGGCAGGTTCCAGGGGTCCTCCTGGATGTTCTTGTGGATCACGTACCGACACCGTGCCGTCCAGTCATCTGTGTGTCGGAATTCTGTACACCCACACACACAGAGAGAGCCATTATCCACACTTCACAAGTGCTATTTATATACTTAATTACATGTGTGTCCGTGTGTTTATGCATATGTGTATGTGTGCATATGTGCACACAACAGACCTTTTACTGATTGTGGTTAGTGTAAGCACTTAATTGCTTCCCATGTGAGGGCCTCTCTCGTAAACATCCTCCTTACCCACCCAGCCCTTCGTAACTGAGACTAACACACAAACACACCTAGCGCCTGAACCAAAGTCTTATTCTCGTGCCAGATACCATAACTCTATATCTCCTCAGCCCAACTCACCACAAACCCATACCCAGTCACATAAAGCGCAATGCAAGTACACACACACACAGACAGCTTACCAGGCTGGTCAGCATAAAAGTGCCTGGTCTCCTCACAGGCCTTAGTCATGACCTGCCCTTTGAAAAGGCTGTTGATGGAGTCAACCTGCAAAATAAAAAAAAGCACCTTCCATCAAATACTGTGTGCGTACATGCACTTGGATAGTAAGATAGATTTATTTATTACACTTATTCAGTCTAAGTAATTAATGAAAATCAGAACCACACAGAGAAAGAACGGAAAACTACAGAAAGAAAAAGAAGAGAAAGAGAAAATCATAAACAAACAAAAAGCTGAAAAGCTGGGGGAACTCCACCTGGTTGAACAGGTGTTCCAGACATCCATGGAGTTTATCTTGTTTATCTAGGGGGATCCTCATGTCACAGGGCAGCTCATCACCTGCACGCACGCACACACACGCACACACACACACACACACACACACACACACACACACAGACACAGACTAATGAGCAGTGTTGCATATCTCCATTGAAACAGCATGTTTAAGAGTGTATGTGTAGGAGAGAGCCATCGAAGTCTCATTGGAGTCTCACCTGAGCCCATCTCATCACTGCCCAGGTAGGAGCTGTTGCTGCGCACACTTGTGTAGGAAAGCACTGAGTCACGGTTGCTGTTGCATTCACTAGTGGATGTGATATGATGCATGACAAACACACACACACACAAATAAACACACAATGATTTACATTCCTATAAAAACAAATTCTCTTCCCTCTTGAACACTTCCCCTATTGGCCACTGAGCCCTTTAGGTGTTTCCCTCATAGACAGTTTGAAGATAAACAAATCATTTGGTTATTTCGTTAGTAGTGTGGTGTGTACCTACACAGAAGACAGTATTTTCCCTCTCTCTCATTGTCTCTTTCTTTATCTGTCCTCAGTGCCTCTCTGTCTCTCTTTATCTGTCCTCAGTCCCTCTCTCTCTCTCCCCCCGTCTCTCTTTCTTTATCTGTCCTCAGTCCCTCTCTCTCTCTCCCTGTCTATCTTTCTTTATGTCCTCAGTCCCTCTCTCTCTCTCCACTTCTTTCCATTCCTCACTCACCTCACAGACACAACATTTCTAAACAAACTGTCACTCAGTTTTTTCTATAAAGCCTAATTATGTTAGCGAGAGCTCTCAGCTGCCAGCTTTTTTTTCTCTCTCCCTTTCAGGTGGAGATTCCACAGCCACAGCATCACATCAAAGATGCCTTCATGCAAGATGGGCCCAGCCAATCCCGAAGCCTTGGGCTAAATCTCCAGTTCTTTAGTTTACTAGCGTTGTGCACCAGTAATCATAAAACACATACACACACACACACCTATACAAACCACAAACCTAATAGTGAGTTGAGTGAGTAGGGTGTGTATTGGGTGAGAGGGAGGGATGCGGGGGGGTTGGGGAATGGAGACAGCTGGGCCACAGGAATGTAACGGCACACACCAGAGAGGAAACAATGGAGGAAGTGTTCAGCGTGACCCAACTGAGCCTCTCATTCAGTCAAGAAACACACACACACACATGCATGCACACGTACACACGCATGCTTGCTTAAGAAGTACACTGATGGAAAGTTAGTCACTGATTCACACCCTGCTTGACTCACAAACTCACGCCTATGAATGTGCGCGCACACACACACACACCTTATAAATGTTGCCCCAGGGGGTGCAAATTCACTGCAAGTTAGGAGTGATAGAGGCCACAATATAAAAAGAAAAGTGGAGGCATTTGAAGGCTCCTTGTACTACGCCCTGCCTCCCTCACTGCTAAAGAGAGGCCTTTTTGGAGTGAGGGGGGGTTGCCCATGTAAAACCAGAGGCCACCCAGAGCTTAAAATATCATCTGCTGGGCTGAAAACACCAGCTCTCCTCGATGGTCTCCAGCCAGTGCAGCTCCAGAGGGGAGGAAAACAGGGCTTTCCATGACCATAATAATTCTAGGGTAAACACATGGCTCCCTAGACTGAGACTTGAGACGGCTGTTTTTGGTCCACCAGGAAGAGGAGGGGAGAGGAGGGGAGAGAGGGAAAGAGGAGAGGAGAGGAGGGGAGAGAGGGAAAGAGGAGGAGGGAGAGACGCTCTGGCCTGGCCCGAGTGAGCGAAGAGGAGCTGGAGTTCACTGGGACGTCCTGCAGTAGCCGTGGCAGGCTGGACAAGGAGGAGGAAAAAGAGAGGGATAGAGTGAGAAAGAGGGAGAGAGAGAGAGAGAGAGGACCAAAGAGAGAAGCCTTACGTAATCTCCAGCAGGAGATCTGGCAGCCTTCCCTTGGCCCACCACTCCCCGCCCCCTCTGCACCCTACTCACCCTGCCCCCTCCTTCCCTCTTGGGAAACGGCTGCCAGATTTAGTGACACCACATGCCCAGAGTGGTTAGCGCCCCCAGGGGGTGCCAGCGCTAACCGCTAACCGCCGGGCCCAGAGCGCGGGGGCCTGGAAGGCTGGAGCATTGCTCTCTGTCAGGCCGCGCCCGGATGTGGAGGGTGTGAAGGGAGCACGCCCTGAGGGGGCAGCCAACACCTCCGCGCTCTCTCTCTCTCTCTCTCTCTCTGTGTTCTAACCTATTGTATTTGTGTTGTTTACGTCCAAAATCACTCTCCCCCTCACAATTTTCCCAAGCTCAACGCCAAAACACTTCAACCTCATTTTAATTCTTCTTACACTCCAGTTCAGACAACATGCCTAAGAGGTCTGAGTGTGCAATTGTAAGTGTGAATGCAAGTGTGTGTGTGTGTGTGTATGTGTAAATGTGTGTCTGACTATGTGTGTGTATGTATTTATGTGTAAATGTGTATGTCTGTGTGTGCGCGTGCATGTATGTGTGTGTGTGACATTGTTGCTGTTTCCAATGGATAGCTCCCAGTGACCTTGTTATCCAAGCCTCAGTTTTGTGATTCTCCCTGCGTGACAGATCGGCCCCTGTCTGAGCTGTTATGGATCCACTTAGGAGACATGAGGAGCCTGTTACAACACAGAGGCAAGACCTCTGGACAGGCTGGGCTGCACAGAGTACTTCCCGTACTGTTCTGATCCAACGGTACTGGGAAAAAAGGCAGCCTGCTGAGATCAGAGATGTCTGTCTCTCAGTCTGTCTGTCTGTCTGTCCTGCTCCGACCAGCTGTAGCACAACACGACATGCTTACAGCTGCATTGATGTGTCCAGTTTGGGAGCCAACAAAATTGCTCTGAACCTATTTCAAGCTAAAGACGAACCAGTTGTTATACAACATAGAATTGACCCTGATGAACCCATGGAATAAAAATCCTTGAATCAGCCTTCTAAACTGGGCAAAACTAAAATAAAAGTTTACTGTGCTCACTATGGAAGACCAAAGAGATGTGCCACTACAAAAATAGGCACGTGAAACAAAAAATAAATCAAATAAAAACATGGCTGTCCACTGCTTTGGGTCACTGTGTGCTCACTACTAACACCATCACCTTGACAGTATCTGTAGATAGAATCTGTACCATACTGTTAGTGGCCCCACCTGTACGAGTCCCTGTAGCTCATTGTGTCGTGGCCCGAGTCCTCCTGCTCGTCCTCGTTCACCTTGAAGCAGACGCGCTTCCCCCCCGACTCCACCCTCTCCAGCTCGGCCTCCTCCAGGATGGTCTGGGTGGTGTGGTCATAGGCGGGGGGCTCTCCTTCCTGGGGCTGTGTGGGCTCCGTAATAGAGGACAGCAGGCTGGAACAAGAGGACGAAGAGGAAACATAGAGAAAACATAACAGAATCAAAGAAAGGCCACGAGGCAAAATCATACAGGTCTCCTCTCCCCTTTTCTTCAGAGGTGGGCGCACACATACACACACACACACACACACACACACACACTATAGCCCTTCTGTGTGGTTTTGCATACAAGTTCATATGAGTGTATGTGTGTGTGTGTATTTTTCTGTGTTTATGTTTGTGGAATACTGGAAAATCAGCAAGTAGACCTGGTAGTGAGGTGTGTATGAGATGGATAATGGAGGCCTGGTAGTGAGGTGTGTATGAGATGGATAATGGAGGCCTGGTAGTGAGGTGTGTATGAGATGGATAATGGAGGCTGTGGTCACTTACACGTCAATCTGTGTGACATACTGCTTCATCTCCCTGACGGCCACGTCCAGTCGGTTGTAGAGGTTGAGGTAGGCGTCCTGGCTCTCCGTGTCCTCTTGCTTGAGCAGCTCGAGGAGGCCGCCCTCGCCGTGGCCGTAGCCGCCGTAGGGATTGCCCTCACCGCAGTTCAGACTCTCGTCCAGACTCTCGCCCTCCTCCTCGTCCAGGCCCCAGCTCCGCCAGGACGGCGCGCCCATGCTGGTCACGCAGTGCACCGTGTGAGACATGGGGTTGATGTTCACTGCAGGGGGGGAAGGAGGACAGAGAGCAATGGGGCTTAAAACAATGGTACTTGGTTGGGATAAGGGCACAGCGCAGGAGAAGAGCGGCTGTGCAACAATGCCATTAAAGGTGAGGTCCGTGATTTTGGCTGAAGACCGTTTACGTTTGAGGTCAACAGGCTGGGACTACTTAAGGCTCAAGTCCAAAACACGATCTCTTCCAAACTGTTTTCTTTTTCTCCCAACACACTGGAAGGATAGTTAGAGTTGGAGGACAATGAGGAGAATCTGAAGTGAACTAGATCAGAATTGCAAACTTTACCTTTAACTGGTAGGGATAAACAATGTGCTTGCCCCAGCAGATGGATAGAAGCGCGTTCCCCAAACATGATTAGTTCAGCACCACTGACACACACGTGGGATGCACACAGCTAACCCATATGCCCCATATGTCTACGTTATCACCTCACTATGGCATGGGTCTGTATGCCATAACCTTAAACACTGTGGGAGAGAGCGGCCACTCACATCGCAAGGAATCCCAAACATCTCACCGTTACCGGCACAACTGCCGAGCAGATGTGAGGCAGCCTGCAGTCGCACAAAAGGAACGTTCCAGAACAATACACAACCCCTCGCATGCGTGTGTGCTGCACAGCCCAGGCCACCTCCACTCAGGCGAGACGACTAGACGCGGGGATCAGATGTCAGGCGACCGAGGCTCTTGTGGCTCTTTAAATGGACGAGCAGATGGGAGGGATAGGTCTACCTGCTGCAGGATCCACTCACCTTTCACTACAGCCGCTAAACCTCCACCACCACCACACTCAGTCGATCCAACCCATGGGACAGCTGACCTTGTCAAGCACCTCTGTCAATTACTAACAATTATCATGTGTGAGCTGGAAAGGCTACAAGCATGGCCTTGAATTACATCTGGGCCTAATGAGAAAGTTTATCAGGGCAGAAATTTACCCTAATGACAAAAACAAGGAGTAGGGTGATAAAGGCTCTGGTGACAGTTATAATCTGGTCCCCATGGAGTCTGCCAGAGGTGTGTGTGTGTATGTGTGTGTGTATAAATGCAAGTGTGTGTGTGTGTGGGTTTGTGCATGTATGGGTGTTGACATGACATCACTGCAGCCAGAACCACAGAGTTAAGAGGCTAATGCAGTCGAGATGGAGGTGCAATGGAGCCGATTGGCCCCAAAGTCTTTAAGAGGGGTTGGCTAATTTACTGAGCCCTGGATTTATGGCACTTTTCCCAGCGACATATGGCTTACACGGCAGCGCCAAAGTGGCTGTTTACGCATTTAAATAATTATGAGGAGGGGGGGTGGAGGCTTTGGGGAAACGAGTCTTTTGTTAAGAGCATTACCAGCCTAATTGCAGCCCCGCCCAATACAGTTCGGCCTGTAGGGCTACGGGGCCAAAAACAACCACGAGAGCCAGACGACGCACAGGCAGAGTTCAGCGATAAACCAATTCAGCGACAGCAAGTATTTCTGTCAGCGTTTCACATGATCAGATGACAGTTGGGGGTCATTTATTTCACATTAAGGCCCTATCTGTGGGAAGAGATCTAGCATGAGAGCTTTCAGCGCAAACTCTGTAGCGGGAAAACAGCATACTTTATTACATTAAAAATAATTAACATTGCACACTACTGGTACGACACAAAAAATGACTCCCCACCGCCCACAAAAAAAACAGAGGCAGTAAACAAGTGACTGATAAATTATTCACACCTGGATGTAATCACAACAGTACACTCCCCATCTGTTACAGTGCAACTACAGGGTTTTTGCTTGACACTGGCTAAATCTTAATACCCCCCCTAAGCACCCTGCCCTGCACTCTCAAACAGTTCAATTGTGGTTGCCAAAGGGGGCGCCATTTAGCCAAAAGGACCATTTCAATCCCCAGCCTAAATAAGGCTGAGCTTATTTAAATCAAAATTAAAAATATTCCATTTTAACCTCAGAGAACAAGGTACAATACTCCATTCATCCAAAGTATATCCGCTATTACCTGGAATGAATCATCCAACCATGAAGCCAGTTCATGCCAGTTTAAGTGCTTGCAGGTTCAGGGGTTAATGTTAGTAGCCAGGCTAGCACTGCTGTAGTACCTCCAAAAATAATAATAATCAAAAATAATACTGACCAAGATAGAGCAACATAATACGTTACAATGAGAGCAAATGTGAATAATTCCGGTCTGTATAAGTGGGAGTGTCACATTATGTCACAATATAAACTTTTCAATGATCTTTCGTATCAGCGTATGAGAGCGCTACTCTGGTCTGCATCTGGTCTCCCTCTTGTGAAAGTAAAACACGGAACTAACGCTTGGGCCTCTCGCTCCACTTTTACCTTCACCGCCGCAATCTTCCGCTACAGTACTGTCAAGGAACCCTACAAAGGCTTAAGTGTTATATTTATAATATACTTTTTTTTGGCAGAACCAACAGTTTTAACGTTCTCATAAAGTATCTACCCACCAGATAGTCACACATCCCTATTGAGAGAAGTCAGACTCTACACAAAGTGAAGCAAAGTGAGAGAGTCTGGTCCACCAGGCAGTAGGGGACATTAGAGAGAACATTGGGATTCAGCCACACAATTTAATAAGCAGTGCTGCTGTGGAGAGGAAGCCAACCTTGGTCTGGATCCAGGCCAAAAATGGAGTTCTTGCGGCTGAGACGGATGCTGAAGCCACGGCCAGTGGAGGTGTTGTTTTTGGGGCAGGACACCTGCATGACGTTCAGGTGGCAGTTGGTGGGGACAAAGTCCATGCAGCCCAGCACATGGGGCCTGCTGTTGGCCTGCTTGAATGAGGGCGAGGCTTTCGTCTTCAGCTCCTCAGCAAACTGAAATCACACACACACATACACACGCACAGAGCTGTGATAACTCAATTTCATGAGGTGTGATCAGTCACCCTGATTCTGACTCTTCAACACAGTGACAGCAGAGAGATCTCAACCACAATATGAGAACTTCCCTATTTATTAACACAAGGAGAGTGACTGTGGCCACTTTTAGAAGTTGTAATTCGTGAGAATATCACACTGCCAACACGTGAATTATCCACACACTAAACTCTCTGGACTGAGCACAAATACCAGACAGGCTACGCACAACTACTGAGCTCTGCATCTGCACAGCAGTCACTCTGATATGAAACTCAATATGCAGGACAGAGAAAGAATGAAGACTATGAGACGCCCTCTGTCTTCTTGTGTGCGAGACATATGGAGAGTTATGTGTGTGTATGAGAGAGTGTGTGATATAGTTAGTGTGTGTACGTGTCTGCGAGAGTGTGATCTAGAAATCCTGTGAGTGATTCCCACCAGCTGGTAGCTGCTGATGCGTCGGTGGATGCTGCCCAGCTTGGTCTCGCAGATGTTCCTGAACTCGTATTGAGGCATAGAGACCACACGCTCACTCTGGGACATCAGCTGACTGCAGTTACTCACAAACTGGCTGTCCTCTCGCGCAAACATCTCCAAGATCTGACAAACACACATAAAAACCACAAAGATTCATTACTGCAACGGCATGCCAAAGAGACTGTTTTTCACATGCTTGAAAGAATGGTCCATCACTTCATATTTTCTACTTGACAAACTTAACCCAAAAATAAAGTTAAAGATGTCTGGAAATTTGCAGATGCTTTTATCAAAAGCAACAAACCATCAGTCAGTGACACTACCACTGTTGTCTCTCTCTCTATAAGTGTGGCTAAGCTAACTTAGCCACCGTGCAAATGTAATACCAACGATCTGTGGCACCACTTTTAAAAATTATTTATATTTTTTTTTTCTGTCTTTTACCAGATATGGTATGTGGTATATGAAATCTCTTTGGCAAGGGAGCCGTGGGAGAACACATAAACAGTGACATTCAATGACAAGCAATAACATTAGGAGTCCCGCTAACAGAAGAGTTTTGTGGCGCTACCTTAGCAGTGAGACTGAAGCAGCCCCGGGGCTCCCCCATCTTCTCCAGCACGTGGTTCTTGATGCCTGCCGTGCTGATGTACTCGTACACCACACCATGTTCCAGCTGGACATTATCCACCAACAGACTCACCAGCGGCGCGTCTGACAGGGACATCAGCGCCAGACCTATCGGTCAACAGAAGAGGAGAGAGATCAACACAAACCTAGAATTGTAAACATTAGCATTGAAGTTCAAACACTTGTGTTAACAAAAAAAAAAACCCAAAACCTCAATTTTGGAGCTACTGGGGAAAAAAAACAATGAGAAGAGATCAATAACAACAACTCGTTTCATGCACCACACACCAGCTTGCCCAATCAAAATCAGCCTTCCACAGCCGTTAATACAAAGTTGTCTCTTATCCACATACCACTTCATTCTGAAGCAAAAGAGGAACTGTTTAGTTTAGTTTCTTTAGTTTCTGTTGTGTTCTTTCTTCTGTGTTGTAGCTTGTATGTTTTCCTCTTTTGGAAGTCGCTTTGGATAAAAGCGTCTGCTAAATGTCTAAATGTAAATGTAAATATAAATGTAACTGACAGACTGCAGACACACACAAAACACCTACTTGTTCCATTGGTACAGTTGTCCACGGGCACTGCAGTAAACTCTGGACTTGCTGACCTTTCCTCCTCAACATCATCAAGGACCCTGTACACCCACTGCCCCAAGGCCTACACTCGCATACACATGTACACACACACACACACACACACACACACACACACACTTAATGCATTACTATTGATCCATGCTGGCAAATCTGCCATACGTAACACATCATTGCTCAGTGTTTTATGTGCGAGTGTGTGTGTGTGTGTGTTTGTGTTCCTCCTGACCGTCTCCTCACCCGCTCTGGATGGTGCTCATTGGGTGGCTGAGCACTGAAGAGTTCCAGCACTTCCTTATAGCTCTGCTGGCCGACACTACTGCCATTTACCTTCTGAACACAGTGGCCCACCTGCAGCCCAACGGCTGCTGCCTCTCCACCTACATCACACACACACACACACACACACACACAGAGAGAGAGTGAATGCAGAAAAGGCCACACATTAGATTCTTGAGCTGGACAGCAGAGGTGTGAAGTTTACTCAGTCAGTCGGCTAGAAAGGCATAAGTGACACACAGCTTGTGCTACTGGTCAAAAGTGTGTGATACCACATCATCAGCAGGTGCCAAAAGAGGCAGACAGCTGCTTGTGAATTACACACGCACACACACGCACACACACGCTCTTACAAGGATGAGTCAACAAATGTATGAGTGAAGAAGTGCTGTAAACACACCCAAACATGAAGGGGTGTTAGGACAACTCTAAAAAAAATACACAAAACCACAAACACACACACACACACGGACAGACTCACAAACAGGAGCTGCTTACTCACTCCCGCAGAGGCAGTAAAACATTCAAGAGGGAGTGCATTCCAGTCACAGACCAAATTCGAATGTAAACACACACACACACACAGACACACAATGACTGACTTAGGGGATCTCTGTTAAAAATATCACTGAGGCAGATGTATTTCAGTTCACCACACACCCACCACTGCGCTACATAAAAACATGCTAAGAAGTGGGCCAAAATGAGCAGCACTTCCTCTGAAACGCAACAAAAATAAACTCCCTGTTCCTGCGGTGCGACACCGGATCCCTGTACCGGGCCTGTTCCGGTCCAGTTCTGGTTCCGCTTTGGCATGTGCTGCAGGCCTGGAGTCATGGCAGCGTGCCGCTCAGCTGGGCTGACATCACCATGAACTCAGCCCTAACCCCTTAAGCAGAGACACATGCGGGCACACACACACACACACACACCACACACACACACACACACACACACCACACACACACACACACACAATCAAAGAGAAAACAAACACACGCTCCCCACGTGGCAGAGTCAGCACTCGCAAGCGGCACAGAAAAACAGGAGAAGGAACTGATTTCCATCTGATCTATGAGGCTGTTTATCTCTTCAGAGAGCCATCTCCGGGTGTCTCCACAGAGTGTGTGTCAGAGTGTGTGTGTGTGTGTGTGTGAGGTACAGACCCCAGCTTCACTCTGGAGACCAGAGTGCTCACTTACACGAAAACAGAAACAGAAACGGAAACAGACCTGGGCCAGGTGTGGGCCGGAGCTGGTCAAGGCTCTTGTCTTTGCTGTCTGAGGGCAAAAGAACCTTGGCTTTGCCTTGATACATTTCCATATGGAAAAGTCCCACAGAAAACATATACCATTCTTATATGCTGTAGAAAACATACGGTTCTAATCTGTCCTTCTAGAACAATGTCTAGAGCAAAGGCCTATGTATACCATACAAGGACCATGTATAATCCTAGCAAACATAAAATTGTGGGTTATGGAACAGTGCCTGCCCTGCTAAGGGTGCTCATGATCCTCTATGTATGTGTGTGTGTGTGTGTGTGTGTGTGTGTGTGTGTGCCGTCTACACTACAGATAGTGTTCACTAGTGCAGTAACACCTAATCTTGCTTTCCATCTGAAACCCTTTCAGCTTTTTCATGGGTTCTCGGAAATTCTTCCAACCTCTCAGAAGCACCTCTAACCAGTATCTTTTCCATATCTCTCTCTCTCTCTCACACACACACACACACACACACACACCTCCTTGTAAAAGAACAGGTCTTCAGGGTCAGGTAAAGGGCTCTGCAGTCCCACTATAAAACCCATAGCCAACACACACTCATAGCACTGCTAGCAGTCCACATAGTGTCAATGAGAGATGGGCTTTATATGACTGCTGTGTGTCCTCACTAACCCTAATCCCTGTACCCTTAAAGACTTAAGCACCCCGAATCAGCCAACCATACAGTCGAGTAGGTCTTTAAGGGTTCAGGGCCTCGGGGGGAGCAAGTGGGATTAAGCCCATACATCTCTATAGACTTCTGAACCTGGAGAGAAGTGAACTACTCCACACGCCAACATCTCCTCTATCTGCTGACCACTGAGGGCCTGCGTATCTTTTGGCAATGAGCAATGTCTTTAAGAGGGATCCCATCTGGGGCCCCTGCGGCCCTGAGCACGCGCCTCTCCTCAGCTGACAGACGGATGGGGGGACTGAAACAGGAGGAGGGAGGGGGGGCGTTGTATATGTTTGAGCTCTTCCTCAGTGATGGAGAGGCACAGAGAGAGAGAGACGCGACCCCCCAAAACACACACACACACACACACAAACACAGGCACACACACACACACACACACACACACACATCCCTCTGACAGAAAAGGACCAGGGCCAATAATAACAAGAGCCTCTCTCTCTCCGTGGCGGGAAATTTAACCTGGGAGAAGATTAGACTGAGAAAACAGCAGTTCACAGAGATAAATGCTGAACACAAAAACAAATATTTTATACACTCTGTCAAGACAAGCTAAGGTCCCTCAGCATCACAAGGCATGCATACGTGTGTGTGTGCGTGCGAGGAAGAGCGCGAGAGAGAGACAGAGAGTGAGAGAGAGAGAGAAAGAGAGACAGAGAGACCGTGTGTGTGTGTGTGTGTGTGTGTGTGTGTGTGTGTGTGTGTGTGTGTGTGTGTGTGTGCGCGCGTGTGTTCTCCAGATGCTGGGAAACACATTCCCTAGCCCAGCTGCTTTGCACATTAGCACACCTCTCAGGCGCGCCCATAAATATACTGGCCGAGGGATAAAGATCAGCCTGCAGCCGGCATACAGAGAGACAGAGACAGAGAGAGAGAGAAAGAAAAGAAAAGCAAAAGAGAGACGGGTAGAGGAGTGGAAGGTAGAGATAGAGGGAGAGTGAGAATGACAGAGAGTAAGTGATAGAGAGAGAGTGTGATGGAGACTGAGTGTAGTAAGCAGAGGCGTGGGAGGAGGGGAGTGAGAGAGTGATAGAGAGAGAGTGTGATAGAGTGATAGAATGTGATAGAATGAATGTAGTAAGCAAAGGCGTGGGAGGGGGAGAGAGAGATAGAGTCTCTGAATGGGGCCCAAATGAGATGCATGAGATTTCACAGGTAGAGGCCAGCAGATGGGAGAGAAGTCTGGCCTTATCTGACACGGCATCACCCCCTGACCCAGCCATGAGAACAGGAGGATTAGAGACAGAGACAGAGAGAGAGAGAGAGAGAGAGAGAGAGAGAGAGAGAGAGAGAGAGAGAGAGGGGGGGGGAGAGACAGAGAGAGTAGGTGAGAAAAGAAGAGAGACAAAGAGAGAGGGGTGTGTGTGTGTGTGTGTGTGTGTGGGTGACAGGCAGGACAAAAAATGAAAATCCTGAGCCAGACCCAATCTCTCCCAAATCTGTGGTGTTTTATTTTCAATCCCTGATCTTCCACGGGTCTATGAAAAGGAACACATTAGCTAGCGTATCCAATCAAAGCTCAGGGGAAGGCAGAGGTTGTACCTTTTCTGATGGCAGACACGTAGGACGGGCAGGCGCCTTTCAACTTGAATGACAGGTTGTCTGGGCAATCTGGGATCTTCACAATCCTTTGAGAGACGGGAAATGAGTAAGGTCATCACTAGTTACTAGGTGCCTATGTGTCTTTACATCTAGGTGTGAACAGAACCTTCTACGTGTGTGTGTGAGAGAGAGAAAATCAGTGTGCTGGTCGGTGAGCATGACTGTCTCATGACTCTGTGTGTGTGTGTGTGTGTGTGTGCCTGGGTGCGTCGTGTGTGTGTGCATGTGTGTGCGTGCGTGTGCATGTGTGTGTGTGTGTATGTGTGTGTGGGGAGGGCATCAGACTCACTCTTTGCTCTTGGTGGCCACCAGCAGCCGTAGAGTGCGGCGCTTGTTGAAGGCAGCGTTGATGAGGGCCTCCACCTCAGAGAACGGCCTCAGGAACACCAGGTCCTCGTTGATGGAGAAGATCTTCCTGGCTGGCTGCAGCCCAACCATCTGCAACACACACACACACACACACACACACAGAAAACACAGCATTAGCCTGAGAGTGGGACCCCAGTGCTCTTGGGAGGAAGTCCTCTTAGAAAGCCCTGCGTCTGGGAGCAGGAGAGGCCAGATGCTGTCATTAGTGAGCGATCCCAAGAGGGAGCAGCGGAGCTCACAATGTGTTCAGATCACATCATGCACATTATGCTTTCTCAAACCCATCACTAACTTTCTGTTATACATACTCCTGGGCTGAGTTTTCAGTCTAGACAGTGCCGTTGCGACATGTTCGTCACAATCTTGGTCATTCAGCTACTGGGTGCAACAACGGTATAATGAACAACATAGCGACAGATGTTAGCAACCTTCCAGGAACCAACCCCTGAGAGGAATTGATGATTGGGGTGGGGGAGTGCTCACTTTAATTTGTGAAGATATGAGGCCTACCCTCCGAGGAGGGCAATATTCATCACAGCTTCAATCAACTCTCTTGCCCTCACTCTCTCTCACACACACACACACACACACACACACACACACAATTACACAGAGTCAGCAGGTACTTGACAGCAAATAGGATGTGGCGACAGAAATAGCATCCGCACTTGGCAGCTCTTCTCCAAGGAGTGTGCTGTCTATTTGAACGCCGATGATCACAGACGGACTCACACATCATGCTGTGTGTGTGTGTGTATATGTTTATGTGTGCCTGTGTGTGTGTGTGCCTGTGTGTGTGTGTGTTTTGTCCAAAAAACATTTGAAACTGAGCTGCTACACACTCTTAAAGACCTCTCTCTGTAATTCTGTAATGATCGTGCTCAGACGAAATGCTGTTTTGGCTGTTTTGTTCATGTTCCAGTTGTATATAAAAGGCAGCTCTAGTAAAGTACGAGACAGAATGGGGGGGGGGGGGGGCATGTGCTATTTTGGTGTATTCACTGTTCATTAGGCTCATTTATATGTAATTATACAGCTCCAGACCACTGCACCTGTGTGTGGAGCATCATGCCTTCTGTGTGTGTGTGTGTGTGTGTGTGTGTGTGTGCATGTGTGTGCGTTTATCTGTGTTTTTTGTCAAGTGTGTGTGTGCATATTTGTGTTTCTTTCAAGTGTGTAAGTGTGTGTGTGTGTGTCTGTGTTTATGTCAAGTGTGTGTGTGTGTGCACTTCTGTCTTATGCTGAAAAAAGAGGCAGAAAATAAGAGTGCTGTAAATAAGCTTCTCCTGAAGCACAGGGGAATACTACACACACACACACACACCCACACAAACACACACACAAATACACACACACACATACACAGACACACACACACAATGTACCGATACAGACACACACACTGACACCCTGACACCCCTACACACACACACGCACGCAAGCAATCATAGAGTGGCTGTCAAAGCTCAGTCACACAGCACAGCTGCTGGCCTCTGGGGGGGGGGGGGTTCAGCGATGGCACGGAAGTGTGGAGACAGAGTGAATTTGTACTGTAAAAATACTGTGTGTGTGTGTGTGTGTGTGTGTGTGTGGTGGTGGTGGGGGGTCTGTTCGTATGCATGCATGCGTGAGTGAAATTTAGTGTGTTTGAATGGTGATTGTGAGTGTGTGGAGACATCAGGCCTCTGAGGAGAATGTGATGAGGCATGCCTAATGCTCCAGCAGAGCGACAGAGAGAAGGTGCGAGTGTCTGTGTGTGTGTCTGTATGTGTGTGTATGTGTGTGTCTGCATGTATCTGTATGTGTGTGTGGTGTGTGTGTGTGTGTGTGTGTGTGTGTGTGAGAAAGACAGAAAGTAAGTAATCTTCTAAATTTCAAATGGCTTGAGCAGATCCTCATCTTCATCAGGACCACCTCTCAGGCCCAACCTCTGTGGACACACACACACACCCTCCTCTACATTTCAAGGCCTAATGTCTAACACACCACACACACACACTCTGCAGACAGCCCCTAAAGCCTTCTATCCACTGCATAACAGCGCATGCAAAAGTGCAACTCTGCAGGGGGCCATCTGTGCTTTATACTGTGTGTGTGTGTGTGTGTGTGTGTGTGTGTGTGTTTGACCTAAACCACAGGTGCACAAAAAGAGCATGTTTATTTCTCTTGACAGACCACTGAGGAGAGCCTGCGATGGTCTGATGTGATGCTCGGAAAGACACCACAGCAAAGAGCAGCTGAAAGTATGTGCTTTGGCACACACCTGGAGGTGTGTGTGTGTGTGTGTGTGTATGTATGTCAGAATGTGAGTGTGTGTGTGTGTGTGTGTGTGTGTGTGTGTGTGTGTGTGTGTGTGTTTTAGTTTCCCCTCACCTCTGCTTGAGAGCCCCGAGTCACGCTCTTAACCACAATGGCTTTGTTCTTCTCCTCGATCTCAAAACCGTAATCTTCCTCCTCTGGGTGTATCTGGCAGACAAAAACACACATACACACACACACACACACACACACACACATTAACACAAAGATGTACCCACACACGTCCACCCAATCCTCGTCCCACCTGCACCAGCTCCTAAATGAACACGTCTTACTAACTTACTGTAGATGCACCTCGAATCATGCTGTGCTTGCAAAAGTGGTTTCCATTCTGTAGAGATCTGGGACATCAGTGATAGTGTACCTCCACACACCCACACACCCCCACACACACCCACGCACACCCACGCACACCCACGCACACCCACGCACACACACACACACACACAGACATGCATGCACGCACACACACATATATGCACATCCACAATAAGATCTACAAACTCAAGATAACATGGCTACAGTAATGGGTGCAGATGGTGACAGCCAGAGCACACCGAGAAGCAAGTCTGTGGGACGAGATGGAGTGGGGTGTCACATACAGTGAGCACAGACAAGAACACAGAGTGAGACAAGAGAGGATGACTAAGAGAGAAGAAGAAAGGAAGAGAGAAAAATTAGAGAGAAAGAGAGCTAGAGTGAGAGATGAAGAGAGGGAGAGAGAAAAAAATAGAGAAAGAGAGAGCTAGAGTGAGAGATTAAGAGGGGAGAGAGAAAAAAAGAAAGAGAGAGCTAGAGTGAGAGATTAAGAGGGGGAGAGAGAAAAAAAGAAAGAGAGAGATAGAGTGTAAGATTAAAAGAGAAGAGTACATTAGGTGTCGTTGGCACACACAAACACAAACATAACCCCTGGCCCTTAGAGGCATTTACACACACACACACACACACACACACACACACACAAAATTGTGTGGGTTGTGTGAGCACATGTGCGCGTCTGTGTGTCTGTGACACACACACACACACACACAAAGGCTCAGATCCACACACACACAAAACAAACACAGACACAAAAGCTCAGACACACACACCTGTTTGACACACATACTCAGCTCCATTCTCTAGTGACCTTTCCCTGCATTCTTTCCCCACCTGCAGCAAGGTTGCAATAGTGAATGTGGCGCGTGTGTGTGTGTGTGTGTTTATTTGTATGTGTGGCAGGGCCTCTCAGAGGCCGAGAGAATGGGATGACATTCATTGGCCCATACCATGGAGGGGACATCCATTGTTTCCAACTCAAGTATTTGTAGACGCATTGGTC
Organism: Tenualosa ilisha; assembly: GCA_015244755.2. Classification (NCBI taxonomy): domain Eukaryota; kingdom Metazoa; phylum Chordata; class Actinopteri; order Clupeiformes; family Clupeidae; genus Tenualosa; species Tenualosa ilisha. The sequence continues at coordinate 316,823 of PYXC01001758.1, forward strand.
AACATTGTAAATATCCACAGGAGTGGAGGAGAGCCTGGAACCCACCAACACCACTGTAGGAGTGGAGGAGAACCTGGAACCCACCCACACCACTGTAGGAGTGGAGGAGAACCTGGAACCCACCCACACTACTGTAGGAGTGGAGGAGAACCTGGAACCCACCCACACCACTGTAGGAGTGGAGGAGACCTGGAACCCACCAACACCACTGTAGGAGTGGAGGAGAACCTGGAACCCACCCACACCACTGTAGGAGTGGAGGAGAACCTAGAACCCACCCACACCACTGTAGGAGTGGAGGAGAGCCTGGAACCCACCCACACCACTGTAGGAGTGGAGGAGAACCTAGAACCCACCCACACCACTGTAGGAGTGGAGGAGAACCCACCCACACCACTGTAGGAGTGGAGGAGAACCTGGAACCCACCCACACCACTGTAGGAGTGGAGGAGAACCTAGAACCCACCCACACCACTGTAGGAGTGGAGGAGAACCTGGAACCCACCCACACCACTGTAGGAGTGGAGGAGAACCTAGAACCCACCCACACCACTGTAGGAGTGGAGGAGAACCCACCCACACCACTGTAGGAGTGGAGAGAACCTGAACCCACCCACACCACTGTAGGAGTGGAGGAGAACCTGGAACCCACCCACACCACTGTAGGAGTGGAGGAGA